>OY757934.1:4146340-4491340 GCA_963585895.1 Sepioteuthis lessoniana
GTTCTATTACCAATATCGATTTATAGATATAGAAAACTGCATTATATATATATATATATATATATATATATATATGTGTGTGTGTGTGTGTGTGTGTGTGTGTGTGAGTGTTTTAATTTCTATTTCATGTAAAAGATTGTGTTTTGGGAAATTTTGCGACGTTGGTTATGAATGGTTTTGTCATTTCTAAAAATAGTTTTAATTGCGTTTAAAAAACTAACACTCTTTCTTTTTCATCTTATTTTGTCTTGGAGGAGTTGGGTATTCTATCTTGTGGTTTATGCTGCTGTCTTTAAAGTCTTTCAAGAGAAATTTAGTCATGTGTTGTGGACGTATGTGAACTTTTCTCTCGATATTTATCCAAACAAGATACATGGCATTTTTAAAAACGTGAGTCACAGGTGAACGCTATCTTGCTTAGATGCTGTCAATCATGGTGGCTTTTTTGCAGTGATAGTCTAATCTTCCTTATGGTATCGTCGAATGTCCTTGGGATTGGCTGAATTTTAGCAGTTAATTTCATGCAAGGATGGAGTTCATATATAAAAGAAAAAAATCCTTTCATTTCCTGTTGCTCCAACTTGTAATGTGGAGGTCTGTATGCCTTTGAAAATGCGCAAGTATTTTTCACAGTTCCATTCGTAATCATAACTGATAACTGTCTTCACACATCAGATGAGTGCACTTTTTTTTTTAGAAATATATGAAACTGACTGTAATGAGACTACCACAGAGGTCGAGTATATATATGTGTGTGTGTGTGTGAGTGTGTGTGTGTGCAAATATGGAAAAAACAAGGTAATCAGATGATTTTATTTATTGTTGAATTAATTGTCTACATTAAACGTTTCGGTTTTTTCATTAAATCATCATCAGGCTAGTCAATAAAAGATTTCGTGTCTTCCGAATTATACTTTGATTTTATTTTTAAATTAAAACGAAAAAATGAGAGAGTTTTTAATATTCTAGTTCCGTTTGTAGCGTTCTGTTTCAAAACTGATAACAAACGCCATATTATAAACATATTATATACTAACTAGATCACGAAATTTATTTTAAAGCAAAACGCAATTATATAATAATATATAAGTATATTCATATAAGTTGGTCGACTGCTGTCGAGGGTGACTCGAAGACTCTCTTTTCAAAAGCTACAACACCAAGGTGTAGGAGAGGGTGCTTCTCTTTTCACGAAATTGGTCCATTTACCTTTGATCCGTACCTTATAAGGCTGTGTTAAGCAGGAGGCATCAAGTACCATTTTTGAGTCTTTGGTATGACTCGACCTGGACCATTAGCGAACACTGATCATTATGCTAATGGGCCGGTATATATATATATATATAGATGGGGTTGGTTCATTCTGTTAGGATGGGTGGTTAGTTATTGAATACGTTTAATATGTTTATATTTGTGGTGAATGCTATTTTATTCAGAGTAGTTTCTTTTTATTTTTATAGTTATTGCTTCGAGGATTTGTAAACGGTTTTTATTGTTATTTCTATAAATGATTTTTGTATTGTAAATAGGGATCTTTCTTATATTTGGGGATTTGCGTTTGTCAGTGTCTTTGTTATGTTTTGTCATTAGATGCTGTTTTATGGCTCTTATGTCGGAAAGGTGGTAGGTAAGGCGACGAGAGTGCATGGTTGTTGTATAGCCAATGTATGTATTAGGTATTTTGTTATTTTCCGAGAAACATTCTCCAAATGGACATGTGAATTTATAGACTACATTAGTTTAGATTAGCGGGGTTTTGGGGGAGTTTGTGTTATTCTTAAGGATGAGGTTGAATGTTTTAAATTTACTGTAATAGATAATGGGTTTTATTTGTTTTTGAGGTTCGATAGGTTTAATATGTCTGTGTATAATGTTGGTTATTACTTGCTCGTCTACTTGATAGTTTTTATGCATTTGATTTTATTGTATAGGTTTATTCTGTTAGCAGTGTTGTTATTGTTGTTATTGCTATCACTGTGGTTGTGATGGAGATATTGTTTTATTTGTTGATAGATTAGTTTATTCGGGAAGTTATATTAATAACTAAACTTTGTTTTATGTTCTTTAATTCTTTGTAAAATATTGTCTTGGAGGAGGATATGTGATAAGCTCTATGGAGTAAGTTTTTTTATAAGGGCTATTTTATATTTTGGGAGGCATTCAATATGATAGTTAAGTAAAGAAGAGTTGTGACTGGTTGATTTTTTGTATAGGGATGTAATGAATTTTTCATTGTTGCTGGAATCAGTAAGAACGTCTAGGAAGAGAATTTTTTTTTTTATTAATGTTGAGTTCGAAAGCGCTTAGTCTAATATAGGGTTCTTTCTTTACCAACTTGACCCAGAAAGAAGACTAGTGAGAAGACTTGAACGTCTTCACTTGAAGATTAAAAAAAAAAAAGAAACAATCCGCGGTATTTAACTAAACCTGTTTGGACAATGATTTGCTGCCTTAGTATACAGTATAATTCCCGAGCTGACGTACGTCAACTGTTAGCTGACCGGTATGATACTAAGTCTAACGTAAAGTTGGGTGGGATTCAATCCCAGCTTGACGGAAGCGTTCTATGTGTCAGGCCATACTGAAGAGTTGTGATATAACGAAACACTCTGTCTGTATATGACTATGGATACATGTATATTGTTGTGGTGTTTAGGGGTCAAAATGAAGACACGCAGACAAGAGAAGTAGATGGAAGCAAATATATTACAATAACAGAACAAATATACAGATTACAGGTGTTATACAACAGTTAAAAATGTCCTTCTGGTGCTGTCAGACAGCTTGGAAGATATCTCACCGAGTGTCAAGTAAAGTCGGTATATATTGTGGAGGAATAGTCCATTACCATGTCGGTAGGTACCATAACATATATGATTATGTATAAATATATATGTATATAAAAGTAAAGTTGGCGACCATAGTCAAGGGTGACCCGAAGGCTCTCTTTTCAATAGCTACTACACTGAGTGTAGGGAAGGGCGTTATTCCTTTCCCTGGATTGTTCCACTTTACACTTGATTTATACCTTATAATGCTGAGTGTTAAGTAAGGAGGTAACAAGTACCATTTTTGAGTCTTTAGTATGACTTGACCTGGAATTGAACCCGGGTCTCCCGACCCTTTAGCGAACGCTTTAACCGCAATGGCTCAGTTATATATATGTATATATATATATATATATATATATAGCTCGGTACAGTTACTTAGATGACAATTACAGTATGAGTGAGGATTTACTTGGAATTTCGTATATATATATATATACGTCTGTGTATATATAAATGTATATATATATATATATATATATATTATATATATACGTATATATATATATATATATATATACTCATAGCCGACCTCACTACAGTTACTTAGATGACAATTATAGCATAAGTGAGGATTAACTTGAAATTTTGTTTCACCTATGTCGATCTTACTATTCAAGTGTCTGCAATTGATTGAATATGTTACCGTAGGAGGTGAAACATTTATACGAAAGAGTTGGACAAGCAATAAAACCGGAAGAAGAAGGAGGTTCGCACTACATGACACGGTAGATTTGTCTTTTCAGAATCATTTAAGTTGATTTGGTTCTGCACTTAAATGGAGCGATCGATTAAAACATTAACCAAACATCACACACACACACACACACAGACACGACCCTACGCATACATTATGCCACTATCTTTATAGTATTCTGTATTTACCAGTAAGTAGCAACTGTTAAACATTCCACATCGAAATACATTATATAGTAACTACGAATCGAATTCTGGTTGAAACAATAGAGTTTTTCTTATAGTGTCAAACAGTTTCCGAAACAAAGCAAAAATACAGAAGAGCGCTTTTCAAGGAATCCAACTTTTTCAGATAAATAGCTATAGCCGGATATATATCTCCATTATCATCATCATGCCGTTTCTTTAGCACGGATTTCCCTGACTCTCTCGCTCTTGCCATTCGTCTTTATCGTCCATCGCTCACCGCAGGTCTCCTGTGTCCGTACAGAGCTGCCGTAGTTAAAATCTAGCTGGTCATCTAACACCTGCTCGTTCGTGTAAAGGGGTCCTTATGAGTTCGTCCTTACTTCTCCAGCAGTGTCTCACATGTTTTATTCATCTTATTTGAATGGTTTATGAGATGGGAGGTTGGTGGCCGTACAGCTGCTGTTTTGTGGGATGTTGCTTCCAGGATATACTTAATATAGCTCGCAGCATTTTTTTGCAATCCCCGTCTAGCTTTTTCTCGATACGCTTTGTCAGCGTCCATGTGGTGTATCCATACAATAGTATGGACATGATCGCTGCTTGGAAAAATTGCGTTTTATCTTATCGGATAGGTTTGACTTCCATATGACCGATAACCTATCGATAGCTGTCCATGCCTTCGGTAATCGTGTATTAATGTCATTTTCCGTAGATGAGACGCGGCTTCCAAGGTAGGTGATCTTGTTCACTTGTTTCAGAGAACTACCATTTAGTCTTCTCTTTGATTAGAGTGCATGTACTCCGTTTTGTCTGCGTTCACATAGTCTATGATACCTGCTGCCTGTTCCAAACTATACAGCAGGAATTCGGCTTGGGCAGGTGTATTTGCCAGAAACGCTATGTCATCAGCATAGTCTGCATCCGTAATAGTTTGTGTCTGGTATCGGCTGCTTCTTCTCTTTTCCAGTATAAAGCCATTTAAAACCTATCGACATTTGAAGTTGGTCGTCTAAGTAGATTATGAATAGGTATGAGTCTATTGATAAATCTAAATGGATGTTTGCTCACCCCTCGGTGACTGACTCAATACTTAGTTTCATTTATGTATTTAAAATCCCCAAATGAGACTAGCGAATAGAAAGGACAAAGAAGGTGAATACATACTCATTGTTCCTCTCTAGATGAACAAAAATGGCTGCAGTACAAAGAAACGGAAATTAGATTGGGGAGGTGGGAGGGGGAGAGAAAAACAATCTTTTATTGATGTTAATCATATTCTCCTCAAACAGTCAAATCGCTTCGTCCTTTCTATTCGCTTGTATCATCTAAAAAAATTTATAAAAAATATATATATATGAAACTGACAATAAATAGACTTCATCAGAGGGGTGAGTAAACATTCATTCATTTTGGGTTTCTCCAGCTCTATTGGCCGATATCGAGCTCTGTTTTGATTTTTTTTTTTTTTGAAAAACTTTTTTCCGATCTGTTTATTCACACATATACACACAAGCACGCGTGAGTAAACAAACGAATCGTTTAAAAACATTTTTCTTAAATCAAGACAGTGCTCAAAACTTGTCAGCAGAATACAATGGAACGTAAAAGAAATTGGTTAGTTAGTATTTTATGGTGTATCCACCCTTGAGGGTTGTGGTACTATAGCTTCACGACACCTAGTTGGCCGCTGGTTTCGTGATTACCACATGTGTCGACTGGTCTTTCTCTGTTTCTTTCCACGCCCACGTTGCTTTCAGATCCGAGGAAAGAGAAGATGGTTGAGGTCCAGTCGATGAAGGTTGGAATTCGTGTTGGAGAGATGAAAAAGTTGCCAAGCAAATTTTAAAAATGACGAAAATAAGGCGTTTGTTATAAACAGTAACAAACGTTTATTTACACCGTTGTTTAGATAATTTTTAGTCAAACACCACAAACTGGGAGTGAAAGTAGTTGACTGGCGGAGTTTTAACTGCAATTAGGCAGTGCAATGGCAACGGATTTGGTTCTTTTAGCGGCGAATTCCTGAACCAACTCAATTTTTCGCTTTGGGTGTCCTCCATTTATGGGCCCGAATCCCGAATAATCAGTTTCTGATTGGTCAGCCAATGGGGACTGCCGACCAATGGCTATCATCGTAACAATCCCCCCGGTTTGCCCCTGATTGGTTTAGACAATCGGCCAATCAGCCACAGTCATTGGGAGGGGCCACAAGGAGCAGTCCCGTGGCTAGCTGACCAATGATTTAGTGATTCAAGGCCTTGTGCCAAACTTGGTGACACCAACCCAAATTGTCCGCTATTTTAAAAATACATCTTTTTGTTTAAAGTTTGAAATCCGATGGCTGTCTTGACAGCTTTTTGCAGTTGTGCGGATGTTTATTTTTTTGGTGACAGATTTATAGGTCAACAAGCCCTGATCGGATCTCAAACTTTTTCGTACTTAATCACTTGATATTTATTTTATACACGGTTCTCAAAAAATACTTGGACACCCAAAATGAATTTATTTTTAATAAAATACTTATTATCATGATTTAATAAAATTAATTAATTTCCTTTAATTAATTTCGCCAGCCAACTCCTTGACACTTAAATGAAAGTGTCATACTTCTTCCCATCTTACCAGACATTTAACCAAGGGTTAAATGTCGGTAAGAAATTTTAACGGTAACATACACATACATATATAAAAGGATTGGTTTGAGTTCGATTTGTTGTTCTGGTCTCTTCTCTTGATCAGTGACAACTATTCCTGAGCGCTCAACATTCTTGTGCAGCTTAGTTCGTCTATCTTTCTTAAGCTTACTGAAACAATGGCGTATAATCAGGCTTAATGTTTAGGAAACTGATAAAATTATTAAGTTGATGGTTATTATTAAAATTATCCAGTTACCTTTTAACACCGAACTCTTTTCAATCTCTCTCTCTCCATATATATATATATATATATATATATATATATATATGTTGTTTTATACACCTTCATTCATGCTTACAATCGTTCTCCGAATCAACAGTATTTTCACGGATGATTCTCAATTTACCTACACTAGAGCCCCGTGGAGATAATTGTAGCTTCTTTGCATTGCAGTCACTATCAGAGTCCATTGCAGATTTTTCATGAATGATTTTTAATTTAGGCTGAAGCCCATCAACAGCTATAGAGTTTGTTTTTTTGTTTTTTTTTTTCTTTGCTGTATTTGGTACATGAAGGGAATAATCAACAATACGATTACGAAACAATCGCATACGAATAGGACTATTCTTGCAATCAGAATCACTACTAATTACTTTTTTTATCTTTGTTGGAGGTGTAAAGCCCCCCATGCTTTCACTATCAGATTCTAATAGTTTTTCTGAGGCAAGACGGCGTCGAGTAGGAGTAGAGTCAGAGATTTCTTCTAATGGGATAAGACTGTCCTCTTCATCAGGCAAGTTTTCACAGACAGGAGATGAACGAGGAGCCGATGCTCGATCATCATCTGTTAAATCACTCTTACTGAGCAAACTACCATCATTACTGTCCTCGAGCACAGACTGCAGCACCTCAAAAGCAGACAGCCTTTTAGTAACTGCCTTTTGTTTTTTCTCTGTTGGTTGATCAGCAAAGGAAGTTGTCTTACCCTGTGATTCTTCATGAATAGATTTTTCATTTGTCAACTTTTGGAAACTATTTGTTAAGGGATGTTTAGGAATTGTAGCACTGGCAAAGGGACTGGGAAACTTATAAGGACTAGTCTTCTTAACTTTGTCCTGGAAGTCATTTATTAAAATTTGTCTTGACAGTATCCTTTTTGATGGCCGCAGAGAAAGCAATGACCATTGCTTATCTTTAACATCTTCCATCGTAGACTTCTTTGCATTCTTGGACAGTTCCAATTTTTTCTCTACAGCCTCACCATCTTCCTTCTCTTCCAATTCTATGACCTCAGTGGTACAAGCATCAAGTGAAGTTTCATTCTCCACTTTTGGACAAGAACCCGTTCGAGATAATAGAGTTTGGGGTTGTATCTCTTGAGCACTCTTGGATAATTCACTAGGAGAATTACTATTGCCATCTTCAGGAACTCCTGATTTTTCTTGAGCAGATGGTGGAGTGATAATTTTATTTCCATTTGCTTTTACAGATTCCTCATTACCAACATTAAATTCAAAAAGCAGCTTCACAATAATATCAGCAAAAATAGATTTCTGTTGAGGGTTCAGGCTATCTTTCTGGGAGTGCTGTAGATACTTCTTCCCAACAATCTTTTTGGTTAACAGATTGAAATCATCAGTTTTCGAGAACAAGTCACGAACAAAATCCTCCATACGCTGCTTTTCTTCTTCCTCCATATTTACATGCATTCCACTCGCCTCCTTTGAAATCACCTGGTATAGGTTTTCTTCATTTGGCTCTGAAGGGATTACTTTGGCAGCGCAGGAAATAGCAGTTCGTGGGGGTAACTTTACACTATCAACAGTGTAGATTTTAGTTTCTCCACTGGTTTTACTATCCAAGGGAATTTCTACCCCCTTTTCTTTCTTTAATGAGTGGATATGGTTAGTTTTGTGACTTTTAGTTTGTGCCGGCGCCTTGGTTTTTCGTTTTTCTGAAGTCGAGTAAGTTATATTCCCGCCTTCGGACCTCGGGCACTTTTGTTCGTCACAATTCCAGCGTTCTTGCTGACTTGGAGCATTCCTTTTTTTTTTATGTACTGGTTGTCTACAGCTGTAACAACCATGACTCTCTCCAGCCCATTTTCTATGGTAACCCTCCGCCTTTGGTTCCCTTAGTACTGTAGAAGAGCCTATTCCCTCCTGTCGCCAATAATTCCTACCTGAAAATTTATTAGTTTTTTCTTTTTCACGGCAGCCCCGAAGTCGCTCATAGAGCCTTTCGCTTTCTCTGGCTGATGACAAGGCTTCCGACAGTGTCTTCGGGTTAGCTCTTGCCACATCTTCTCTAATGAAGGAATTGTTTATCCCATCAATGAAGAATTCGGCCAGTTGTACTTGTACGGCTGACCCTTCTCTCAGCTCAGAGTCTCTGTAAGCCATCCTCGCAAGACTTGACATTCGACTCGCTAACTCCGCAAGCGATTCATTTTTTTCTTGTGTCACCTTAATCAACGCTCGAGCAGCATCAGCAGGGTTTATAAATTCTCCATACTGTGCTGTGATTTCATCAAATAGGGTTTTACTGGAAGTGTCTGGATGGTCGTCAAGATAGCTTCCAATCCATTCGGATACGATCCCATCTGAATAGTCATAGGCTAAGTTAATTAATTCGGCGTCCGTTAGATCATGGACCCTTTGTTTTTTCATTAACGCCATTAGCCATGGTTTCAGGTCAGTCGGCCTTCCAGTAAAAATTGGGATCTTCGATCCAGCTGTTACCAACATAAGGAAAATGCTTGAACGGGAAGTAGCCATTGTATTAAAAAAACACTTAGTAGCTTTTTAGAAACGAATCAAATCTGCACAATGAATGTAGAGAAGCAAAGGAAAATAGTCACTTACCCCGACTCTGTGGATTTTTCCTTGAGTGGCTGTGTGACTGTAGTTGAGCTGATGTCTTCCTGGGCTGTTTTCTGGGTGAGGTTTCGTTGTGCCGGTGAATTATTTGGGTGTCGATCCTGTGTTTTGAACCATCAAACGTAGTCAGGGTCGATTCTTGTTTCTGAGGCACAGATGCGACGAGATCCGCCGTGGTAATTAAACAGGGTCAATCCTGCGTCTTTAGGCACCAAATGTGGTACTATAGCTTCACGACACCTAGTTGGCCGCTGGTTTCGTGATTACCACATGTGTCGACTGGTCTTTCTCTGTTTCTTTCCACGCCCACGTTGCTTTCAGATCCGAGGAAAGAGAAGATGGTTGAGGTCCAGTCGATGAAGGTTGGAATTCGTGTTGGAGAGATGAAAAAGTTGCCAAGCAAATTTTAAAAATGACGAAAATAAGGCGTTTGTTATAAACAGTAACAAACGTTTATTTACACCGTTGTTTAGATAATTTTTAGTCAAACACCACAAACTGGGAGTGAAAGTAGTTGACTGGCGGAGTTTTAACTGCAATTAGGCAGTGCAATGGCAACGGATTTGGTTCTTTTAGCGGCGAATTCCTGAACCAACTCAATTTTTCGCTTTGGGTGTCCTCCATTTATGGGCCCGAATCCCGAATAATCAGTTTCTGATTGGTCAGCCAATGGGGACTGCCGACCAATGGCTATCATCGTAACAATCCCCCCGGTTTGCCCCTGATTGGTTTAGACAATCGGCCAATCAGCCACAGTCATTGGGAGGGGCCACAAGGAGCAGTCCCGTGGCTAGCTGACCAATGATTTAGTGATTCAAGGCCTTGTGCCAAACTTGGTGACACCAACCCAAATTGTCCGCTATTTTAAAAATACATCTTTTTGTTTAAAGTTTGAAATCCGATGGCTGTCTTGACAGCTTTTTGCAGTTGTGCGGATGTTTATTTTTTTGGTGACAGATTTATAGGTCAACAAGCCCTGATCGGATCTCAAACTTTTTCGTACTT
Source organism: Sepioteuthis lessoniana (assembly GCA_963585895.1). NCBI lineage: Eukaryota > Metazoa > Mollusca > Cephalopoda > Myopsida > Loliginidae > Sepioteuthis > Sepioteuthis lessoniana. The sequence continues at coordinate 4,156,575 of OY757934.1, forward strand.
AATCACTTGATATTTATTTTATACACGGTTCTCAAAAAATACTTGGACACCCAAAATGAATTTATTTTTAATAAAATACTTATTATCATGATTTAATAAAATTAATTAATTTCCTTTAATTAATTTCGCCAGCCAACTCCTTGACACTTAAATGAAAGTGTCATAGGGTTATTTAATGCCAAATCCTGTTATATATATATATATATATATATATATAATTTTTTAATGAATGGTTTATAGATAACTTGATTTTCAAACGAATTTGCTCTCATTTGTATGTACATGATTAGATCATTTTAAGTATTGTAATCAAGCATAATAATTCTATTTGATATCAATTTTTTGTTTCCACACGCGTAAATGGTATCAGTTGATTAATTGGTGTTTTAAATTCAGTTTTCCTTCTCCAAGACAAGTTTCTAGTCTGCTCTATTATTTACCCATAGTTGGAGGGAGAATAGTTGGATTTATAACTTTCCCAACGATATTAGCGCTATGTGAAATGAAACAGCTCCATCCAGGATTTGAGCTCGGGTCACCGTATCCAAAAGTAATTGATATCGATATGTTGGTTCCATGACTAAAAGTTTCATGAATTAAAAAACAATCATCAAATTAAACTAAAAAAAAAAAATTGAGTTTCATTTGATGATTGCTTTTTAATATTCTAAACTCATTTAAAAAACTTAGCATTTTTTGGCATCCAAAAATTAATCAATAATGACACTGAGGAGATAGCTTCTACGCATCAACTGGAGAGAGATAACCAGGAATTTTAACTTCAAGTTAAAAGCATACTGATTCGAAGGAAGAAAAAATTACACAAAAAGTCACAATTAAAAAACTTCCGGTTCCAGAGAAGAGATCGATGTCGGCTTTAAAAAAGAAATTACACGACGAAATTTCAACCAACCACACTTTAAATAACTTTTGTGTTTGAGTTGATTGGGACTTCAAAGCGATATTTTAAAAAAGCCGAAAAATACAAAGGTGAGTTAAAAGTTTTGCAATATTTTGGTTGCATGAGGTACTCTCCAGCAGCTTCGGGTGCTTTTGTATCACGTGAAGGTAACAAATGACATTGGACTGTGAGATGCGGAGTTTGCCTGATATTCTCTCTATGTTACTCACTGGATCTGTCTCTAGGATTTGGAGCACGACCTCGTAATTCTCGGTTTTAGGCCTACTTTGTTCAATAGTTTTTATGGTCCGAGCGAAATTTCTTTGACTATTTAGTTATCGTACTGTGATCAAGGACGCTCTCAACTTTCGCGAAACGAATGTTTTTTGGTGTCTTCTGTAGCGTTATAACCCAGTTCGAACTCGTAAAGAATAAGTTCCCGAATTAGACTATGTTTCACGTTCATCTGTGCGGCTTTCAAGTCACACACAGAATGAACGCAAACGTGTCAGCAAACCAACTACCAGGATACTATCAACTGGAGTGGACACCTACCACGTCAAGAACTGCTTCGATCACATGATATATAGACAGCAAATTAGAACATACTAAAACATGGAAAAACCTTTGGTCCTCCTAGTAATTCAGTTGTTGCAAAAGTCTCAAAAACTGATGGCAGTCACCAGCCAGTAATTTTCACACAGATTTTCATCACTCTTCTTCATTCTCAAGTAAAAAGTTGCATTTATCAAAACAACAGCTTTGCAAATATTAAAATATATACAGCGTTTAAAAATGTTTACAATTCAGTGGGAGTTCTTTTATGATATGATTTTAAAGTCTTCACCTATTCATTCTCTTTGTCAACACGCTATTAGAATCTTCTCGAAGTCAAATTTATATGGGAGTATATTTATTAGAAAAGTAGAACTGATATAACAGATATATCAGTTCTACTTTTCTAATAAATATACTCCCATATAAATTTGACTTTTTAATCACCAGTGCGAGATTCTAAGAATGTATTGACAAGGATGTGAACAGTTTGAAATTATATCATGAAGGTGCTTCAATAAGTTTGTAAACATTTTTAATCACCTTCTATATTGTTTTAAATCATTGAAAAAAATATGTAAGGATTTAGAAAAGAAAACTCTTGATCGCTTGACACATTTGCTTTCAGATTTTTATGATTGATTGGTTGATTGATTTTAACGGCATTCCAACTCGTCAAGGGTTATTTTATGCCAGGAGTTTAGAGAATTACTATTATGGGGTTCCTGAAGATTTTTTCGGTCATTTGGTTTAGTTTCTTTCGTAAGTGGCATTGTTGTTTGTTGTATCTGACTCCATTTGTTTTCTTCTTATCCCATCTAACTCATAGGCGTCTTCTATGTCTGTAAAGACTGCAAAAGAATTATTGAAGGAAGGAAGAAAGGAGACGATAATACCTTTTAGATTTCAACTTTATTTTTGGGTTTTATTAGGAAATATCTTGCTTGACTATTAGAAAACTGTCGCGTCTTCCAAACAAGGCGTTGATTTGTTTTAGTCATTTTCTGTGGGTGATTAGTCCATAGTCGGTGGTTATGTCCAGTTGGTGTTTTTTGATGAGTTATGTTTGCACAGACGGTTGCTAGTGGTGGAAGAATAAGCCCGTGTACCGCTAAGAAGACACGTAGTTTCCCCACCAGAAGCAGGAGGGAAGTTGGTCTTTTCAGTCCAAGTGGTCACTGCTGAATGAGAAAGAGTTTTTTCTTTGGCACCGATAAGTCTTTACTTTCAGGCATGCGCGGATTCGCTTCCTGTCAGAGGTTTCTGGGAACAACAATATTTTGGATCTATTTTATTTTATTTATTTTTATTTCTATTTTCATCTTTTCTACCCCCTGCAAGTTATTTCCTAAGACTTATTATTTTGTATACGGTCGAATGGAATACGAATAATTTTAAACAGATTTATTTGACCCATAAATAGGACCCTAACAGTTACTAACATTCAGAATCAGAATGGACCTGGAAGTAACGGCAATAAAGAATTACTTCACACACACCCAAATCTTTAGAACTCGAGCCTCACTATCAGATGCATTTTAGTATCATATACAGACGATCCTCTTTTGGAAGAAGTCTTACCCCTCGACAGGAGATACAGACAGCATATTCAAAGGGCGATTATCACATTTGTTCTCCGAATTTCTGAAAACCATCCGTGGAATTCTTTAATTTTTGCAAGTTTATCTTTGAAATGAGTGAATAGAGTATGAGACCAGGTAAAGAATGTAATGTAATCATCAGTTAGTGAAATATTACTTTGAACATTCTTTGATTTAACCAAAGGTGGTGGTATCCAGCTTAGGCACTCTATCGGAGAGTATTGCAGGGAAGTCGGCGCCATCTTTGACAATCGGAAATCGCTAGACATGTGGTCCACTGGTCAGTGACAAATTCACCATGACAACCGACTCTACCGACTCTGCTTAATCTGTCCTGCAGTTTTGGCGTTAATCATATGATTGTGAAAGTGCTGCACCCTTCATACTTATCAGACCTACTAGCCTTGTTCATTTTCTTGTTTCTTTTACTGAAGATTCATCTCCAGGGTAACAAATTTAGGGACAAAAATACAACTATCCAAGAATAAAGAAATTTCAAGTCCATTTGCAATCGCACATCATTCAAAATTCATTAGTTTACGGATATGAAATTCTAATAACACTCCTTCATTTTTTTCTAAATAGAAGCATCGATAATATGATAGACTGCTTTTAAAATGGGAGCTTTGTGGGGTTCATGAATTTTCCAGTATTTATTCTATTCATTCTGCTATCAGTCTGTCTTTCTGCTTGAACTGCCCGTCTTAGTTTATCTTTATTCAATTTCTTATTTAACAAACATTTTGACCTTTTTGTGGAATCTTGACACAAGTTGACTTGGTCGTAATCTGAGATTTAAAATTGATCTTAAAAGAAAGCAACCAAGTAATTAATTTGCGAACAAGAATTTTTCCTTTCATGGTCTGTAAATGCCGTAGGGATGGAAAATAAGATTAATTCTCTGTTTACTAATGAAATATGATGTGTCATCGAGTACAGGGCCTGACTACGGGGTTTGATAGTGAGGTCTGAAACCTGTGGAGTTGATTGACGGCTGAAAGATTAAAGGTTTTGAGCCAGTATGTGAACTGAATGAAACAGGAAAATAACGATTCGGAATCACAGATATGCGTCATTACTCTGAGAGATTTCATGAAGGACAATTACTGAGCATTGTACCCCGATGTATAAGCTTATTAAACAACCCATCTAATTAGATATTAGCTAAAATATTCTTCCCATAAAATCTATAAACTTTATTAAAAGCAATGGAATTTATACAAAAATCATTTGACAATAAAAAAAAGTTAACATGACACCAAATTGTTTTGAATCATCACGGTATTAAGTTGAATTAAGTTTCGTGCTGGTTTCCTGTGGCTTAAGTATGGAACTCCGAGGGTGAATCAAAAGTTTTGCAATATTTTGGTGGCATGAGGTACAATTTAGCTGCTTCGAATGGTTCTGATGAGGTCATGAACAAAATACATTGGACTGTAAGATGCTGAATTATCCTGATACTTCCCGAGTGCTTCTCACCGGAACTGTCTTAATAGTTTAGAGCACAAGCTTGGAATCTACTGTTTTAAGTCAACCTGATCTTGCTTGAACGTCCACAGGTAACACGATGGACCAAGTTGAATATTCGAAATTACATACTCTTCAAAAATAACAATAGGCGACTTTTCTTGAAAGCCTTTACTCAGCCAAGTACAATTTCATGATAGTAGTCGCCACACTAGGTAGAAAAAGATGTCAAAAGGCCTAGGAGTGAATCTCGCTTGCTGCTTACCGCTCCTCCTCCTACACGTCGTATTACAACTGCCGTCGAAATCTCAAATTCTCTTCTAAGATTTCAAAACTCTACTGCATAGATTCAAATTCTATATTTATATTTTCCAAAATTAAGTATTTCATTGGTGTGACGTCACCTCACTAAATCATTGCATCATTCATTTTATTTAATTTCAGTCAAACTTATCACACATGACTTCAACTTTGTTTAGTTTTCGTTTCCCATCCTGAAACCTTATGACAAGGGGTGGTGTTGTATCCTTCCGCGAGCGTGCGTACTAATCGACTTCGTTGCCGAATACAATTGAACTAAAATATCCCTGAACAGTTTGCTCCTCACTAAACCAAAAAATAAAATAATCAATATAATTAATTATCAGTAAATTATTCAATATAATTAATCATCACGCTAATTATTTTACAGAGATCATTGCAACTTGAGTGAATTTGATGAACCCTCTGGTTACTGGGATCAACAATACCTTCAACCTTCGCGCAACAAATGTCTTTGGTGACTTCTGTGGCATTGTGGCACAGATTAAACTCATAGAACATAAATTCCCGAAGTATACCACATTGCATGTTCTTCTGTGCAGCTTTCAAATCATACATAAGAGTGAAACAATATTACTGCGCACCAACTGCCACGATACTACTAACCTCAATGAATACCTAACACGGTTCGAGCTGCTTTGATCACAATAGCGAATTTTGTAAAATTTGTCAGTTTGAAGCAGTTAAGGTTAGACGTCGATCGGAGCGGGTGTGTCACTTTGTGTCTCTGTTTATATACCCTTGCAGATTTTATCTCTCTCGCGCTACTGTATGTAGTCTGAACATCGAACAGTATATCTAGATAATAAAGTAACAATTTTCTATAAAATATTGGACATAAACCAAAACGTCCCAATAAATGATTGTTAATTGTTGACGGAGAGTTCTTGTGTTGCCAACGTCAAGGCAACTTTGTCCCAACGAATCACCCCGACCAACAGAAGTTCCAAATGAATTGTATCATTCCTTCTCTGTGAATCTTTCAAACACAGCGTGGGCACATATACAGTTGATAAACACACTACCTGGAATCACATTTAGCGCTGTCACCAGGATAAGACTAAAGTAAAAGTACCCTGTAAACTACAGTACTGCATTTAGAGCCGTTATCAGGAAAAGACCAATCATTATTATTACATTTGGTTCTGTTGTATTGCAGTTGAAGGATAAAGGACAAAAATGCTTTATAAAAATACAGCTCTCTTTAATCTTCTTGGAGTCAAAGCTTCTGTGTTGTGCGTGTGTGTGCAGAGAGAGAGAGAGAGAGAGAGAGAGAGAGAGAGAGAGAGAGAGAGAGAGAGAAACTGTGGTAAATTCTTCTCTTGACCACAGAACGCAATGTTCTTTTCAAGATTAGCACTTCTTCTGCTTCTCGGAGGGGGGGGTACTCAACCAGAGGGTTCGTAGGCTACCCAGCGGGGTCCTCCCAGTGACTGCAAGCTGGGTTTGAATCAGGCACTCACTGACTCCAACTACAAAGCAGGCATTTGCATATATTATTTCATAACGCCCACAACTTCCGATAAATCACGTGACTGCTTCCGCTTATTTACACATTTGCGTTTCTGATTGACTGTGACCGAGAGAACGGCACCCCATCCCAAGACTGATTGATTAATTAACGATTCTAGGGAAATAATTAAGGAAAATTCATATTTATTTCTCTCTCTCTCTTCTTATCATTTCGTTTCCTATCCTATTTTATCTATTTATTTATCAAACTTTTGACCGACGTCCCAAGATTCGTTAAGTGGATCTTACTATAAAAACAATAATGAATTCTATATGGGCTAGAGGGGTGAAAAAAGGTTTAAACTAGAAAAACAACTTAGGTGGATCTTATGATAAAAAAAATAATAATGAAATCTGTGTGGTCAAAGTAAGAATAATTTCAAGCTAAAAGATTGAGACGATATAAGTGGATTTATCGCATTTCAAGTACTGGTCGTCTGGAAAAAATCAGCGGTGGGTACTGAATCTAAATTCTAAATATCTCTTTAAACGTCGACCATGTGTGGAAAAAGTTCGTCAACTTGGCGATTTACATGTCATTATGCATGGTCGTGTTCAGAGATCATCGAAATCCCGCTCACAAATTATATAAGCACGGTACGACACTCATAGATCAGATCAAGAAAGACGAGAGATCAAGAGAAAGGCCCAGTGCGGAACCCATCCGAGAATAGTCTTAAAAACCATGATTAGCCTAGAACTAGGAGGTCGAAGCAAAAGCCGAGACGAACAATTACATTTTTATTAAGATAACCAAGGGGCAATAGTTGCCTCCCTTACAACTTCAGTTTGATCTGTCACATTTCCGAACAAACGAACTAGTTTCGTAAGACCTTTCTCTGTCTGTCTGTCTGTCTTATTCTACACACTTCAGTAAATACATTTATAGTTAGATAAAAACAATATTTTTGAGAAATTTGAAAGCGTTGTTTTCTTTCTTCCTGTGTACTTTTGTGAACCGCGACAAGTACAATCTCTTTCCTAGCAGCGATTTTCTGAACAGGACGCACCAGAGTAAATGAGCGGAAGCAGTCATGTGGTTGATCGGAAATCGTAGGAATTATGGAATGATATATACAGATTCCCGCGTGAGGGTCCGAGGCAGTTGGTGTCAGTGTGAGTCTTGAGCCACATCCACCGTGCAGTCACTAAGAGCCACTACTTGGGCAGCGGCCAACAGAAGCCTTCAGCTGAGTACCCCCACCCGGCCGAGAAGCAGAAGAAGTGTCAAGTGAGGCCTCGAAGATAACACAGCGTGCTATGGTCAAGAAAAAAGTTATGGGTCAATATAGTAGTCTGTCTTTGTCTCCCTCCTTCCGTTGTTGATTTTAGATAGCAAACTTGAAAACATTTCGTTTAAAAATGATGTCACCTACTCACAATCAGCTCACAAATCATATACATATATATATGTGAATAAACTGGATTTGACATTGAATAACCCCCAAAGGTTATTGTGAAATAAACTCGACTCAACCCAAACCAAACATAAAAATGCGTCTATCATATGAGTCAACACACACACACACACACACACACACACACACACACACACACACACACACACACTAGCCCAGTCGGCTGGGGCAGCAGAATACACCGACTGCATCTCTACAAAGGGGTAAGAATCACCCAACAATAGTCCTGGATATGATACAAAACAAACTGCTAGCGAGGCTCCAGTAATGCTGGTGCTTTGGGGAATGCATAGTACTCCTTCATTGCCATCGCTCCCAGGTCCACTTTGGCTTGGAGTGGTAGCACCTGATAATGGTTCTATCAATGGGTCAAATAGTACTGTTTGACATTTAAACTGTGTACTTATGCTTAGTTGTGTTGTGTGGGATATAATTGTTTTGACATTTAACTGTATGTAAATAAAAAAACTACGTTTACGAGACTGAATTGTTTGAAATGGTTTTTACATTTAACTGTGTGAAAAAAATCATTGATTTATCCACAAAATGTATTTAGAAATCATATATTTAATATGTATGTATAAAAATGAATTTGGCATTAAATAACCTACAATGGTTGATATGCCATAAAACCAAACCAAACCAAAAAAGGTTATATGCATTTTCAATCCGTAATTTCTGGATAAACAAATGTTCTTAAATTTTGTTTCTCTCATTTTTTGTCGAAAAATTACGGTATTTTGAAGATTTATAAAAAGATTAAGGGCGAAATTTGTATGTGCAAATCTATCATGAAAATTATAATATGATAATACAATAGCTACTTTCTTGCCCATGAATATGCTAATTTAAGATAAAATACCAATATGCTTTCCAGAAATTATCTTAATTTTTGGACTAAAAGATTTAGTAATATATTCTTATGATCATTTCGGTAAAATTTAATTTTTTAAAATCAGAGTTTATAGTAATACCTCTGAAAAATGTCAATATTAGGAGTAAAAAAACGAAATATTTTCTGTATATCTGGAAATATGAAAACGCTGAGGTTGAAAAAGTTACTTATATATATATATATATATATATATATATATATATATATATATATATTCTGTAAAACAAGGAGCTACGTGCTATATCTTTAAAGTAATTTAATTTAGTTCTGCTTTGTCTATTTTGAAAATATCCACAATCAAAACTTTCTTTAAATTTCTAATATTTTGTCACTTATAATACATTGTTGTCCCTCCTCGGACAAGCAGTGTTGCAAAAATAAAAAATTAACTAACCAACCAATCAACAAAACAAACGAACACACACACAAACAAAAAACAAAACAAAACTTAAGAAAACATTTTTTATGAAGGTTTATGCTGAGAGGAAAGGCGGATTGAAACGTTCATTTTAAAAGTCTTTCTTTGGTTCTGCGAATCTACCCAACCACTATCAATGGTAAAAGACATTTTCATTTCAGTTGTAATTGCTCTAAAATTAAAAATGGTAAATATAGAAAATCTATCTTGACATTTGAATGGGGAAAAACCTGTTTTGCATGCAAAGACCAACTTTTGCCCAGACACAAAAGCTGCACATTGTCGATTTAATTTTTGATTTGCTCAAGTTAAAAATTTTGAAATGAAAAAGAAGTTAACTTGGAGGAAGAAAAGCCGAGAATCAGGAAAAATAAAAGAATCAAATCTTAAGAATAAAATAAATGAAAAAATAAAACCTACCCCCCCCAAAAAAAACAAAAACAAAAAAGAAATGCAAATATCATTTTGGAGAAGGCGAAAAGAAAGGTTAAAAATTATCTTTTTGATTGGTTTTAACGGCATGTCAACCCGTTTCATGTTCATTGTACGTTCATATCTACATTTTTTGCACACGATTATATATTTATTCTTTGATCTAAATTTTCATAATCTAAAGCTGTAGAAGTATTCTAAATGATATATTTTCCTTATCTGATGTTTTCTATAGTGCTGGCTGAAATGCATTTCTTGATCATGCTCTTCTCCATATTGGCTCGAATCGCAAGATAATTTCTCTTTCTCATCGTCGTGGAGGTCTTCCGAGTGGTCATTTTCAGTCTCTCGGATAACTGTACGGTCCGCCTGTGAACCTTTCGAAATATCTGCTTTCAGTACTCCACGATCGCATCCTTCATTCCGTTCCTCTCCCGAATTCGAATGTGATCACTCAATGATATTCCTAGCATTGATCTTTCTGCAACCATCTGTATCGCAATCAGAATAATACATACATACACACACACACATATATATATATATATATATATATATATATATATATATATATATATATAAAAGAGATCTGTGGTTCTTATTATTTCACTAGGTGAGTTAATAGCGGATCAAATGTTGCAGCATTGTTAAATAGTGCTCGATATCAAAGATAGAGCATTTACAAATATATATTTCATGATAATGTCTGTAGCCCTGGTTTTCATGGATTTTGCATTCGTTCATGTAATATATATATATATATATATATATATATATATATATATATATATATATATATATATATATAATGGATTTTCTAAATTTGTGACAGATAGATTAGATGGTGAATATTTGATTAATGAATCGGTATTTTTTACTTTTACGCTCTAACTATAATCAATTGTCATGCTTGTGCACACACACACACACACACACACACACACACACACACACACACACACACACACATATATATATATATATATATATATATATATATATATATAAGGTGAACAGAAGTGATAAAATGAATATGAATATTTTTTTAATGTTCTTTCCTTTTTGGTTGCTCTCGACTAATTTTGACCTGAGTTCATCGCCAGGAGGAGAGTTTTAGCAAAAAAATTTTTTGAAAATTGTTAAGAGAAGCGACAAAAAATGCGCTTTTGATGTAGCATATCTATTTGGTAAATGAAAATGAGAGACCATCAAATATGTGTGTGTGTGTTTGTACACGTGCGCATGTGTGTGTGTGTGTGTGTGATGAACCTACGCAGGTAGGTAAATGCGAATTCAAAAATAGTTTTGCATGAATATCTGAGATGAGAAATTATCACTCTTATACATTGAGATATTCGGACTGATATCCTCATCTTATCACAATATTTTGGCTCTTTCTCATATGAATAATTGTAATTATTATTTACTGACGTTGTGGCTCGAGTATCCTTATTTTAGTTGATATTATAGTCATAATATTTCGACTGTTTCTCAAATGAATAATAATAATAATAATAATAATAATAATAATAATAATAATAAAGTCGTGCTGAAAGCATGGATTCCCTATACACTCTCTCTCCATCTGTCTCAATTAGCCATTTCTCTTGGTACGTGCTCTAGACTGCTCTCAGTGTTTTCACCGAGTTTTACGTCCCTAAGTCTTTGCTAATCAGCCAACATTGCTGTGTCCATGTGAGTATTTATTCGCTTTCTTCGTCCTTTTCATTCGCAAGTTCCATCTCAGGATTGTATTTTTTAATGCATGAAATTGACAATAATGAGACAACCCATTTCTTTTTAGATTTTATCCAACTCTACTGGTCGGTATTGAGCACTTGTTTTTTTTTTTTTTTATCTATGAAAAACATTTTAAAACGATTTATTTATTCAACTACATATGTAGTGACCCTCGCTTATAAGTTCGTTTCCGTTTCTCCAGCGGTGCACAGCATATCTTGTTATTCTTGCGTGTTTGAGAGATGGGAGGCAAGTGTACCAACAGCTGTTGTTCGGTAGGGATTCCTGGATTTGTTCAAAACACGGCGCTGTATTCTCATGTGGTTCCCTTATAGCTTTTTTTCTCAAGCCATACTGTACTAGAACTGATACAACTACAGATTGGAAGAATTCTGGTTTTATTCTATGAGCGATCAGATTCCCATATGGTCGATAACCAGTCTATATCTGACCATATATTTCCTATGTGTTTATTGACATTGCTTTCTGTAGATAAGATATTGCAACCAGGGTATGTGAACTGGTCTTCTTATTTTAGAGACTTACCATTTAATGTAAAGATGGTCCCATCTTGTTTAAAACTCATGAACTCTGTTTTATCATTCTTCAAGGTAAGATCGATGCGTTTTGTTGACTGCTCAAGGCTATGCAGCAAGGGTTATACTTGGGCTGATATACCTGCAAGAAGCACTAGATCATCTGAGTAGTCTTCATCCGTAATGGTTTATATGGGATATCTAAAACTTTTTTTTTTTAGTGTAGCCATTTTCTTTTATTAGATCTATTGACGTTCATAGTATGTAATCTTGGCAGACTATAAATTGACATAGTGCTAATAGATCTTTTTTTAAGACTCCAGATACCTTGTCAAAGAAGTTGGTGTCACCATTGGGTGGGCGAACTATTGCATTTGTATTTTTGTAGGGCATCATTATAGCATTAACAATTTCACTTGGGAGACCACATGAACAATTTGCTCCATCTTTTCTCAATCTAAAATCAAATGGCTTAAAGAAATGTACAAATAAAAGTCGCATCTGGATATTTTTTGCTCCTACTTCTTCGATTATTCGGCAAATAGTTCGAATATAAGAAGTTGCGGATCTATTTCTTCGAAAATCGTTCTGATTTTCTCAAAGAATTTGCTTAACTTCCGATTGAGAAACAGGATATTATAAACCTCAGCAAGTAAGAGTAATGCCTCTGTAGTTCTGAGTAATGCTGAGGTAGCTTTTCTTCGGAAAGTAGAGAATGCAGTGATTTGCCCATTTCTCTATTGTGTTATGTTTATAAACCACTTTGCATAATCGAAGAAGTATGTCGTCAAATATTTTTCCGTACTTCAGGAGGTATTTCGTCGACGCCAGCAACTATTGATTTTTTTCAGTACTGCGTTAAGTTCTTCTACTGTAAGCTTTCCATGTTTGATGTCTATTTATTTATTAATTATTTCTTCAGTAGCTTCATCCATGATTTCAGGAGGTCTCCCAAAAAAATTCTTGAAATGTTCTTTCCATTTCTGAAGTCTTTCTTCTTGGCTAGCAGATTGACATACCGTAAAAATCAATCAATCAATCAATTTTTGTCAGCCCAAGAACTTTTCAGCATCTTTCGTATATATATATATATATATATATATGTATATATATATATATATATATATATATATATATAACCTCAGTCGTACACAAACACATATATGATGGGATGATTTCAATCATGGCAGGAAACGGAAGCAAAGAAACGTTTTCATATTGAAAGGGATCTGATGGAGGTATTCAATCTTTTTCTCTTTAGAAGACAAAAATCTGATATTTCATTGAAGATGAGCAATCTTCTACAAGACACTAGATGAAAATATCAAAGTTTATGCTGAATTAAGTTTCTTAAAATATCTGAAACATGATATCTAAACAACAATAAGAACAACAGCAAAAATGGTTTTTCAGAAATGGTCAACTGTTTAAGATTAGTTTGATACATTTCATGTATTGTATATTGGCACTTTGTGGATAGTTATCTATCTGATTTTGTTCAATTTTTGTTTCACTCTGTTCATATCTATCTAATTATCTATCTACAAGTCCTCGTGGCATTATGACTATAGCGCTGACTGTGGCCTGCAAGTAAGCGAGTTCGAACTCCAGTTGTACGATTACATTTTCTTTCAGACCATTGAGAACGGCATCTCTTCAGCTATACGTTAAATAGTATCACTGCTGGGAAATTCTTTAGAAGTTTCAGGGGATTGAAAAGTCATGTACGTGCTTACAACCTCTATATTTACAAACACACACAAACTATTATACACACACACACACACACACACACACACACACACACACTCCTATATATGTACACGCACACACACATATATACACACACATATATAAACACGCATACACACACATATATATATACATAGACATATATACACACATGCATACACACATATGTAAATGTTCACACCACACGCATATATACACACACATATGTAGTTGAATAAATAAATCGTTTTAAAATGTTTTTCATAGATAAAAAAAAAACAAGTGCTCAATACCGAGTTGGATAAAATCTAAAAAGAAATGGGTTGTCTCATTATTGTCAATTTCATGCATTAAAAAATACAATCCTGAGATGGAACTTGCGAATGAAAAGGACGAAGAAAGCGAATAAATACTCACTGTTCATCATAAGATGCAAAAAAAACAAAACAAAATGCTGCAGCGCAGAAAGATGGAAGTAGGATGGAGAAGGTGAGAGGAAGAGGATAAAAAAAGTTTTTATCGATTTTAATCCTATCCTCTTCAAACATAACAAAATAGCTATTTTCAGTGCTGTTGATAGCTAATTTTAAATCCTAAGGTTCTACAGTCAAAGTTCTTATTTCAACCTTTCACTAATACCACCTGTTTCTTAAATAGATAGTAAATAATAATTCTATAATCAAAGGTGGAATCTGTATGATGCATGAAATTGGTGCGTGAGGAATGAGGAATAGCATTTTCTAAAATTTAATGCAAAAAAAGAACTCTTTCCATAAAACAGAAGTAGCAATAATGCCTATGATTATTTTCTTGTTAGTGGGGGATTTGTAGAGTTTGCAGTTGACGTATTCTAAGCCCCAGCCGACACACAAATATATGTATGTATGTATGTGTGCGTGTGTGTGTGTGTGTGTGTGCATAGATAGGGAACATTTTCTTTTTTTAAACATGTTTGATTAAATGTCCACAAGGAGAATGCTTCTCCAATACAGTAAGTATCTACATTGGCGAGACTCCACCTATCCAATCTCAACACCTCAAAACATATTCTTGACCCTCCTTTAAATATGGAAAAATTCTGCATATTGTACAAAGAAAAAAACAAGGTAAACCTCCAAACTCTTGAAGCTGCCTATATAAAGATTAATAAAATAGACCAACTTCGAATATAGCAGACACATTTTAATATGCCTTTAACGTTTTAACAATTTTTCATGTAAGTAAAATTTTTATGCATGTAAAATCCTTTTCTTCCGTAAATTCTTCTCCTATTTGTTTTTCCTCCTATGAATGCATATTACTTGTGATTATGTTTGTCATTTCATTATTCGTCGAGTTGGAGCCTAAAATACATAGGGAAAATTTGGCGCTTTTTAATTCATTTCATCTTGAAGTCAAACAACAGATAGAAAAACCTGAACGGTTCAGATTGAACAGGCAAAACAGGCAGAACAGAACAGGTCTGTCCAATTTAATCAAATATATAGGGATATTTTAAGATATATATAGGAAAATGGAGTTTTAGAGAAGAGAGTCAATGAGAAAAGAAAAGATGCTTTTATTACGATGGTGATTGAGGTCAGCACTCGAAGTAAAATGAATTTGAAAGAGAGAAAGGGAAATAGACGACAGCAATTAAAACATGAATTGGCGGAAGATGTTGGTTGGGTAATTTTACGGAATGTCAATCCTTCTTGGAATAATCAATGCCGAAGTCAGCTCTTTTAAAAAGCATTTATATATTTCTAGTAACTAACAATAATAATCCCTTATAAACAATAATTGCCTCAAGTAAATATTTTAAGCAAATAATTTATACACAATTATATGGTTTCAAATAATTATTTCTGTTTATTAATTATTTCCTTGCACATAGTTATAAGGTTTCAAGTATTCTTTTCTAATGATAATCTGCACACAATTATATGGTTCCAATTATTCTAAGCAACTGATTTCAAGCAACTGATGATAATCCAATTCTTTTTGCAAAAAAGTTTCAAGTATTTCTTTGGAGCAGATTTATTTGACCAATGTAGGACCTTAATTGGTACTACCATTCTAGGTCAGGGTGTCCTTTCACAGAGTATCAGAATCGGAGACTCACCGTCGGATTCCTTTTACTGTCATACTTCTGCCGAGGCTTCTTGAGTGACATTTTTAGCAGCACCCAATGACATGTGTTGTAGAAGTGTTTCAAATAAGAAAGCATCTTCATCGATGATATCATTGTGTGCTGTGATTTGTTTGAATCGTAGCTTGTCTGTGTAGTTTTCGAAGAGCTAGTAATCAATAAGATTTCGTGCCACAATATTTTTACAGAAAAACTGATGACTGATCCTATTGGTACATTGAGGAATTGGTCTCTACGTGAACTCAGATAAGTTGATGCATTTTAATCAAGATGGCACCATCTCCACATAAAATGGTAAGCCTTTGAAATTAATAGATCAGTTAATATACCTCGGTAGCAATATCTCATCTACTGAAAGCGATGGGAACATAGGTTAAAATAAAGTGTAGATTGCTACAGAGAGGTTATCTACCATAAGGGAATCTAATCTCTCTGATCTAATAAAATGGGAATTCCTTCAAGCTGTAGTCGTATTAGGACTACTGTCTGGTTACACCTCTTAGACTTTTACGAAACGCTCTGAGAAAAATTTAGATGGGAACTACAGAAGGATGATGCATGCTGTGTTGAACAAATCCTGGAAGCAGCACCCAACAAAACAGTTGCTGTACGGCCACTTACCTCTCATCACATCAATCATCCAAAACAGAAATGTTGGGTACACAAGGAGAAAGTAAAGATGAAATCACAAATGACGTTTTCGTACACATAAGCACAGAAGTGTTGGCCAATCAGCAAAAACTTACATTCATCAGCTCTTAGTGGACACTGAATGACGCCTAGAGGACTTATCAAGACCGTGTGGGCAATTCATTTGTTTATAAAGTTGAATTTCAATATTCCAGAAACTAACGAGTTTCCTCCAAGTCACGTGATGACTTCAATCATTCTCTTCAATATTCAAGACTACCGACTTCAATGAATTAAACCAGGGATTCTTAAAGTGTTACATATTGGCCCCAGAGAGGTGAATAAAATTTTAGTAGTGGTTCTCAGATGCAGTTGAGTGTCATATCTGGGACATCCTTTTCTGGATGGGGGATTCATCTCTTTAGCTGGGATACAGTCCGCGTAGTCTAAGCCCCGCTGAAATAATTCGCATATTACAAAGTTAGTGGATTGACGCACAATCTGAAAACTTTACACTCAACAACTTGTATTTTCTCGATGCGATTATGCTGAAATTTATTTTATTGATTATTTAGCATGGTTTAAAAAAAAAGCAAAGCTCTATTTATGTTGCATTGATGGTTCTCGACGTATCGTGCCGGAGTCAACGATGAAATGAACAGATCACAACGAGTTCAGAAGAAAGTGAAAAAGAAGGCAGACACGTGGTCACAAAAATACCACTCCTTTTTCTAATATGTTTCAGACTCACTTCAAAAACAGGGAGATGAGAAGCGGTATATTTTGAGTCAATGAACGAAAGATCCTCCTACTCCATAAAGCGTATGAGTGGGGACGTTTCACAAGCTCCGACATTTAAATTCCTTACTTGTCCTCTGCTGATTACTGACTAACATTTCCAAAATCTCCGACTCTTGTGAGACCATTTCTCTTACTTACTGCAAGAATTCTTGTGGTTGACCCTTTGTTGTCAGGCACGCTGGTTCTTCGGTGGGAAGGTGGCTTCAACAAAAAATGTCTCAGACGGAGGTATAATGAACACGATAGACATGTTGACAAGCCATAATAATAATTTCTTTCGCGTTTGTTCATCTTCTTCCCTATCTATCTATCTATCTATCTATCTATCTATCTATGTGCCATCAATTTCATGCGATATAAAATCTTTGGTGCCGCCGTTTCACTCGTCCGTCTAGAGAATAGTTGAAGTAACTGCGACTTTCATAGATTTACTCAATGACATTTTGCCTTGACATAAAAGAAATTTCCTCAGAAAGTTCTATAAAAACAAAGATGGAGACAAGCCGTTAGTCGACAACAGAAACCATGTCAGAATATCGATTCAATAAATTCGTTGAGTGCATTTTAAAGTAAAGTGTCGAAGAAAATTATCTTTCATATTTTTGTTTTATCATTGTTTCTTCTGGGTTTTGCTCCAACGTTTTCTTTGTGTGAATATCAAAAATATTCAGTTTCTAATTGATCAGATCTTCAATATAAAAATTTTCTTTATGATATTTTTGATTGAAAGCGTCAAGTCGTTGTTTTAATACAATGTTAGAAAGGCTTAAAACGATTGTGTTAATCTTTTGTCGTCTTCAGTGTAGAGTTTATTTTAGTTACGATTATCAGTGAAATGGATAGGGGATTATCGTCTGGTAATTAATGAGACTTTCGTTTAGGAAGATAAACAAACTCATTTTGCTTCAGATTAGTAGTAAGTATTTATTCCATTCTTAATGAATTGTTGCTTTTTGCTTGAAATGAAACTGAAAAACGATGCATAGGATGTAATGAATAAATTGCCGTAATTTTTAATTATTAATTATGCGGATGCACTTTGTTTGTTTCAGGTTTTGTCTACTGTGCAGCAAACTTAAGTCAGTTGGGTACTGTGTGTGAGGAAAGCAGCACCATGACGTAATTTACTCACGTAGAAATTTGGAAATGGCATGCTGTACAGCTTAGTATTGACGCCAGAACCAAAATACGAAGATTTCACTGTTTTTGTGCAAAGGATTCGAAAAAAGTTGGATGAGTTCAATAGTGATTACGTAGGTACGGCAGCCCAAGGCTTCAATCTATTCGTTATGATGCGAAAATAACCTCCAAATTTGTTGGTGAGATCAAAGCCATGAGTGAGAATAACCCCAATAAATTAATCAGGCTCATTACCTGAGATATAGGAGTGTCTGAGTTTCTTACCAGGCCGGTAGTGAATGAAGACATTTAATATTTTTCATACAAGACAAGGGCCTATTCTAAATACAGGCCATGAAGGACAAGAGGAAGGACCATGCTGCAATGCTTTTTAACAATCCCAGACATTTTCTTGAACTGAACATGTTTTGGTTTTTCTTAGATGAGAAAAAGTTCTGCCTGTATCAGATGGCGAACTCACAGAACAACCGTTGGCTTGCTTTTTTCCCACAGGATGTGTCGGTGTTTGGAGTTGTCACTAGCGACGGTGACGTTATGTCTCCATTTATTTTCTCACAATTATTTTTCAGACTCAACACAAAGGCCTATATCAAGTGCCTGTGGAAGGTATTGTTCTCTGGATCCAGATATTGGTTACTGGAAGACCCTACGTTTTGTAACAGGAGACTGCACCAAGAAGAACCTTTTGTTGGCTGTCAGAAAATGTCCAAACCATCCCTAACATCAAAGATGAAGTGAATGCAAGAATAACGGTAGCATTTATTATTTTAAACAAGAAGTCCGTAAGAAAAGTTTGTAGGAGATTCCGAAGTAATCAGGAGACTGTGGTTGAAGCCAAATGGCGATTTCTTTGAGTAAATCTTATCTATAGAATTTCGAGAGAGTTTCCTGAAATTTTGTTTTGACAACAATTCATCGCAGCTTAATTTAATAGATTAAATCAATAATCTAATCACAAAATTTATACAATATAGCCACATAAATAACCTGACAGTATAAACAAAAAAAAAACAACAACAACAAAAAACAAAAAAATACAACAAAGACTAAATCACTCTACCCATCATGCCCTAAACGATAGTATATAAAAGCATATCTATCGTGTTGGAGCCATTCGGTCCAGGGATCGCGTAGTCGAGAAACTAACAGTTGCCAATCGCTGTTGACTCTGTGGCTCCGCTATCCTTATATATATAGAGAAGGCGGTAATAGTCCTAGTCGGCGCGAACAAAAATGTAAATTTTTCCTCGTTTTTTCCTTAAAGCTAATTAACCCATTCTCGTGTCAACACTTGTTCAATGGAAATGTGTGTGTGTGTGATTGAAAGGTGTTGAGAAAAAAAATTCAATATCATTAATTAAAAAATTTTAAATTTAAATGAAGATTATCATTACTGAGAATATTCGGAGTATTGAGCTCATCTTTATTGTTATAATTACAACGTTTCAGCCGATATGTTTTTCGACCTTCTTCAGATATTACATGTCAAACTTGTGAGTCCACACAGAAACTCAAACTGAACCCTTTATTTGAAAAACAGGGGCAGACTGTTCCAATTCTGTTTTCTATGACCGAATACAAGTGTTAAATAATAATAATAATGATAATAATAATAATAAAGCTTCATTTTTGAAATTTAGAGTAATTTTCGCCAATGGCCCGGGAGACCAGGGTTCTGTCCCAGGTCGAGTTATACCAAAGACTCTAAAAATGGTACTTGATGCTACCTTGACTTTCACTCAGTATTATGTAAAGATCAAGGGTAAAGTGGAGCAATCCAGGGAATGGAGTAGAGCCCTCCCCAACACTTTGGTATAGTAGCTATCAAAAAGGGAGCCTTCGGGTCACCCTCGACTAAGATCGCCAACTTTACTTACTAAATGAAGATGTACGGCTGAAGAATAAAGGGATGATATCACATTCCCAATGCTTTTTAGTTGTGTATAGGTGCTACAATTTTTATTTTGTTCAAATATAAGTTGATGATTAACTTCAGTCGAGATTCACATTCTAATTTAATACATGAAATTTACTTATTTTTTTCTTTCTAGTTTCTTCAATATTTCTGTTCTCATAAAAGCAACTTTTCGGTGTAGATGTCGCGTCAAATAAAGCCAAACGAAGAATTTGAACTTCATCAATTTTTAGTTTAATCCAATTTTCTCAGTAAAAATGTCTTACAGTCAACATTCAACGGAAGTTTCACCACAAGACACGTTTTCTAAATTGGACGCCATTTATACTAATTTGTCATTCTGCTGGATGTAGTCTGAGTTTATCTCTTTCTGTAATCTATTGGAATAAATGCGAATTTCTGTGTGTACTATATAACGGCTTATTTCATTTGGAATAGGCCAAAATGTCAGTCTAGTGGGGGAGGTACTCCGGAAGAATCTAAACTCCTGCAGGGACAAAAATTGCTCAGTTTTGTCTGCATTCCCTTTTAGGACCGTTTCAGGCACTTGTCAATAAACCCAGCCCTTACCTATTTTTGATGAATGGGTTGTTGCCGCCTGGGAATGGGCGTTAGGTCTCTTTGAACTAAGCTGATGTCTTTACCTCACGTAATTATGTTAATTCGTTCGTATGCATGATCAACGTGCAATTTATGATATTTGTACTAACTAATGGTGTTTATTATAGCCATGAGATAGCTAATTTACTCATTGATTTTAAAAAGTAAGTTTTCATAAATAACTTTCCTGTGTTACTAGAAAATAAAACAATAAAATCACAATTTTATTGTTTTATTTTCTAACAGATAAGCAATAGTTTTGCATATAACTTTAATTAGAAAAGAAAACAAAAAATACTATTAAGCTTTAATGAATAACTTTCTTTTTCGATGTGATTATTTCATAAAAACGGTGGAAACTTTTACCTTGGATTAATTTGTAATTAATCACTAAATATACGTAAAAATGTCTTCATAAAAAGATATGATTTTATTTCCAATTCAAGCAAGAAAAAAAAAAAAAACAGCAGAAGATTTTTGCAGATTGATAAAAGGATGATGATGACAATGTTGAATTTACTCTTTTAGTGAAGGGAAGGTTATTACCATTTGAGTTGTTTACTTAGTTGATTTTGGAAAAAAATCATAAATGGGAAGCGTTTAAGCATTTGGTTTATCTGTTGTAATGGAATATTTGCTTAGTCTAATACACAGGTATTAGATTGTTAACTGTACCTACTGTTCGTAAGTGGTCAACAAATTGACATAAAATTATAGGATGAAAAATAGTTTCAGAGAAGTAGAAAAAAGCATCCTGGGGAATCCATACCTGAAAAAAAGAAAAGAAAAAAAAATAAAGATCTAAGAAGAAAACGTAGAAAAAACCCACAAATAAAATAAGTTAAAAAGAAAGAAAGAAAAGAAGAGAGAGAAGAGAAAGAAATAAGAAAAAAAAAAGAAGAAAGGAAAGGAAAGGAAAGGAAAGAAAAAAGAACGAAAAGAAGAAAATTGATGAGTAAAACACACAAAAAAGAAAGAAAATGACGTACACACATACAAAAAGAAAGAAGGAAATGAAAAGAGGAAGAAAGGAAAAAAAAAAGAAAACAGAGGCAGAGAAACAGACAGAAAAAAGAGAAGGAAAGAAAGAATGAAGGAAAGAAACAAAGAAAAACACTTAGTAGGAGAAAGACAGTCAGTAAGACCGACAGAAGAAAGAAAGAAAGAAAGAAAGAAAGAAAGAGAACTTCGTAGAAGAGAGAAAGAAAGAAAGAAAAAAAGAAAGATAGACCCTTATAAGGTGAGAGAGAAAAACAGAAAGAAAAAAGAGAATAACACAGAGTGACAAAAAGAAAGAAAAGGAAAGAAAGAATTGACATAGAAAGACAAGGAAACAGAAAGAAAGAAAGAAAGAAAGAATAAACACATAAAGACAGACAGACAGACAAAAAGCAAGCAAGAAAAACACGGACAGAAAGAAAAGGAGACAGACAGAAGAAAGGAAAGAAAAATAAGGGTGCAAATTTGGAAATTAAGAAGAAAAGAAAAAAAAAGCTTTGAAGAGTTAGCCATTATAAATGAAGAACATTAACAGGAAACGATTATTATTATTTTATTCCTTGAGAGTTTTTCATATCGACGTTAGCTGAGGTTATTTCAATGGAGTTTGAGTGACAGCAAGTTTCCTCAAGTCTCCAGGACTTTTCCCAGTATTCTGACCGCTCTCAATAATGCTGTAGTTTGGAGAGTCTCAACCTGTCCAGTTATTTCAAGGTCCTCCTATTTCTTTCCCAATCCTTTGGTAACTGTATCAAGAGTACCAATTACAATTGGTATAATCATCACAGTTTTTTTTTTCAATTCCCTAGCAAGGTCGAAGTACTTATCCCTCTTTTCACATTCCTCTGTGGTCCACTGGGACAGCAAAGTCCAGAATCCTGCAAGTTCTCTCTTTTTTGTTGATTATCATAAGGTTTGGTTGTCTGGCCAAGATTAGGTGATCCTTTTCTATCTCAAAATCCCAGAGGTCTTTGTGTTGTTGTTGTTATTATTATTATTATTATTATTATTATTATTATTATTTCACTCCTTGCTAGTTTTTTACAACAGTGTTGGCTGGTGGTATTTTACTTGAGTCTGGGTGACAGCAAGTCTCCTTAAGTCTTCAGGACTCTTCTACTCCAATTTTGTCTCCGGTGTCTCTCAGATACATGGTAGTAATTAATTGGCATCATTGCCAGTATTCGCAGGATGCCAACAAATTTAAATAGTTCCAAGAATTGCTATGTATCACTAACAATTCAATTAAATACCAGTCATTTGTTTACACACAGTTAAATGATCAAACAGTTTTATTTCAAACAATTCAATTTAACATAAGTCGTTTGTTTACTCTGAATTTAATTGTCAAACTTTTTTACCTATAGTGGGGACCCTATCAAGTGCTACCACTCCGGGCCCAAGTGGACTTGGGAGCGATGGCAATGAAGGGATACACTGCATTCCCCCAAATTCCAGCATTACTGGAGCCTCAGATTGTTTAATGTATTCTTTCCTGTGATCAATCACAGTCATTGATTTGATCTTTTATTGTTTTGCCTTTGTTTGATGCAAAGATGCAGTTGGTATATTCTTCAGCCGCAGCTGACAAGACTGGGGGAGCAGATGACTTAATTTTTTTTTTTTTTCATTATTATTAGTAGAGGTATCATTAGAAATCTTAGTAGTAATAGTAGTTGTAGTAGTGTTTGTGTGTGCGTGCGAGAGAGAGAGAGAGAGAGAGAGAGAGAGAGAGAGAGAGAGGCGAAGCAGTTTCAGTAGTAGCAGAAGTCCAACACAATGATCTTTGTAAAAAACAACAAAAAAAAAAAGAACAAAATGAAAAACAAAAATAAATAAAAAATATGCAGAAGAAATGAAAGATGCAAAATAAGTATTTATATAATAAATTGCCGAAAAATTAATTTTGAAAAAATATAAAAATTTACAAAGTGACAAAACAGAACGAAATAAATCGAAATACACACATAAGCTAGGTGATTACCTTTTTGAAGGGGAGATAAGCGAGGAAAAGCAAAGCAGGTCTAAGACAGCACTCCCACATCGCCAAATGCACAAAACTAAGGCAAAACAGTAACACATCAAATCAATGACTGTGATTGATCACAGGAAAGATGAGCTATACAATGAACATTCGGAAAAATATTCTCATCCAATGGCCGATGACTTTAAAGCGTGAAATAAAATTACACAGAAAGTGTGTTTATAAAATTGCAATGAGGCAAAATCTACAACCAAACTATTTGCTGGGGGTAAAAATTAGAATTATTTTAAAATTCAACCAATTTATGTGAACCGACTTTAAGTAAAAACAATTTTAACAGATTAAAGTAAACAAATTATGTTTTGCACCCAATGCATATACGATTTGGTAGTTTTATTTCTATCATTGGCCGTTTTCCGCTTTTATTATTAGCATGGAATATTTTTCTTTGGCAAGTTCTATCCCTATATCGTCACTGTACATCCTCACTGCCTGTATTAGCGTTTCCAATTTTTTTCATTTTTAGCAAACAGTTTGATCTCGTCCATGTATATTAGGTGGTTGATATTTTTCTTGCAATTTATGAAGTTTAATCTCCCTGTGCATTCAAATATGGGATTTAGTGGCATCATTGCTATTATAAATAATAATGGTGATAGCTTATCTTCCAGGAAGATTCCTCTCTGAATTTTCACATCAGCTAAGCTTTTTCTTTCTGCGGTCAATTCCACTCTCCAGTTTTTCATGGTATTCTTGATTGATCTTATGATTTCGTCGGATATCTTGTACATTTTGAGACAGCCTACTATCTAGCTTTGCTGGACTATATCGTATGCCTTTTTGTAGTTCCTTTTTAGGGTGAATTTGGATCAGGGTTGTCTTTCCTTTGGTCATCCATTCGGGTATGTTTGTTTCTTCTTAGCATCTATTCATTTCGATTGCCAGTCTGTTGTGGATGGAAGTGAATTTTTAAAACCAGTATGCCATCGTGGTCAAGCGTTTTCCAATTAAGTACTTTTGGGGGCGTTTTCCAATTTTGTACTTCCAATTTAGTTCTTCACTCCAGCGTGATCTGTTTGTATCTCAAATTCCCAGAGAATTTATGCATCTCATTCTCCAGGACAAATTCTAGTTTGTGCATGTAACATTTGGTTGTATGGTCAAATTTCAATTTCCATCGAATTTCCATCGAATTTCACAGCCGGTCGTATTCATTCTTATATTTCCTTTGTGCTAGTTTGCTACATTTATTTTGTGATTAATCGTTTCTTCTCACATAACCTACACTTGCTATTCAATTACGTATTATCTATTTTCCCTTTAATATAATTGATCCTTATGACGTTGTTTAATGCTTCTATTAGAAAAGATTCAGTTTCCCTCCATAGCTATGTCCAAGTGAAATTTCGAGTGAAATCTCGCCAACTCGTTGCTTGAAATAGCAATACAGTTGTTTTTCTTTCCGTTTCTTAGTTTTTATTGTTGTTCTGTTTGTCTTTATATTGTCACTGCTGTTACAGGCAGTTGTAATTAGTCTTCCTTTACTATCTGTAATGTAATCTCCGAGTGTTCTCCTTCTTTTCTTGATACATCTAGTCTGTCTATATAATCTAAAAAGATTATATCGTCATCATCTTTCTTGTTTTCTGGTCCATTTGTCTGAGTTCTTCTATTGTCCGTTTTAAGAATGGCCCCGAGCATCTTACGGGGGGGGGGTCTGCCCTGGTGTTAATTCCTTTGATGAGATTTCTGCAACAGAGCTTGATTTCGAGAAGCTTTCTCGTCTTTTTGAGGTTCTCTTTTCTAATTTTTTTTTTTATATCCGCTTGTTTGATGGCATCCACTTCCAATATTCCCAAGTAACTGAAATTTTCCTTTTTTCTACGTGTTCTGATTCTTTCTTGATTTGGTATTTCTATTTCTTCTGTTGTTTATCTTTTTCCCCTTTTCGCTATTAACATGGCACATTTTTCTATAATAAGTTCCATTCCTATATCGTGACTGTATTCTTATTTTTTGTATCAGGGTTTCCAGTTCTTTTTCAGTTTTGGCAAAAAGTTTGATGTTGTCTATATAGATTAAGTGGTTAACCTTTCCTTGCGATTTGATAAATTTGTAGCCTCCTGTGCACTTCCCAATATGTAATTGAGTGGCATCATTACTCATATAAATAGTAATAGTTAAAGCATATCTCCCTGGAAGATACCTCCCCGGATATTAACCTCTACTAAAGTTTTTCTTTCTGTTGTCAATTCTACTTTCCAGTTTTTTTATGGCTTCCGAGATTAATTTTATGACTTTGACATCTAGGATTGAGGATATGCTTTTTTTGTAGCCAATTCACCCCATACCTACATTTTCCCGCCTCGCTTTGCTTTCTTTAAAGATGTGCTGATCAATGTTTCTCTTGTTCCTTTTTGGCATCCTTTTTGCTCTTCGGAAAACATCCCGCTGCTTACTAGTTTGTCATAGCTAGACACGTTTATCGGTTTATAGCTGTTGGAAATGGCTCTTTCTGGATCAGGGTAGTCTTCCCCTCAGTCATCCGTTCGAGTATATTTGTTTTTTTTTTCTATGTATCTATTCAGTCTAAGAGCCAGTCTGTCGTTTATAGAAGTGGTTTTTATTTTCTTTATTTTGTGTTTCAGTTCAGTTTTTCAGTGTTTCGATTCGGGTCGGAGGATCTTATTCATATCCTTCCCTATTTACATGTAGAAATATTTCTCGTATCTCAAGGTCAGAAAACCAATATTTTCTTGGTCAGTAAGTCTTTGACTTGTATTAATTCTAGTGGATTCTGTCTAAATTTCTAACATTGTTTTTCTATGACCTCGTTGTGTAGGATTGCCGTTAAAATAACAGTGAAGTATATATTTGTTGTCTATTTTTACCCTTGGTGTCTCTGAGTTGAGTTATAGCTTTGGTCGTTGTTGGTGTAACTGAAACGGCTAATATTCACAGGATGCCGATCAGGTCTCACATCTTGGCTATCAAGACAACACTTGCCGATTATGACACCCAGACAATAGGTCTGGGTGCCATGTTGAATTAGGTTGTGGCTATACTCTGCCCAAGGGTAATTTATTATCTGTGCTCTTGTCACAGATGTGACCAGGTACTCTTCCAAGAGGACACTTAAGCGGGTTGAAAAAATTGTTTTTGTTCAAGGGTCATTAAAAGAACTGGCGTGTTCAGCATACATCTTCATTTGTTATTTGAACGATTAATTGGATTGGCTAATGACAGATACTAATGTACAGTATTTTAACCTGCGGTATTTGTTAATATTCGATTAACATCTTAGGCATTCTAAATACTATATACACTATCCCTAACAGACAGTTATTATTCATAAAAAAGAGATCTTGGCACATTACTTGAGAAAAGGAAGAGGGCAGTGCTACCATTACATTTATGTTCATTTACAATATTTTTGCCTATTAAAAAGATTTTTCTACTTTTCTTCTCTCTACCTCTACATACATAAATATATATAAAAATTAATTTTAAGATTTAAAAGGAAGCATTCGAGAGAACAGTAAAGATATTTACTTATAACTGAAAGCACATCAACGTAGAAGCAAGCCTTTTATCTTTTCTTTATCACGCTTCAGCCACTTCTTCTTCTTTGCATAAACTCACGAGTATTCTTTGCGCGTATTTGTTCGTACAAATTTACTCTTGACTGTCGCTAGTTATTCTGCAGTTAGCATCGGTAGTTTTGTGTGCCCGTTTATTCAGTCAATTTCTTTGGTTGACGACCTGTGGGTCTTCTGTTTGTACGATCGTTCAATGTCTTTGGGCGGATAACTGAAGCACCCTCTTTTGGTCCATACTAGGAGTCTATATAAATTTTATGTGTATATAATATTTAAAAAAAAGTATGGTTAGTGAAACATCTATTTGAGCTATCAAAATTTTGTTTTTTAACCTACATAGACAAGTACACCCGCTAGTTTTCATATGATTAAAAACATGAATAATTTATCGATTGCTCTATTTTATAATTCAATGGTTAGGGAAATGTGTTCATGGTAACTTCATATTTATAATTTTGTCAATTTTTATCTCAAAAATTCTTTTGCACATGGTCTTATATAGTACCAATACTCTTTAAGCAGATCTATTTGAATCAAGATATGGGACCCTAACTGGTGCAACTACTCCAGATCAGAGTGGACCTGGGAGTAATGACAATTACGTGTTACCCCAGAATCCCCAGGTATCCAAAATTGGTGCCCCACTATCAAATGCAATTAACTATCATACTCAGGACGCCTCCTTTTTACGGGGGTGTTAGTTTTACTCCTCTTTATAGGATACAGTTTCCCTCCCGACAGGGAAATGTTTAATCTTATTTGAAAGCCTTAGATTATCAAGTGAGAGAAATATTGTAACCAAAACAGTTTTAAACGCTCAGTTATTTCTGCAATCGCAAACGACCACAATGTCTTTTAACTGGCATCAATATTTTACTTAAAGAATTGTGTGTTTATATAAGGTTTCAAAATGTTCACGCACGCGAAATTTCCACTGAGATATTTGATATGTATTAATGAATACGTATTTTTGAGATCTTTTTTCTTCACTTTTTTTGCTCTTGGTGAAATGTCAAGGGAAATTGTCAATGTGTTTCCTCGTTCGGATGCAATGATCATAAGTGAAATCAAGACGCCTTTACTTCCATTCTATGCATTTCCTTTTGGGAAAGCAGCTCTCTCGCCTTTTCCTTGTGAATTTTCAGACTTTCCTTCTCTCCGTTCTTGTGCTGATAGAATTATTTTCTCTGATTGGCTTTGAACAGGAATAAAACTGATCCATGCCAAAATCCTTGCTTTATTTACTCGTTTCTGCAGGAAACGAGTAAATAAAGCAGTTCTCATTTTTTTTTTTTTTTTGAGAGAGAGAGAGAGAGAGAGAGAGAGAGAGAGAGAGAGAGAGAGAGAGAGAGAGAGTTTCAAAGCCTTCTAAGTTTTTCTTTCAACACGACCTTGATTCATCCTAGTTTTCTTTCTTTCTTAGAATAACAAGCCTTTACCAAATATCTTTATCGTGTTCTCACTTAAGGTGAGTGGCATTCTCTTCTCTACGAGAAATTTGGCATTCGTGTAGTAATCATTTGAACCCTTCTAATTGAGAAAAAGTTTATTGGAAAATTCTTCAAATCAATATTATCGTGAAAAGCGAACACTGCTTCGCGAAGTTTTACATATTTTGGTCATATACTATTGTAATGTTGAATTCTACTAGGACCTTAAGAGACTGATGTCCCGGTCGAGTTCTTATTTAAAAGGGTTGTTGCGTAGAATCAAATCGCCGTGAACAGCCCTGAACCTCTCGCCCAAACAAATATTTATGATGCTGGTTCGAGTTCACCCAAGAAAGGGGGTATAGACTGCTCCCCGACGTCGGTAAAGGAGTTGCTGATGCGTTCTTATATACGCCACCAAGTTCTTTTTCTCCAACCCTTTCATATAATCACGAGAAATAAACTTATAGGTTATTTTACATAGCTATGGATAGAGCCCTAAATCCTCTCCACTATTGTTTCAGGAGGGACGAGACGTTTTAGCGAGGGTTAATGAAAGCGCAATGAGGCTGAAATATGAATTCACATGCAAAAGTCAATTCAACAAAGAAAGAGAACGCAGTCAAA
This sequence comes from Sepioteuthis lessoniana, assembly GCA_963585895.1. Classification (NCBI taxonomy): domain Eukaryota; kingdom Metazoa; phylum Mollusca; class Cephalopoda; order Myopsida; family Loliginidae; genus Sepioteuthis; species Sepioteuthis lessoniana. The sequence goes on from OY757934.1 coordinate 4,185,958, forward strand.
ACATTTCAACACATGACTGCATTTAAAAGGTAACAAAAATTTTAATCCGCGACGATCAAAAACAAACAATGAGAAAATTCAAGAAACTGTTCTTTTTTTCTTTTCTTTTATAAACACCGGAAATATTTTGTCAAAAAAAAAAAAACAAAACAAAAAAAAACAAAAACGAAAAAACAAAACAACAACAACAAACAAACAAAAAAACATCAAATAAAAATGTCTTTCAATAGTCCTTTCCTTCTTTTTCTTTTTTTTTTCTTTTCTTCACACTTTGACAAAGTATCTAATACGTCGGGCCGGGGCGCGTAGAAATGTTCACATAATATTATGACAACTTATGAAACTAAACACTCTCAGTTGTCTTAATATTTCTTTTTTTAATATGAGAAGGAACGTTAGTTTGTCATTGACAACCTTGTTTTTTTAAAGCCCTTAAAAATCTTTAGAATATACACTGCTTTCCAATTTTTAAGATTTGGAAAAAGAAAACGGTTTTCTTTTGTTTAAGACAAAACATAATTTGAGCTGTACTTATCGGTGACAGATTTCAGACCCCAGACTGGGGTTCAGGGACACAGCGACTTATTTCAATGCGGGTTCGCACAAAACTAAAGATATTTTTTCAAATTTCTCTAACACGTCCCGGCTTCTTGGCGCGAAGATTCTGCCGACCAATCAGAATAATCTTTTCTTTTCCCACCACTTAGCCAAATCGTCCGCCGCTTCAACAGGCTACAGAGTGCAGGGAGATATAGTGGGTTTACCATTTCTCCCCCTATCACTTTAACGGCCTGTCTCTGCCTTCCCATCACCACAAATTTTCCTATTGCCTGTTGACTTATAAGCGGGAGGGGCAGGGGTGTTTATCTCCCCTTCACCCTCTCTACATCCTACTTCGTCACACTATGAATAAAATAATATCTGAATTGAAAAGCTAGACAACTGTCATACTTCGTGTAATGCACACACACATACAATACGCAGAAGAATAGCAATGAAGGTAATGTGGCGACAGAGATGAAATGATTAATCACATAATAAGTGAATTCAGCAAACTAAAACAGACGGAATACAAGAGTGAGCATGTTTGGAAGGAAAGGTGATCCACTGGGGACTGTGCAAAAGGTTAAAATTTGGCCATATTAACAAATAGTAGAAACAACAACAAGAATCCGTCCAAGAAAATGATACCCACGAAATTCTCCGGAACTCTGAGACACAAATTGACCCTCAATCACAGAAAGAAGATCAAACTTAATGTTGGTGTCTTAATTATCTTGACCTAAATATTTATTTTGAAAAATTATCAAAAGGTAAAAAGAGAGCACACGTAACGAATATATATATATATGTATATATACTTTTGATCAAAATTTCGGATTCATTTTTTTACATCTTAAAACTAAATCTGGGGTAAATGGCATAAAAGGTGTTTATTCAAATGCTGAAAAATATACAAAATAAGGCTTGATGAAAAACCAGATTGAAGCAAACACACATACACACTCTCTCACACTCTCTCTATTTCTATTTCTTTCTCTCACTCACACACATACACACAGACACACACGCACACAAACAAACACATACACACATGTTGATACAAACATACACGCGCAAATTGACAAACACAAAATAGTTGCGTGTCTTTTGCTACTAAAGCCCCATTCGTTAAGATGTTAATGGGAAAGAGCTTTAGCTGATGTTGATACTGAAAAGTTCTTTTTCTTCTTTGTTTCAGGGTAGTGATATTACATTTGGTTAATGTATTTAGATATATCTAATTGTGAGGAGAACCAAATTCATGTCTTTTCAAAAAACAATGACGCTGATTGAACTTAAGAAGGGGAATTCGAACGTGTTTTGATGTTTATATTGCTTGGAAACGTTTAAATGTTCAGATACTTGATAGCTGCATAATTCGTACTCACTGCATATATATATATATATATATATATATGTGTGTGTGTGTGTGTGTGTGTGTGTGTGTATGTGTGTGGTTTTTAATAAGATTTTGGATTCATGCCTTTCTCCAAGATCTGAACTCGGTAGCAGATTCCTTTTCCTGTGATGATGAAGAGCGGGTGTTTCTGTCTGTCTGTCTGTCTGTCTATATATATTGAAACCAGTTCTGTTTTCTTATTTAACAATTACTGACTTGGCTATTCTGAAATGTAGTTTTTTCTTCTAGACAGTTCGCAATTGTTTTTACCACCTCAATATGATGGGTTTTTTCTTACAATTTTTTTTTGAGGACTCAGCTCTTTCATTTTTTAAAACTTTTAATACTTTTCTCAATGATATCGTGACAATATTTTCTAGTTGAAAAGATTCAATTGTGATTAAATAATCCCTTTTTATAAAATTGGTTCTATAGATTTGTTCATCTTCATCATTTTCATTCTTATACATATTGTATATTCCATTGTATATGAGATAATTTCATTCAAAGGACACATTTCTTAACGGTTGTGTCCAGCATTCCTTTAACTTTTTTCTTTAAAGTATTCCAATTATGTTTCCAAATGATTTTTGCATATGATTCACACAACAGTAACTCATTTTTAAACTGGGTGTGGGGGATAGTCCTTGTGGTGTAGAGGCTAAAGTGCTGAACGTAGTAAGCACGTTCAAATTTCAGTCACACTATTATGTTCCCTTTAGGAAAGGCTTGAACCATATTGTCCCCTAGCTTTGAGTTAAATAGTACAACTACTGTTCTTCTTTTGATATTAAATAACACATGGAGGTTGAAATGCGATTAAAAATAACCAAACAAATTGTTTTTATGTAGCATAGTCACAACCATGATACATATACATGCGGAAACAAAATCAACAATAATGACGAACGAACACGCTTCTTTAGAAAAATATATCTCCCACACTTTGTTCGAAATGGTTGCGAAAGAGTTATGTGTGAGAGGTGAGTTGGAGACTGAATAAAGACTGCAACATATTGATCCTCAGTTCCTCCGTCTTTAACAGCACTTCTTTCTCGTTCTGCTGGGCTGCTCAACCGGGGGCCCTGAGGGCCCAGCTCTTTGCTGGGTCTGCTTCTCACTACTTCTCACTACTACAACTGACTCCGAACTCACTGAACTTGTCTATGGGCCCGGGTTATATAATTGTTTGACATCCACCTGCTTCCTGTGAGCGTCGCATCTGCACCCAATTCAACCCGTCCACAGTCAAGGTATTACCCTGATATCTTCGACCGGATGCACCTGTTCCTTAATCGACGGCTCGGTCGGAGGTCAATATTTATTCCACAATTTATTAAGTATTGTAGATTTAGCAATATAATTTTCTGTTAACTCGTAAAATATCTTCTGTTTGTCTTAACAAAACCAGGGACAAGAAAAAATTAATAATTTATTCATTGGTTATTTCTTTCTTCGTAAATACAATTTCAGTCTTCTTATCTTTTAAAAACAAATCTCGTCTCTGACTTTTGTCATAAGGTTTATGTGCGCATGAATTTTATCAGTAAAGTTGAGTCTTTTATGAAACATTTTGTATATCCTTAACAGGCAATGTTTCAATAAATAACCCCAATTGTTTTATGTTTTTTTAAGTTCTTATGGTTCTATATTTCGAAAGAGACCATTGATTGCTTGAAAATTTTCAACTTAGCAAAACAGAGATGTGAAACACTGTGATATGGAATCATTTATTTTCCTCATTTCATATCGGGTGCCAAAAGTTTAATAGGTCTTTTTTTATTTCAATCAGTCAATTAAACTTTTATTTGATTTGATTTGATTAGATAAGAGAGCATAAGTCAATTCATTTGTTGTCAATATAACTATTAGCCAGAAAATGTTCAGATCTTTAACCCCAAACAATACTCCGCCCTGTTAGAAGGACTTGGAATAAACTGACTCTATCAAAGAGTTAGGCCACTCTTCAAAATATATGCCTTGGGTATGACACTAATGGTGCGGCTCCAGTTATACATTGCCATTGCTCCAAGGTCCACTCTGACCCGGAGTGGTAGTACTCATTTGGGTCAAATAGATCTGTTTAAAAATATATGTATTCCATTTGATCGTTTTAGAAAACCTCTTAAGAAACTACTACACAAAAAATGTAAATGTGAATATAAAATGAATGCGATTCCCTAACCTCGAGGCCATTAAAATCAAACAATTTATTGTTGTTTTTTGTCGTTTACTCAGACGTTCAATTTACGATAACACGAACATTCAGGGGATTTTCAATAATAAATGGGAAGCTCTCGGTTACAATTAAATTCATGTCTCCTTTGTTTCATTATGAATCTTGTTGAACACTCCTAGGTTTCTAACAACTAAATTACGAAGCTGCCGACGAAACCTTTAATCTTATCCTTTGTTATTTTTCTCATACCTCTGGATATTATTTTTTATACTCGTTTTATTTGCAGTTCCTTTTATTTGTATAAACAATCTTTTAGATGAAGCATTTTCAGTTATTTTTATTATTAATTTTGATTCGTATTTTTCATCATAAATCAGTTGCAATAAAAAGTAACTAAAAAGAACAAGATAAAATCAAATATAAAGTCAAAATTAATAACAATGGTTGACAGTGTTTCATTTAAAAATCTTCTTATAATGGAGATTATGTATCTGTCTGTTATCAAAATTACGTCATCATTGACGTCACGATTCACCTTAGTTATTTACGTTACATTGTTAATAATTTTAGTTTGATTTAGATCTCAATTATTGAGAAAATAGTTCAGGTGGACGAAGAATCGTTGGCAAACACACCATTTCTTTGAGTTTATTTTAAACTATGAGCAGGTTTACGTGCCGAACGCACATTGCCCTTAATGAGTCCATATCCAGCCGGGTTACCTAGCTCCCATTGAACCCAGTGAGCCTAAGACCAGCATAGTCCAGCAGAGTATGAGTCTTGGCTGATGCACGACATCCTCCTTCCCTAAAATGCACATTATAAAGAAAGACATTCAATCAAATCCCGTCTGGTAGCGATAAATATCTTTATCTGATGATATGCAATTGAATTTATATATACGACCAAATAACGGTTTATTGTATGAATGAAAAGGCCAATTCGCATATTGAAATAAAAAAATGGATTTCCTTAAATCATCATCATCATCATCTCTTGCTGCTAGCACGGATTTCCCTGACTCTCTCGCCATTAGTCTCAATCATCCGTCGTTTCTGGTAGGTCTTCTAGACTACATCATGTGTTCGTACAGAGCTGTTGTAGATAGGTTCTAGCTGGTCGCCTAACCCTTGCTCGTCGGTGTGAGGGGAATTACGTGAATACTTTGCTTCTGAGTTCGTCCTTACTTCTCCAGCAGTGTCCCTCAAGGCTTATTCGTCTGATTTGGATTGATTTAGAGATGGGAAATAGGTGGCCGTACAGCTACTGCTTTGTAGGATGTTGCTTCCAGGATTTGTTCAATATAGTTTGTAGCATTCGTGTGCAATTGTCGTCAAGCCTTTTCTCTATATGTTTAGTCAGGGCCCATGTGGTACAGCCATATAGTACAATGGACACGATCGCTGCTTAAAAAAAATACGTTTTATTTTATCGAATAGGTCTGACTTCCATATGACAGATAACCTATCGATATCTGTCCATATCTTCGCTAGTCACGTATTTGTGTCATTTTCCGTTGATGAGACACTGCTTCTAAGATAGGTGAACTGAATATTTACTTATTATTGATCTTTAATTGTATAATTTTATTCTAATAAATATGAGCAAAAATCCCGGGGATAAATCTTAAAAGAAATCTGTTACCAAAAAGAAATATAACCGCAATTTTATTCTTTACGGTTTAATTTACTTGAATAGATCAATTAGGAAATTTTAACAACGAAAGTCGGGAGTGATGGGAAGATCTAGCTTCTAAGTTGTTCTATTCTTTGATTAAACTAACTCTGTTCCAAATAATTTTAACATGATAATTTAGTTTAGAAAATACTGAATGTAATTTTAAATATTTTTTTTTTGCTTCTATGCATAATTTCATTAAGAAATCAATTAAGATAAAATAACTGTAATGTTTTTATATGCGTTCTTATTTAGTTCTGTTAGTCTTTCTAATTTAATATATTTTATGGCATTAAAACTTAAACACTTGTACCAGGTGGAATGTGCATATTTTGGCCAGTGAAATAGATAAGAGATGGCATTTTGTTGTGTTTATGATGCTAAGTATGAATTGCTGGTTTAACAGAGGGAAATTGACATTACTCAAAGATGAAAAGAAAGAGGAAGTCACGTAACTCAAGGATTAAAAGAAAGAGTTTTTTTCATCTGAAAAGAAAAGAAAACAAAAATAAGAATCCAACGTGTTTTCAAACCGTCCGTAATTCTAAAATTGAATCATCAATCACTAAGCTTAACTTTTATTTCACTGTATGACCAAGTTTTTTAGCTGGGTCGTCTGGCATTCGTGCCGGATGGATCAAGATCAAATGGCCTCGGCTTCGGCCGGGCCACATTCGGGTGAACGAAGAATCATTGACAGCATAGCACTAGAGTTTCGGGTCTAATAAAGCTATGACCAGTAAGGTCACCCAGTTTCGCACCGGGAGACTTATCAAAGGCTAGCATAGTTCACATAGTACCTTATGAACCTATGATAAGCATAATCCAGCAGTGCACTACTCTCGGCTCGTACTCGAACCCCTCCCCTAAATCCCAGCTATTAAAAAAGACATTGTGTCAAATCCTGTCCGGTGAGAGGCAGAGATAAATATCCAATCACTTACTCCAGACTTAAAACATGAATGTGAGAATTGAACTAACTCCCAATTGTTGGTTAGTCTAACTTGCTAACAAGTGAACAACTTGAAGCGTCCAAATTCGGAACTTGAGTTATTAGCCTTGCAGTAATGTAAAACGCTAAAGAATGACGTCAATGAATTGATAACTGGAGTTAATTAACTGAAAAAGTCACTTTCACAAAACTACCGGATTCAAGGCTTGAACCTAAATCATTCATTTAATTAAAACAAAGGAAAAAGGTTTAAATGTGTGATTGACTGATTAGTATTTGGATTCGGGTCATGGCATACAAATAAAAATGTCTGGATTAAGCGAAGTGTTTTTTCGTCAATGGAAAATAGATACCGAGTATCAGATGTTGTCAAAGCTTGTCTATGGAGGATGATTTCCTGAGGGAAAGTAAGAGTCAGGATACCGATGAGATGAGATAGAAAAGAAGAAATAAGAATGTGAACGAAGATAGAAAAGAGAAAAATGCAGAAGAGAAAGGAAGAGTGGAAAAGAAAAGAGAAAAATAAGAAAAAGATGAATAAGATAGGATGTAGAAGTGAGAAGAGAAAAGAGAGAAAGATGGATTGAGATTAGAGAGGAAGACGTGAGATAGAGAGAGAAAGTAATAGAAGAAAAGGGAGTTGGGAAAGAAAAGCACAAAGGAGAATGAAGGGCGAAAGAAGGTAGTAAAGGAGAAATGAGAAAGGTGGAGGAAGAAAAAGGAGCGACAAGTGGAACGAGAGAGAGAGAGAGAGAGAGAGAGAGAGAGAGAGAGAGAGAGAGAGAGAGGGAGGGAGAGGGAGAGAGAGAGAGAGACGAGATGAGATGAGATGAGATAAGATGAGAGAAAGGAGGCTGGTGTAATGGTTATCCTCGCTGGAAATGGACACAGCGACACGAGTTCAAATCCTGGACGAGACTGATTGCATTTCACATACCTTGGGAAAGGTATGAATCCAATCATTCTCCCTCCAGTTATGGTTAAATAGTCGGACAGACTAGGTTCTTCAGCTTTAGTGAGGCAACTAGTTAGGAGAAGGAAAACTCTGAATTCAAACCTGTTAAACTCCGCTTAAAAAATTGACTTTGTGTCATATCCTGCCCGAGCGGAGGGGCTGGTAAATATGAGAAAACAAAGGGAAAGTGGTGAGGAAAAGTATAGAAAGAGGAAAGAGAAAGAGAATAGAGATATATTAGAAATAAAGGAGTGAGAGAGATTATGAGAAATGAGAAAATAAGACAGTGGGACTAAGTGAAAGAAGAGGAGGGGGTAGCAAAGAGAACAGATTGAGAGAAAGGTTGGTTGGTTGGGTGGTTTGATTTATGACATATCAACCCTTTTTTGTTATTTAATGCCCAATTCTTTATATATATATATATATATATATATATATATATATATATATATATATATATATATAATTTGTAAACGAATAGTTTGTAGGTAACATTTTTAAACAGCCCAGAGCTCATTTGTTTGCATAGTTAAATTGTTTCGAGAATTTATTAACACAGTCAAATGCTTTCAATCACTGCTATCCAGTATTAAATTAAATTAATATCAATCATTTGTTTGAATACAATTAAATGTTTTCAAGTATAGAAAATGATTAAACAGTTTTATTTGACCCATAGATGGGACTCTGATAGGTATTATGACTTCGATCAGAGTGGATACGTGAGTAATAACAATTAAGAGGAACTCCATATCCCTCAAAGCTCCAGGACTGGAGCCTCACCATCAGATGGTTTAGTGTCATGTCTAGAGCACTTCTTGGGTGGGGTTTATTCCTCTGCAGGAGGATGCAGTCAGTGTATTCTACAGCTTCAGCCAACTGGGCTGGTTGAGAGAAAGTGAGAAAGATAAAAGAAGAGAGAGAGAGAGAGAGAGAGAGAGAGAGAGAGAGAGAGAGAGAGAGAGATTGAGAAAGAGGAGGGTAAATGAGAGTGGAAGAGCAAGGAGGGGAAAGGGCGTAAAGAAATAGTGGAAAAAGAGTGAGAAATTAGAGAAAGAAATAGAGAGAGATGAAAGATAAATTGATGATTTTTAAGGTGAATCTCAATTCACAAACAAAAAGTGAAAATCAGTGATTAAGTTGATTATATATCAAATATATATGATTTGGTTTGGTTGGCATATCAACCATTGTAGATCATTTGATGCTAAATCCTATTTATATATATATATTAAATATATATATATATTATTTGTAAACACATTTTGTAAATAACTTTCTTAAACAAACCCGGAGATCTGAGGCGTATGGAATCTTCGAGAAAGTTTTTCTTCATTCAAAACATTTGTTCACCTTGAAATGAAAACAACAAGCACATCGCACAGATGTACACTTGAGTACATGCCGCTTATCACGTTGGTTACAACGTGACATAATGCAATTTTTATCTCTTTATTTTAATACAAAACGTCAAGTACATTTCCTTGATTTCAGGGGTCCAGTTGGCTGGGGTTAAAAAATACACCGATTGCATCATCCAATCCAGTCAATCAATCAATCCTTGATTTGAGGGGTTTAAATAATCCATTTCTTTTTGAACACACGTAGTATATACTTATGTGTTTTCATTATTATGAAGATGTGCCAATCACTCTGATTCCTTAGACTATCTCTTGCGGTCCGTCTCTATTGGCTATCGCACTTAGTAAGTCATCTCATGATAAAAGATTTTGCAGTTCAGTCAACATTGGTTTGTGCATATGTAGCAGAACGTCGCAGATGAGTTCGTTCTTACTTCTCCAGTGCCCAGCATATCTTCCTCGCCTTTCTTGGATGGTTTGTGAGATGGGAAGTAAATGGTCATTCAGCTGCTATTTTGTAGGGTGCTACTTCCAAGATTTGTTGAAAACAGCACACAGCAAGTTTGTGTTATTCCCGTTCGTATATACTTGTATACTTTAGGGTTCCTAATTAAATTACAATTTACCAAGATTTATTGGTTTAGACTTATACAAGTTACTTTATCACCTGCAGATCCATATTTGCTACCATATCATAACTGAAGCTAATTAACTGAAAAAATTCACTCTCACAAAGCTACAGGCCTTAAACCATGATCTGAGTCGTCCATTCAATCACTAATTAAAAGGAAGAAAGTAAGAATTGTAACACCACCGCACCAGAAAGACTGTGTGTAACGTTGACTTACCGACCCGGCACCCCCTCGAACATCAATAGGTGTTACGTTTCTCAAATACAAGATGAACTCGTTAGATATGAAAAGTTTATTTCTGGTCGCAAAGATAAAGTAAAAAAATTACTTGTACTATAGAAACGCTAAGAGGCTAAGAGTCTCATGTGTGCGAGACGAACGAATAAAAACACCAGACTTCGATTCCTTCATCACTCTCGTCTCCCCCGACCCCAGAAGACTCTCAACCGACCGTCTTTGCTTCTGAGCTCTAACTATGAACTGCCAAGATTGATCCAAATATATGAAATAACTTTTTTTATAAATGGAAATTTAATACTGAATATCATATTTGATAATAATAATTTTCAATTTTTTCATCATACAACGTGTGAAAGCAAGTGCGATCCCCTGCCCTCATCAGCCGCTAACCAGGGGTGATAACACAGTTTCGGTAGCTTAAAGCGTTATTGCTATTTCTGGCGCTACCAAGCAGCTTTTGCCACCGGACAGGGTATTAAGAGAATTATATATATATATATATATATACATACGCCAGATCAATTAAGAGCAGAGACTACATTGGACGTTAATCTTCATCTTTGGTGTGCAGTTTGTAAAAAACAAAACAAAAAAAAAAACGCGTTTACTTTCGGCCGTTAATGTTATTACGCGTTTTACAGTAACCTTTTCTTACTTAATCACACGGGAATGGTGGTTCCGCGTGTATTTCCTTCATGCTTTCGACCAAATCCAACTTGATGCATATTGCGCCGTAGTCTGAAGATGATTTGAGGCAACTTTCAAACTGCGGCCAGTGATTCCTATTTTTGAAAGAAAAAAATGACTGAGTGTCCTAGAAAACCACGACAACCAACCATGTGATAGGAATCACATGGCATATCCAACCCTTTTCCACGCAGTCGGCATGCAGTGTCTCGTATCGGTTTTTCTTCCGTTCGTGTGCTTCCTCCCGGTTTTCTTCCCAGGGGACAGTCAATTCTATGAGGAGGACACACTTCTTTGAATCGGACCACGCTACAATGCCCGGCCGCTTTTCTGTTTGAATAATGTGAATTGGAAATTGTATAGATGTCTTGAGATCTACTGAAACTTTCCAGTCACTAGCTCCGTTCAGTAGCTTCATATTTTTTTGTTTCCTCACAGGACATTCACCTTTCTTGAGAAACTGAATTATGGGTTCCTTGGCTGGTTTGCTGTCTCACATTGTGCTCTTAACAACTCTATTACCACCTCTAACACCTTATTATGTCGTCATGTGTACATCTGAAGCGATTGTAGACATGCAGATAGTACGTGGTGCTAAGTACCCCGAACACTTTTACACGACCAGCATAGGTCCGAATTGGTATATCCCCATGATTTTTGGTTGGTCGCATTTGGTAAGAAATCATAAGTAGAGCGTAGAAGGAATGATATCGCCAGTGGTTCCATTGCAATTAAGGATTTCCACGATAATTTAATTGGTTCTATATCATTCCATTTTGTCTCAGCACATTGTTTGGCCTGAGTAACAGCACTGGCTTTTCTTTGCCCTTCCTCAAACATCCTGACTTCTTCGCTCACCATATCTCTTTTTCCTTTTGGGCCCACTTTGGAGAATACCTTTTTGCTTTTACTACCGAGCCCAGCTCGATTGGTTTGAGTGATGCCTATGATGTCTTTGATTCGTAGGCTGCATTCCGCCTCCTGAGCGGCTTTAACGGCCGACCACTTCGTACCTGATTTTATTTCTTGATACGCCTTCCGAATGATCTCGTCATCATCATGTAAAGGCGTACTTTCCCAATTTTGAATTCTTCTACCAGTGAGGAGGATATTGGGAGCTGTATGTTTCCAGAATTGGTATATAAACCCACTCTCGAAAAACAAAGAGGAACTCCGAGCCACTTATGCAGGTATTTGTTGAATCCGTTCAACGCAAGATATCGCAATCTCGTACATCTGTGAGGGCCACAAAAGATGGGGTAGCAGACCATGTTGGTAACACCAAGCTTTCATCTTTCCGGGTAAACAAGTTTTATCAATTGATTTAAGCCCCTTCAAGGCTACTTTCTGGACCTCTGTACCCCTATGATGATCAGTCAGTGGGATTGAATAAAGACGTCCGAGACTCTTTACCAGCTTCTCCCTAACTGTTGGGATCTTATCATCCCCAATTTTGAAATGTATATCCCTGACAAATCCTCCGGCTAACGATAGGCTTCGACTTTTCTTTGGCTTAGCCTTCATTCTCGCCCATGTGAAAAGGTCATATCTTTGTAGTAAGCCATTGGCAGCGATTTGGGACGGGACGAGAATGGTGTTGTCGTGTTATATATCGACCCTCGACCGAGCCTTCGATCAAGAGATGCACCTGTATAAATAAGCGGAAGCAGGTGCGTGTCAAACAAAAATATAACCAGGACACAGACGGCTTGAGTCAGTTGGAGATAGGATGCCAGCGGAATGAGAACCAGCTCCAGACAGAGGGCTTGGGCCCTCAGTGACCCACGGTTGAGCAACCCAGCCAGAATGTGAAAGAAGTGCTGCTATGGTCAGAAGAACTTGGGGTCAATATGTAGCAGTCTGTCCTCGTCTCCAACTAACTCACCTCTCACACACAAGAAACATCACCCTTTCGAGAATAAAGTGTGAGAGGTATATTTTTTTATAAAGAAGTGTGTTCGTTCGTTCATTGAAGTTTGTCAGTATATTCGATTATGTTCCGCATATATTTGTATTATGTATATGTATATGTATGCGGCTATACAATCATATAATGATTTGGTGCCTAAGGCCACTTCATGTCAACATGGCGTGGTATCGAACCTGAGTTTGAAACTAGACGATCAAAGAAACGGCCGAAGAGAGAATCGGAAACATAATGCAACATTTCGAGGACGAACGAGACACGAAAAGAAAGAAGAAAAATGGAGAGATAGAGGAAAAGAACAAAGAAAAATGCAACAGACTGAGAGAAAGAAGAAAACCAGAACAGACCAACAACGAAAAACAGAACAGATGAAAAAAAGTAAATTGCTCATTCGAATATTTTTCTCTCTGTCGTCATATTAGGGTTCGTGGAGAAAATTTGAAATGATTAAAAAAAATGACAATTGGGAAGTAAAATGAGTCTTGTTGGCTTATATATTAATGTTATTTGGCCTTTCTAAAAGATAAAATAGGAATAATTTTAGAAAAAAAGCAAAGCAAAAACGATTGAGCCCTATACATATTAAGCATAGAAAAATGATGAAAACAACTATATGTAATTTTGAATCGTAGTGAGGAAGAGAGAAAGAAATAGAGTAAGAGGGAAACATACAAGCAGGTTGCTGTGAAAAGAAAAGAAAAGAAATAAAGATGTCCCCTGTGGACAGATACTGTTCCTGTGTTAAAATGATTGACGGGTCATAATGTAAACTTCCACTTGGGTTTTGAGTTTTGATTTTTATGAATGAATTTGATTGTAAACAAAATTTTTATGAATGAAATTTTGTAGTAACTTGTGAATGCTGTCCTGGCGCATAGTAATTTGAAATTAGGATTTTAATCCGAGATCTGGGAGGATTTCGGAGAATCAATGATGTCTGGAGACTGCTCATATACCTTTGGATCCGTAGATAAGGCTGTGGGACGGATTCGATGTTAGGAAAAGTTGTGGAAATTGGAAATGTTCTGTTAAGTCTTCCAAGAATGGGATCGATATTTTCAGTACTGGTAGAAGCCATACCAGGTTTTGCGAAGGTCTCTCCACAGAGAGGGGTAGAGAAAATTTGAGGTACTGGTTAGTGTCGAGACTGAGTTGTGAAGGTCCCCCTGGAATGGGGTTTGAAATTTGAAACAAGGGATTGGAAATTAGAGAATTAAGTATATGTGCAAAATCTTGACGATCTCGTTGTATGTAGCGGAAAATTTGTGGACTCGGTTTTGAATTGTTTTGGCGGGGGAAATGTTGTTGGCCGAATGGATAAAAGTTTGGGTTGTTTGAGAAAGACCCCCTGGGATATTTTAACTCATCTTTGGAAATAAGCAAGAAACTAGCATTGTGTCATCGTGTTCGGAACAAGTAAGAATGAAGAAATGATGGCTTTTGTAGAGATACTTGCTGAAAGAAGAAAGAATATTACTGAAAAAGTTTGATTAACGAACCTATAGTTATTATATTAAGGTAAAAACAGAGAGAAGCAGATAGAAGGTTGAAAAAAAATAGTGAATGAGCAATTTATTAAAAAAAAAAAAAAAAAAAGGACGACAGGACAATGGAAAAAGACAGGATAAAAAAGAAAAGAAGAAAAGAAACTTGAACACTGTTGAACACAGCATTAAAAAAACAGAAAAAAAAGCGAACATTTTTAGAAAAAATAGACAGTGCATAGATTGTAACAAAAGAAAAACTAAACATTTATTTGAAATTGGTGAACTTTAATTGTGGACATATTGTTAATATTGTTTTGACTTGTTGAGAATAGTTGAAAAATTAGTAAAAAAAAAAAAGAGTTTGTTTGAGTTTAAAGGCGACATTAGAATTTTTTGTCTCATTAAAATTGAAATTTAACGAAAACCATTTACAGGGTGTTTGATTTTAAGTTTATGAGGATTTTAAAATTATGTTGATTTAAAATTTTTTTGAATATTTGGTTTTCGTGGAATAGAAAATACATTTTTTAAATTTCTGTTTTCGGACAAATCACGGGCTGACGCATGATTAGGACAGAGATTCATCCAAGTTGTGTTACAGATTGTTTGGGGCATATGGTAAGAAGTAATTCTATAGAGGAATTCACTGCCCCATGGATTTGTTGAAGGCTTGTGGTGGCCAGTATTTTCAGATTGGAGTTCCAAGTTGATGAAATAAAGGGAAGAAAGGCGTGGCCTGCTCCAATATTTTGTGGATAATGTCTGAATCTTTCAGTCCCGATGATGTTTTGGATTCGTGCGTGGTTTGGCGAAGTGAAATGAATCTAGAAAAGGCGAGGTGCCTACATCTTAGTAGGCTCGAGGGTTCCTGATTAAATTGAAAAGCAACCCGGCGAGGGTGTGATCAGGTAACGCATGTTCCTCAAGAGTTTACAGACCAATAGGCACAGTAGCAGAAAATTAATAATGGAAAAAATAAGTAACACATTGCTAATAAATATTTTTGCGTGGTCTGTTTTAGGTGGTTTACTGCATGCGTGTCAGATTGTGATACATTTGGATGTATTGTTATTTTATAGAATTGTGATGCATTGTTTTAGGCCATGATTTTTGTGGATTTATGAGGAACGTTTTGGGCCTTGAAAATATTGTGTTTTAGTTTGTGGAATTCTCCAGGAAGGAACCTGTTGAGCGAAGGACTGGAGCGTGGTCATAAGGAATCCAGGCGAAATGTATTGCTGAAATGACCAGGGTCACTAGGTTTGTGACCAGAATCTGGGATCAGAGTATGGTGCTTTTATGGTTTTGAGATTCTTCCAGGAATTACAGTGGGCCCTATTGTGTTTGGGAGGATGAAAGATGCATCCGTATTGTACTGTGATGCACGCATGTCAGGATAGCCAACCGCGCGAAAGATAGTATGAAATAAATTTAGATAATAATTAGCCTGGGTAAGTGTTAGATAGTGAGAAGGTTACCTTCTAATTAGGATTTTGTTTTTTTGCAGTGGTTCAAGTAATTTCTTTCGTATTTTTACTGCTGTTGTCCTTGAGCATTATTTGTAAAATGTGCGTGTGAGGGGGATGGAGACGGATGTGAAGAAAAGTTCCACATGTGGAATTTTGAAAAATAAGTATGGGATGATTGTTATATCAATGAAGAGATGCACCTGTATAAATAAGCGGAAGCAGGTGGATGTCAAACAGAAATATAACCAGGACACAGACGGCTTGAGTCAGTTGGAGATAGGATGCCAGCGGAGTGAGAACCAGCTCCAGACAGAGGGCTTGGGCCCTCAGTTACCCACTATTGAGCAACCCAGCCAGAATGCGAAAGAAGTGCTGCTATGGTCAGAAGAACTTGGGGTCAATATGTAGCAGTTTGTCCTCGTCTCCAAATTACTCACCTCTCACACACAAGAAACATCACCCTTTCGAGAATAAAGTGTGAGAGGTATATTTTTATAAAGAAGTGTGTTCGTTCGTTCATTGAAGTTCGTCAGTGTGTTTGATTATGTTCCTCATATATTTGTATTATGTATATGTATTGTGTAGTTGTATGTGGCTATACAACAGTCGTCCATAAAAGCTCTGGAAGGAGGAAGAGTCAAATGTTCATTTTTCATAACTTCTTTCGACGTATTTGCTGCACCTCGTAAAATGAGTTCCATGGCCAGAACGAAAAGATGTGGGGAAATCACACAGCTCATCATGATGTCGATCTCAAGTGCCTGTCTCTTGGTGTTATAGTTTTTAAAGGTAAATTTCATAAAAGCTGGATAAAAGTATTTCATTATGATTTCCCCAACCTTGCGAGGGAAGTTGAAAAATTCGAGCGCTATTCGGATTAAGTGGTGCGTAACTGAACCGTATGCAGTGGCAAGATCAAGCCAGATCACATGTAGTTCTGTTTTGTCCCTTTTAGCAGAGAGTATTTAGTATCATATCATTTGTGAATGTTCCAGACATCCGGGGAAGCCAGGTATCCCAGAGTTCTGGACAGATGTATTTATATAATGATTGCTCATCAGAAAGGTTGTTATACGGCGAGCAAGAACTCCAAAAAATATTTTCCCTGCTACATTTAGGAGGGATATTGGGCGAAAATTTGTGATACCTCTTGACTGCATTTCCTTTGGTATCCAAATACCATCAGCCAGACACCATTCCTGTGGTACAACTCTTCCAAGCCTGCTGACGAAGGACAGTGAGTTTCCCGAGGACACGTGGGTAGTTTTTATATAACTTGTACGATATCCCATTCAAGCCCGGGGCACTACCTGCGCGGGCCTTATGGACGAAATCTCGGACTACCTTTAGTTTTATCCCGCTATCATCAAACATTACCGTTGGATCTTGGTGTTTTGGTAAATCTCTCGGATGAGGTATTGGGATACCGTTTAAATTATCTGAGTATGTCATCCTCAAATGATTCTCGAGTTCCTCCTTCGGTACATCAAGCTTGCAACTCTTTGATACCACGAAAAGTTTTTTTGCGAAAGCATAAGGATTTCAGTAGAATGATCTCCGAGCCTGAATTCGATAATATTTTTTAATCAAAATTCATCTCTGGTAGTACAATGTTATAGACTAAGGGAGATACTGTCACAAGTGTCATATACAGACTCTTGTAGATAGTTGGCAAAAGTTCATATTTAGCATTGATGACTCTGGAAAAATAGCTTGGTTGCTGAAAACTTGCTCTATCAAACGGCATTATTGTACACTCTGCATTTGTAGAAGTTTCCGTGGAAAGAAATAGAAGCCTATTTTCATATGAATTATTGTGTTTCGTATTTCAATTTCACAGAAATGAAGAAAACTTAATAAGATATCTGATTGGGTACCTCACGAGTTGAAATGGTTAGCGAGCAGACCTTTGTTACTGGATTCGATTCTCACTGAATGCTCCATGCTTCTTGTATTGATGTCTTAGAGTCGTCATCAAGAAGAAAAGAAGCAAGTCCAGAGGATGATAACTTATAAAAGACTTCTGCTGAGACATAAACAGGGGAAGAAGTTTACTTCCAAAAATTACCTGATGAACCAAAATAGCTTATTGCAAAAAGCGCCGAGTATTGATGATTTAGCCTAACTTTTGCGTTCGTCACCAAACCAATTAATGTAGTAACAATACCGCGGGATATGTTTCTCGTATGATCGGACAACGGGAGTAAAAATTCTATTCCTTCTCAGACAGAAGATATTCGTTTCGTTACTTTTTCTCTCTCTTTCTTGCTCTCTCTCTCTCTCTCTCTCTCACACACACACACACACATGAAGATCCGTTCTATACGCGCCAACCAAATGTTACTATTCTTCCGTTTGCCTGTAATGAGTCTCCTTCCAGACCGCCGTCTATCGTTTATATTTACATTAACTTATGCATAAGTGATGGCTATATTACGGATTGAAACGTGCGCAGGTGCAGGCACGCAAATGGCCACTTACACAAGCAAACATTGAGCAGCCTGACCTTTTTGTATCAGTTGAGCAATAATCTTTACATCTTAGTAAGTTTCATAAGTTGTGAATTCATATAAAAATATCTAGATTCGGGAAATCCCAAAATTAGCCGCTAAATTGACCATTTCATATATATGATTTACTTTAGGATTTTTATTTTTCTCCTGCTGTCTGTGGTTAAAGTACAATCAACGGACCCTTAAGTCTTAAGTTCTGGATTTCAATTCTAAGTTTAAAACTATAGCTGGAATATAAAATACCTTTTACAATAAAAAAATAATTTTCTTCTGTAAATACTCATATAATTTATTGTTTAGAATGGAACATTATGCACTCAAAACACCCAAATACGAAATTATTTAAAATCTATAACCAGAAATAGGAATATGTAGTTAACTAAAAATAAGTGCACCCTTATATATTTATGCAATTTTATTTTTGTCCCAAAAGTGTTGCAATTCTATTTATATTACATATTTGTTGCAGTTTTATTTTTTATCTCAAAAGTGTTGCGATTTTTTTTTAATCACAAAGGTTTTGCAATTTTCTTTTTGATTATAAATGTGTTGTAATTTTATTTTTGACCACAAGGATTGCAGTTGTCTTTTTGATATCACTAGCGTTGCAATATTTTGTCACAAACGTGTTGCAATTTTATTGTTGATCACAAATGTCTTGAAATTTTATTTTTGATCATAAAAATATTGTAATTTTATTTTTGATCAAAAAGTGATGCAAATTTATTTATGATCAAAAATGTATTGCAATTTTATTTTCGTCACAAAGTTACATTGCTGTACAGTTACTACCAAATAATATCCATTTTGGTTGCGTAATGTTCAAAATGCTGCTTTTTACCAACCATCAAGTCTTTAAATTAACGAAACCAAAGAGAAGAAGTTGACATTTGGCGAGAAAATCAATGAATAAAAAACTGCATTGCATGATATTTGTTAGTGATAAGCTGTATGTACTGGAGTGAAAGTATGAATAATGTGCTTGTCATTTTTATTATAAGTTGAACAAATTATTACAAATTTGGAAAAACTTTCACAGAGTCTTTTATATTGTTGCAACAGCCTTCGATCATCCTAATTTGTATTAAGAATATTAACTTGAAGTTATAATTCTTTAGGATTATAATAACTAGTTACTTGAAACAACACGATTGTTTGAAAAATTTGAAACCATATAATTGTGTACAAATTATTCATATTAGATAGGAAATCTTGAAACCATATGACAGTCGCCAATTTATTATTATTATTATTATAGAGCTTTCTAGAGTTTTTCATATCAGTATTAGCTGATGGTTTTTCACTGGAGTTTGAGTGACAGCAAGTCTCCTCAAGTCTCCAGGACTTGTCTCAGTATTCTGGCTGTCCTCAGCAATGCTGTCGTTTGGATAGTCTCTACTCGTCCGCCAACTTCCAAGTCCTCCAGGCCCTTTAATAATCCTTTAGTTACTGTGCCTAACGCACCAATCACAATTGGCACAATCGTTACTTTCATGTTCCACAGTTTTTTCAATTCTCTAGCAAGGTCGAAGTACTTATCCTTCTTTTCACCAACCTTCAGATTTATTCTGTGGTCCACCGGGACAGCAAAGTCAACAATTTTGCAGATTCTCTTTCTTTTGTTGATTATTATGAGGTCTGGTCTTCTGGCCGGGATTAGGTGATCCGTTTGTATGGTAAAGTCACATAGGAGTTTATGCGAGTCATTTTCTAGGACAGGCGCCAGGTTGTGCATACACCATTTGTTCATATGATCGAATTGAAATTTCCTGTACATTTCCCTGTGAATCACCTTACCGACCCAGTCGTGTCTTGCCTTGTACTCTTTCTGTGCTAATTTGCTGCATTCGCTTATTATGTGATTGATGGTTTCATCTCTGTCACTGCATAGTCTACATTTACTGTTTTATTGCGTCTTATCTATTCTCGCTTTGATATGATTCGTTATTATGGCATTGTCCTGTGCTGCTATTAGGAGGGATTCCGTTTCTTTCTAAAGGTTTCCTTTTCTTAGCCAGATCCAGGTTTTCTGGCGTGAGATGTTGTTTATTAGACGCTTAAAGCGGTCATAGAGTTGTTTTCCTTCCCATTTTTGTTTCCTAGTTGTTGTCATTCTTTCGTTTATCGTGTTGTCCGTATCGACTCTGATGGTTGTGATTAGTCCTCGTTCATGTTTTTCTATGTAGTCTTCGAGCCGTTGTATGGATGCGTCAATGGTGTCTTCGATGCTGGCAAGTCCTCTTCCTCCCTCTTTTCTAGATTCATATAGTCTGTCAATGTCGTCTCTGAGGTGTAATGCCTTATGCACGGTATTAGTTTTCTTGTCCTTGGGTCCATTTGTTTAAGTTCCTCTCGGGTCCACTTGAGAAAGGGTCTCGAATATCTGACTAGTGGCACCGCCCAAGTATTTATTCCTTTGATGAGATTTCTGCTGGAGAGTTTTGTCTCGAGTAGTTTTCGCGTTCTCCTGAGATATTCTTTTCGGATCATATCTTTCATTTGCACTTGTTTGATGATGTCAGCCTCCAAGATTCCCAAGTATTTGTAGGTTTCATTTTCTTCGAGCGTCCTAATTCTGTCGTGATTTGGTAGTTCCATTCCGTGAGTCCTATGTCGTTTGCCACTTTTCATGACGAGCATGGCACATTTTTCTATGCCAAATTCCATACCTATGTCCTGACTGTATATTCTAACTGCGTGTATGAGAGTTTCCAGTTCTTTTTCATTTTTTGCAAATAATTTAATGTCATCCATGTACATTAGGTGGTTGATCTTCTCTTGCGATCTGCTGAGTTTGTATCTGGCAGTGCATTTTCTGAGTGTGTGGTTCAGTGGCATCATGGCTATTATGAATAGTAAGGGCGATAGTGCATCTCCTTGGAAGTTGCCTCTTTGGATCTTTGTTTCAGCTATGCTTCTTCCTCCTGCTGTCAGCTCCACTCTCCAGGCCTTCATGGTCTGTTCGATAAAGTTTATGACTTCATGTGATATTTTGTACATTTTGAGAGAGTGTGATATCCAGCTTTGTGGGAGCATATCATATGCCTTCTTGTAGTCAATCAAGGCCATAGCTAGATTTTTCCGTCTTATCTTGCTCTCATTTAGGATGTGTTGATCTATGAAAGAGTAATTCTGCTGTGCCTCTGGATCCTTTGCGTCAGGAAACAATCCGCGGCTTGTTAGCGAATAGTAGATTTTTTCCCTTATTTGTGCTGTTAGTATTTTCCACATCATTGGTAGGCAGGTTATGGTTCTGTAATTGTTTGGGCAGTTCTTTTACTAGGGCTCTTTTTGATTAATGTAGTCTTTTCTTTGTTCATCCATTCAGGTACGTGCGCGTCTTGTAAGCATCTCTAGTGCTAGTCTTCCGTGAATGGAGGTAAACTTCTTGAACCAGAAGCCATGGCGCTTTCCAGTTTGATATTCTTTTTAGTGTTGTTTTGAGTAAGTTGATGCGTATTTCCATTTTGGGGCTTCCTTCAAGTCCGTCTAGCTCTTTTGTAATGTTGTTTATCCATTCAGCATTTTCGTTATGTTTCTTTGGTTCCCATATTTTAGCCCAAAATCGCTCGGTTTCTTTTGCATCCGGTTGTTGGTATGTTTTCGTGTCACCCCCTTCCAATTGTTAATAGAATTTCCTTTCGTTGTTTTGGAATGTCCTGTTTTGTCTGTATTGTTTTACCCTTTGTCGATATCTCTTTAATCTTCCTTCTTTGGCCAGTATTTTCTGGTTTATTTCCTCAAGTTGGACTGTTATTTTTCCCCATGTTGCCTGTTCCTTTTTCCCCCCCCCCCGCTTATTTCAGCGCCTCTCTTCATCATTTGGGTTTGTTTTCGTAGTTTTTTTTTTATTTGCGATTCCAGTTTAATTTCCCATCCCGGTTTTTGCTGTTTTTTCGTGCTTTTTGAGGGGATCCCAATATTCTCATAAACTAATTTCGCTCCTGCATATATTAATTCATTTAACCCAGTTATATTATTCATTGGTATGTAAGGTAGTATGTGATTTATTTTATTCGTTTCTATCTTAAGTGTTTTCCATTCTATGTTTCTTAATGAAGGTAGAATAGTCTTTTCACTATTCATGATTCTCTTTACATTTTCTAGATTTACCTTTTGTTCTTGCGATAGTGTTTTTTCCTGGTTGTTTGATAGTGTACCGTTTGGGAGAGTGGTGTTTTCATTTGCTGTTCTTTTTCGTTTGATTGTTTTTGTTTGACACCACTTGGTGTGTCTGGCACTGTGTTATAGTTTTGTTTCAGTGTCTTTTGATGGATTTCTAGTAATTCTAGGTCAGAAAACCAACCCTTCTTCGTTATTGTCCTAACCTGATCCGCTAACCTTTGGCTAGTTGTCTGAAATGTCGAACCTTATTGCCAGATCTCAATCATACTTTTCCTCTTTGTGAGGGGTTGCTCCTGAAATAGCATTCTAGCACAAGTTTATTCTCTTCCCTTGTCCATGTTCTACGTTTAGGTAGTTGTGGTTTGTTACGTCGTCGTTTATGTATCTGAAAAAAGAGCAGCCAGCATTCGTAGGGTAACGACCGGGTCTCCCATGTTGGCTATCAGGAGAGCACCTGCCGATCATGACACCCAGGCCTGTTGCCTGGGTCCCACATTGTGTAATCTTGTGATTTGACATTTTTATTATGGGTGGTATAATGTGGCCATACCAGGCCCAGGGGTTGTTTATGATCTGCGCACCTGACACAGATGTGACCACGAACAATCAGAGACTGTTCATAAGCAGCGGGCCACACACACACACAAAATAGATAAATAAATAAATAAAAAGAAAATTCTGGAAGAAAATCTGGACCTAAGTTTTAACTTGTTAAAGTCCGTTGATCTACTTTTTTTTTGTCTACTAACTAGATTGGACTGCATGAAGGACTATTTTCAGGTTAATGGGAATATCTAATACTTATACATTTAAATGCTTTGGTGATAATTTTCGATTGATATTTCTGAAGATTTTACGGAAAAATACGGGAATAAAAAACCTATCGATTGGAAAAGTCGTCAATATGGAGGGGAACAAAGTAAATTCAAACAATTCTAAAGTTGGCTCGTCATAATTTCTGCTGGTAAAAACATTTAGTCGATTAGAAAAATCAAGTTTCTTAGATTAAAATATAACAAAAATTCACCAACAGATTTTACTTTTTCTTTCCACTTCGGTTTCCCAGTTGTTCGGTTGATCTTTATGTTTTTTGTGTTGTTTCTGGTCTCTGTAATTAGTCTTTTATAGTTGAGAGTTTTTCACATCATCGTTAGCTAATGGTCTTTCACTGGAGTTTGAGTGATAACAAGTCTCCTCAAGTCTCCAGGACTCTTCTCAGTATTCTGGCCGATATTAATAATGGAGTAGTTTGGATGATCTCCACTCGTCCCCTATTTCCAACTCCACCAGTCCCTTTACCAATCCTTCAGTGACTGTACCAAGAGTACCAATTACAATTGGTATAATCGTCACCTTCATGTTCCTCAGTTTTTTCAATTCCCTAGCAAGGTCCAGGTACTTATCCTTCTTTTCGCTTTCTTTCAATTTTATTCTGTGGTCAGCTGGGATCATTATGCAAGTTCTCTCTTTTTTGTTGATTATTACTAGGTTTAGTCGTCTAGCCAAGATTAGGTTATTCGTTTGTATGTCAAAATCTCAGAGGAGTTTGTGCATCGCATTTTCCAGGACAGATACTGGGTTATGCATATACCATTTTTCCGTACGGTTAATTTTCAATTTCTTGCACAATTCCCAGTGGATCACCTTGCCCACACAGTCTAGTCTAGTCTTTTATTATTATTATTATTATTATTAAAGTCGAATGGTTACATGAAACCATATGAGTGTAGCATCTCTTACGTGGCATTCTGTACAAGGTTGGGTAAATTTCGTCAATGCTATTTTCATTGCTTAGTCATCATCATCATATGCTGACCG
The DNA here is from genome assembly GCA_963585895.1 of Sepioteuthis lessoniana. Lineage (NCBI taxonomy): Eukaryota > Metazoa > Mollusca > Cephalopoda > Myopsida > Loliginidae > Sepioteuthis > Sepioteuthis lessoniana. The sequence goes on from OY757934.1 coordinate 4,209,922, forward strand.
TACAGATTTCCTTGATTCTCACTTGCCATCTGTCCCTGTTGACCATCAATTTTGGTAAATATTCCAGGCGGCTCTAGTGTCCGCGCAGAGGTACTATTTACCAACCCCTCCGCTCGGGCAGGATATGACACAAGGTCAATTTTTAAGCGGAGTTTAACAGGTTTGAATTCAGAGTTTTCCTTCTCCTAGACTAGTTGCCTCACCAAGGCTGAAGAACCTAGTCCGTCCTACTATTTACCCATAGCTGGAGGGAGAATAAGGGGGTTCATACCTTTCCCAAGGGTATTTGCCCGAAAGTGAACGTAATAGCGCGACTGGAGTACGAACTCGCGTACTACGATTCCGCAGTGCATCGCTTTAACCATTACATCACGAGGACACCCGCGCAGATTAATATAAGATTTTGTTTGTCAGCCAACACTGGTGGGTCCATGTGTCGTAGTTCACTAGAGAAAGCCGCTTATGAGTTCTCACTTACATCACCAACAATATCCCGAATAAGGAGATACACAATTTCTATTAATAATCAGACTAGATTATGCTCTACAAACGTCAAAATACATAATAAAAGAAAATGGTTTCATACTAACAAAAAAAGCAAGAACCAAACGATATTACGCAGAAAATATAACAAATGTAAACTACGCAGATGATCTAACGCTTCTAGCAAATACTCTTGCTCAATCTGAATCGCTGCTTCACAGCCTAGAGCAGGAAGCAAGAAGCATTGTTTTGTTCATGAACTCAGATAAAGTAAACGTCATGTGTTTTAATCTATGCTTAAGGCCTGAATCCATCTCTTCTGCTTTTAGCTATGGGTAATGGTTTGGTTGTGTTTATGGCATTTCAACCTTTATGGATATACTCATGCTAAATCCTGTTTATACATATATATGATTTGTAAGCAAATACTTTGTAGGTAACTTTGTTTTTAAACGTTTTATCTATTTACAATCAGTTAATAATCATTAATTTGCTCTCAGCTAAATGGTTTCACGTATTGCTGTTCAACGTTAGTAATTCTATTTATCAAGTATTCCAATCTAATATGAATAACTTGCACACAGCTTTTTCGTTTCAAATAACTAATAATCATAATCCTTTGTAAAACATTGAACAGTTCAATTTGATCCATCGATGTGACCCTAACAGGTACTATAACTCTCTGTCAGATTGGACTTGGTAGTAATGGCAATGAAGGGGTATTTCACATTCACCAAAGCTCCAGCCTTGGACCTTCACAATAAGATAGTTCAGTGTCATATCCAGGACACTCTTGGTAGAGGTTTACCCTTCTGCAGAGGTGCAGTCGGCGTATTCTATGGCCCCAACCGACAGGGCGTTCAGAGTAGGGCAGACAGGATTCTTTAGCCTTAGTAAGATAGGCAATTTTGGAGGTGGAAATATAATCGTATATCTTTGGCATAGAATAAAATTATCTGTTTTTAATGAAATTAGGTGGTACTATACCTTTTCCAATCAACGGACATCGACTGCAGCGTGATGTTCCATATCCTTGTCTTGCAGGCTTGTTTGTAGATATTGTCAGCTCGGCCCTTAGTTGTTTTACTACAACTCCAAACCAGACAAAAGCTGATGTTAAGAGAATAAAAAAGTCTTAAACATGAATTTGGACCAAAACAGAAGAAAGCTATTTTCATTCTTATCAAGGTTTCGTTCGGGTTCTTTAATGGTATATCAACCTTCGTGGGTTATTCAATGCCAAAGCCATCATTGTAGAAGAAGAGTGTTGTTACTATTTCATCCATTGTTGGCTAGGAGGAAAGGGTATTTGTCCGAAAGTACATTTCGAACACACCTACAACGAAACTGCTGTGTGGTTCTTTTTCCATTACACTATGGGAACTCCCTATCGTCCTTATAAATATTTGGATAAAAAATTCGTATTTTCAAATTGACGACTTATTTATTACGTGCGCTCAAGCGCACTTAACGTCAAGGTTATCATCGAAGAAAATGAAATCAGTAACCCGAGTTCAAAACCTAGATGAGGCTGTTTGCATTCCATTTCCCGCTAATGCTCTTTGGAAAGGCATTAGTCCATCTGTTCTCCTCTCTTAGCTCTGAGTAGTGCAGACTGTTTTTTAAAATTTGTTTAGACAACAAATCTAGAAGGAAAACACTGAATTCAAACCAGCTTCACTTAAAAAGTTGGCTTGGTGTCATATCCTAACTGTGGCGGGCGGGGTGTTAGTAGGCGCGTTTACTGAAACGGTTATCCTCATAGGAAGAGGAATCGGTAATCCGAGTTCAAATCCTAGGTGCGGTTATTTCTGTTTTAGTTAACGTTAATGCTCTTTGGAACGCCGTGAATACATATCCTGGTTATGGCGGAGTGGTTGAGTAAATATATACTCGTGGTACTCTGAAAATAATACCTTATATCTATTTCTATGGAATCTACAACAGTTACCCGAAACACAATAACGCTTTTGGATAGAGCAATAAAATACAATTTTTCCATTGACCATTATGAGCTGTACATTTTCGCTAGTGATAAACAAGGGCCAGCATGCTTCTGCCTAAAAAAACATCTGCACCAGCAGAGATGACTCTGATTGTTTTATTTCATTTTCTGTCATATCAGCCATGATTGACAGTAAAATGTGAACGTATTCATAGATCCGATTTGCACACATGAACTTATTGGGAGGTTCTTTATTTTATGTATTTCCCACCGTGTAACTTTGCTCTCAAATGTTTGGTCTCCATAAAGATTCAATAATTGTCAATGAATCCCAGTGAGCACAATTTCTTCTGCATGGCATAATTCAGTGGCACAACATTGCTTTCATTCCAGATGGCATGCTTCCCAGACTAAGGCTAACCCGGTAGCTGTAAAAATACAAACAAAACGCGCCCCCCAAAAGAAGAAAAGGTGCGCCATTGGAGAGAAGGTTTAATTTCTACTGTTTTCGCATAAAAATTCGTCTCTGGTATTGTAGAAACGCTTAAATTAAGGAAGCTCCTGTTAAGAGTCTACTATAAAGACTCTTGATGGACTGAATGGTTGATTTTTAACGGTACGGTAATAAATCTAGGGTTAATTCATGCTCAGAGGTTTTGGGAATCGCGTTTATTGGACGCTCATATTTTATGTAGAAGTGTTTTAAAAGTTTTTATTTTGCATACAGTTCTATCAATTAGGAATATTTTTCAAACAGATCAATTCGCCCCATATGAGACCCTACTTTCACTCCAGGTCAGGGTAGACCAAGGAGTAATAGCAATAAAGGTGCACTCCACACTTCCCAGATCTCCAGAACTGGAGTTTTATCATCAGATTCAGTTGAGTTTCATACCTAGGATATTACCCCTTTTTCGTGGGGAAGTACTTACCTCTTTGCAAGGATTACAACCAGGACTTAGCTGACTCGTTCATTGTCAGCAAAAATGCATATCCAGTGGGTGACTGTTCAAAAAGTTTGGTTACTGGAAACTTGCTCTATCCAACGGTGTTATCGTAAGCTCAAGTTTCCGTGGAAAAATTATATTTTCAATATGAATCATTGCATTTCGTACTAGAAAATAACAAAGAAGAAGAAGCCTTAGTACAATACATATATTCGGGGGAATTCTTATAAAGCTAGACTAGCAAACCATTGTTATTGGGTTTGATACTCACTGGAAGCTCTATATTTGAAAGTCTTGAGCCAAACAAATCAAGATTACATATGAAGATATTTGAATTGATGAAATCACTTGTGCAGCCACATAAATAATTGATCATTTCATTAGTGTATATATATATATATATAGCTTTCTATATTCATAAAGAGTATGTTCTCCATAGGTCGTATAATATATAAATCTAAGTGAAGATACCGTAGATATAGAGTCTGCTCTGCTATTTACCCATTGGTCCGATGATTGCATAATATCATTGACTCTGTGTCTACGCTCTCCTAAGTTATATATATATACATATGTATATATTTGTATTTACCTCCCTCTCTGATAAGGTCATTTTGTCAAATGAAGTAAAGCGGGTTAAATTCTACTCGCCTGGTTGCCGTAAGTAAAAAAGTAAAGTTGGTTGACCGTAGTCGAAGACGACCCAAAAGCTTCCTTTTCAATTGCTGAGGGTGCCACTTCTTTCCCTGAAATGTTGCACTTATCCTTGATACGTACCTTATAATGCTGTGTGTTATTTGTAATATTTTTTTAGTCTTTGGTATGGGATTGATCTGGGATTGAACCTTGATCTGGGATTGAACCTAGGTCTCCCAGACCATTGGCGAACACTCTACCACAACTAATTAATACAGTCTGCCCTATTATTTACTCATATCTGGTAAGAAGAGATGGATTCATGCCTATTCCAACGGAATTAGCCCGAAATGAAACGCTTTGTTCAGGATTTGAACTCGCGTCGCCGATTCCATTTTCTCCGATAATAATAATTACGGTAAATGTGCCTACCGATAACCGCTACGCTAAGCATGTGTGTGTTTCTCTCTCTCTCTCTCTCTCTCGATATATATATATATATATATATTAGGTTTTAGGTTTTATAGGTTTTAGTTTTCTTTTGACCAACTGACTGCGTATCCCTTGATTTTTTTCAAGGGGTCTGACGAGGTTGGCCTTTTCTTTCTTTTTGACCTATAATATTTTTTCCCCCGGGCGGTGATTCGAGATACTTTTATCTCTTGTTCCTGGCGGTTTTTTTTTTCTTTTTTTTCAGTACCGTGAATGCTGATAGATATTAGATTAGTAAATATATATGTGTGTGTGTGTGTGTGTGAAATGTAGCAAAATTTGGCTTTGTTAAAGGTGACATTGATTAGAAATCTTTAGCCAGTAAAATCTTTAGTCCAGTAAAATCTTTAGTCCAGTAAAATATACATTTTCCACTGATCAAGTGAGGGAAAATATTAGTTTAGTAGGAAGTTTTTTCTGGAAAATGCTGTTGACGAAGCATTTAAATAGAATGACATGCAAATATTTTCATTTCAGATATATCTATATTGAGTCAAACTCATTGGGTAAATAAAAGACGGCCATCTGGAAGACTAGGAGAAGATGTCAATGGATGTCTATCAAAATAATACGTAGTCTTTGGTTGGCAAAATATTTGTTCAACAAAGGAAATAACAGCTAATAGATGAGATGAAATCCAAATCGCATTCACTCTCTTCACACGAAGTTGAATAAAAAAGTAATGCTTTTTTCTTTAGTACAAGAATAATTACTGACACAGGAATATGTATCATACATCAAAATGAAGTTGGTCCTCTGTGGATCGCATGGCTCTTGAGCCATCTTTCATGGGGCCCGAAGAGATGATAAACATTATGCCAGTGATAAGGAAGTAAAACCTGAAGTGATGAAGTGGCTCAAGAACAATCAACAGAATTTTACGAGGCTGGGATACATGCTTTCATTCAAAAGGTGGAACATTGCTATTGAGAGAAACAGTGACTATGTTGAGAAGTAGGGATGTGACGCACAGAGGACCAGCTTTATTTTGATGTATGTTGCAAGTTCATGTCTGTAATTATTCTTATATTAAAGAAAAAGGCATTACTTTTTGACACACACACACACACACACACACACATACACACACACACACACACACACACACACACACATATATATATATATATATATATATATATATATATATATATATATATAAATTATTCTTAAAAAAGTGACTTAAAAACACTAAATTCTTTCAAAAATGATAATCCTTTAGTACTCCCCCGTAACTCTGAATTTAACGTGTCATCATGATCATCAGCCTACAGTGGTCAGTCTTTTATATTTATTAAAAATGATCAAGTGATACAAGTAATCCACACTGGAAATTCTATTTTTCTTTCTTTTTATCAAAATTCAAGATTAATATTTTTTAAAACTTTGAAGTTATGACTCTGGGAGTAGATGACATTAGAGGAATTTTTTTAAATGTTTATATTTGGACACCAATTCTGTTTTCTATTTAAACAATTTACTGACTCCTGCGTATTTCAATATATAGAGTTTTTCTTCAAGACGTAGTCTGAAATTGTTTTTGCCACCTCTGGGTATTTTCATAGGGCTTTTCATACAACTTCCTCTTATCGGTTTTGTTTTAAGTGTCATCACTAAAATAAATATATAGAAATTAAAAATTGAGAAAAAAATGCGCCCCCCAAATAAAGCAATTATCAGTATTTTGTCGCTTACATTGTTAAGTGACAGTCAAGATGATATGCATATATAAACGCGACTGAATTAACCAAATATTGTCAAATTTTTACAACCGTGTCGCATTCGATAGTGAAGCAAAACGAAAGAAAAAATCCCTAATAATATTCACCACTTTTATTTTAACATAATTCTTTTGATAACAAGCATTGCTGATCATGCGAGAGAGAGAGAGAGAGAGAGAGAGAGAGAGAGAGAGAGAGAGAGAGAGAGATTGTTGCAAATAATTTAAAACACTTTATAACCTTTAACGATACATTGAAGACATATAGAAAACTTGACTTCATCTCATAATCACCCAGTCTAATCATGTCTATTTTATCCTTTGGTTAATATTACCAATCTCTTTTCATTGATTTCTGCACTCACTGTTCTTAATACAAGACTTGTACAATCATTAATTTTGTCCATGACTTTTTAAAATTGATTTTTCCATAGTCACCGTAAAATTAGGACTTTAAAACATTTTGAATGCGCATTTATAACATTAGCCATGGACAACTCGAGGCCTAGGAACATTTGAATAGCGTTTATTAATATTCTAAATGACCCACGGGCTCGTTGTAACAGCGTTCCGTAATGATACTGATAGAACGAAGTGAACAAATATAATTGGCATTTCATACTTATCTTCGTTATATCGAGAATTTGAATGATTTAATATGATGTTAAGCCCCCCCACCACCACAAATTATCACTCAGCTGTAAATTGAACTGGAAATTGCTTAATATCAATGCTAAAGTATTTGAAATGTTTTATTCAAATAAAAATCTTGCAATAATTTACCGTTTTTGTTCCAAATCGGCACTCTTAGTATAATGATTATCGTCGTAGGAAATGTCGTCGGTGACCCGGGTTTAAATCCTGGACGAGCATGCGTTTCCCTAATGTCCGTAGATAAGGGATGAATCCAACTGTTCTCCTCATAACAATAGATAAATAGACTAGGTTTATTGCGACAACCTGTCTAGGCGAAGGAAAACTCTGAATTCAAATCAACGTTACTCCCCTCAAGAATTGATCTTGTGTTACATCCTCTCCGTAGCTGAGGGATTGGGTAAATTCAAACATTCATACAAATATAATGGGAATTTTAGTAATAAATAAATAAGTTCTTGCAAAAAACATTGTTCATTTCTACTGGCTTAAAATCCCTCCCGTAGGGTGAGTTTTTCCGCTTGTTTTTATAATTCTACAAAATTCACTGGTTCTGTAACCTGCTTTAGTTGTGGAGGTGTTACTCATGTAGCTTATCTTGGTGGAGCCCATCTCTCTCCAGGACTACAACTAGTTTGAATTCAGAGATTTCCTTTTAGATTGGTCGTCATACCAAGATTAAAGATCTCAGTCTGCCTTACTATTTACCCAAAACTGGAGGGAGAAAAGTTGGATTCACTCCTTTTCCCTATGTGAAATACAAATAGTCTCGTTCAGGATTTGAACTTAAGTAGCAAAATTAACTTTTTACGATGATAACCGTTTCACCACCAGGAACAAAGCAGGTTTTTAGAATACCAACATTTCTAGCTTTCTGAAAATGTTACCGAGTTAGTCTGAGCAGATAATCTAAGAACATTTCGAATGGTCTAAAGATTTGACGACTGAGGAAGAAACGTGTGAACGGAACACAATTAAAAGCGGAGGAAGTTGCGCGAATGTCTGAAATTTAAACGCTGTTATCGTTTATTGGCCAGCAATAAAATGTTACTTCTAATTAATGGAAAGTGGATCTTTCAAGAATGTATTTAGGTTGCCGACAGGGAAAGGAACGGATGAAGGCAATGATGAGAAAGTGAGAACAGAAGTCTTGTAGGAGGAAATTCTTGAAAAAGGTGAAAGAAAGAAAAGGAAAAAAAGAAAAAGAAAGAAAAAGGAAGGAAGAAAGGGAAAATTAAAACGAAAAAGAAAGAGAAAAAATAAATAAAGAAATAAATAAAGAAAGAAATAAAGAAAGAGAAAAAGAAGAAGGAGAAAATAGAGAGAGAAAGAAAAAGATAAAAGAAGAAAGCGAAAAAAGAGAGAAAGAAAGAGAAAAAGAAGACAACGAAAAAGTAAAAAGAATAGAAAACATACGGAAGAATGGAAAATATAAAAGAAAAAGAGAAAGGAAGAGAAAAAAGAAGAAAGAAAAAGAAGAAAACGAAAAAGAGAGAAAGATATGGAATGAAAGAGAAAAAAGAAAGAGCAAAACTAAAAAGAGAGAAAAAAGTAAAAAGAAGAAAGCGAAAAAAGAGAGAAAGAAAGAGAAAAAATATAAAGAGGGAAAAAAGAGAAAGAAAGAGAAAGAAAGAGATAAGAGAAGAAAGAAAGAGGAAAAGTAAAAAAGAAAGAGAAAAAGAGAAAGAAAGAGAAAAAAGGAGAGTGAAAAAAAAAAAATAAAAAGACATAAAAGGGAAAGAGAAAAAGAAAAAAGGAGGGAAGAAAGAGAAAAACGGAAGGAAGAGGAAAAGAAAAAGAAAGAAAAAAGAATAACTAGTGGATGAGTGAAATATGTCGTGAAAGAGGAGAAACAAAATAAAGAAAAAGTGAAATAAAGAAAGAAAAGAAGAATCCAAACAAACGATGCGAGTGTGTTTCAAATTAACCTTGACTCTGCGGTTGTTTATTTAGGGTGTTTATGTGTCACTCCAAAATCTGTCAAAGCAACGCCATTCAGTTGGATGTTAAAGCCATTTGGGGTCAGTGTTTGAAGATGGTTTATCTTCGTGTGTTTCTATTGTCACCCTCATGTTTTCCAATGCGTTTTTTCATTTCGTTCTATTCGTTTGCTGTAATCCACAAATTTGATTATGTGTCTATAGCAATTTGTCTAAAGTAAAATGGCCATTCTGACTTTCCAATATATCATTTTTGGCAGTATTTGTTGTCCTTCATTTAGATTTGAGGTAAAAAATTAAAAAAAAAATTGTTGCTAATGTTGACTAACTTGAGGTGTTTGCAGTAAAGGTTGTTTATATATATATATATATATATATATATATATATATATATATATATATATATAAGATTAATATGAAGAAATCTATTGATATGATCCTTAATAAAGTTGTTTCGCCAGTTACATAAAATAACTTCATCGGATGGAAGTTCAAATAGAAATGGATTTCTTTTTAACCGGTAGCATCAGGGAATACATTACATCTTAAGTAAGGTATTTAAGCAATTATAATATATATATATATATATATATATATATATATATATATATATATATATATATATATTTATTTATTTATTTTTGCTTAAAAGCATTTGAACAGATGATTTGCTTTCGATCACTCGTGTTGTAATGTCTAAAGTGCTGGACTGCGGCCTCAAAGTAAGCCCCGCTATTTTGTTCACTTTCGGACTAATACCTTTGAGAAAAGTATGACCTCTGTTCTTCTTCAAAAATGTCTTTGACATTAGATAAATCATAAAAGTTGATATGCCATGAAAAAACCAAAAAACCAAAAAAAAAAAAAACCCAACAAAAAACCAAAACAAAACAAAGCAAAAAACAAACAAACAAACAAAACAAAACCTCCCAAACACTTAGGTTCGCTGTTAAAAACCGGAACATTATACAAGATCATTTTATTGTAATCTATACAAAGCATGTATTTAGTGATTCTGAATGCTATGTTTCTGGAAAATATTTTTGACAGAATTAATATGTTGAATTAAAAAAAAGAAGGTTTTATATCCTTCTAAAATCAGATTGAGATCAAGGAGATTGAACAAGCGAATTGTCATTGTTATCGGATTTTCCCATAACTATTATATCATCCACTCATCCTATTACGGATTAGAGGTTGTATTATTTATTTTTTTGACGAAACGAATTCAAATATGAATTCTTAAAGTGATGAACGATACAAAGATAAATGTGTATGGTACCAAAATATTTGGAGACAATAACTGCAATATTTTGATGGCAACTGTAACTGAATTAAACAAAGAAAAGCAGACTCGAATTTCTTTATTTTTTCTTCTTTAAGAAATTCCACTTATTCTAACTTTAAAGACTGATTACTTTTTTTAAAAATTCATTGAATTCACTTCAGAAGTTTAAATGAAATGGAAAATAATTTTTAAGATTGGCCACTTGAAGCAAGTACTTTTTAAAATTCTGGTAGAATTTTTATATTTTTAATCAAATTAACACCCACTCTCAAAATTTCGTGATTAGAACATGCACCTAACATTATCTGATCAACTGAAGGACTACGATGATTACAAAACTGAAAAACAAACAAACTGTGGAACGTGAGGGTCAAGGTAATACTAATTGTAGTTAGTGCACTTGGAGCGACCCTTTAAGAAGTTGGAAAAAGGAATAGAGGAATAGAAAATCAGTGTGAGATTCGAAACCATCCAGAATTATTAAGATCGGATAGAATACTTGATCGGATAGAGTCCTTGAGACCTGAAAAGACCTGCTGTCACTCAGACTCCAATCAAAGACCACCAGATAACGCTGGTAGGAAAAACTCGCAAAGAATGAAATAACAATAATAAAGTGACGGTGATACAAATTGTAATCGCTGCGCTTGGTACAGTCACCAAAGGTTTGATAAAGGGTCTGGAGGACTTGGAAATAAGAAGACGAATGGAGACTATTCAAACTAAAGCATTGTTGAGATTGGCCAGAATACTGAGAAGAGCTCTAGAGACTTGAGGAGACTTGCTGTCACTCAGACTTCAGTAAAAAAAAATCATCAGCTAACGCTGAGGTGAAAAACACTCAAATGAGCAAAATTATTATTATAATAATAATAAACAGAATCTGTTTGAGAAAATACGACCCTTAAAATTCTCTTGGATTTTGAGAACAAACAAATCATCCAGTCCTAGCTAGAAGTGGATTTTATATTTCTAGAGAACCATAGAATAGAAATGAAAGAAAGCGAAAAGATAGAGAACTTGCTAAAGAACTGAAAAAGTTGTGGAACATGGTGACGGTGAGACCAATTGTTGTTGGTGCACTACCCACTTTAAGCTCTTGGTAAGAGACTAAAATATCAGAGGTAGAATCAGGACCATCCAGATCATAACACTGTTAACGTCAGCTAGAATACTGAGAAGAGTCCTGGAGACCCGCGGAAACTTGCTGTCACTCAGACACTACCAGTTAAAACTGATGTAAAAATTCACAAGGGATGAAATCTTTACTTGACAACCCCTGGGTCAGTTGAGTTCCCATTGTAACAACGGTCCATAATGATATAGATTGTCAATTTAGGAAAGAGTGAATAATTTCATAGTTATTTCCATTAAATCGAGAAATTCGATGATTCAGTATCAACACAGGTTTCTTAAAATTATGATTTAGCTGCAAATTGATCTGGAAATTTCTTTATTCATTCATTTATATGAATAGTGAATTACTCTAATGAAAATGTAATTAGCTCTATTGTACCGTTTGGTAGACTATGATCGTATGCATACAAGCATTATTTAAATATATAGATAAAAAATAATTGTGAAACAAAAAGACGATATTGCAGTTAATCATGATCAAAAACTTGGGAACAGTTCATAATGTCCTAGAGAGCTGAAAAAGTTGTGCAACGTGAAGGTGACGATGATAATAGTTGTAGTTGGTACACTTGGAACTGCTCCCTAGCAAAGATAGAAGAATTTGAAATTTGGGAAAGAACGGTTAGCCAACAGCTTTACTAAAATCAGCAAGAATACTGAGGAGAGTCCAAGGGTATTAAAGAGATTTACTGTTATTTCATTTCCAAATGATGCAATTATTGTATGTATTTATGTAGCATAAAACAGAAGAATGGTACAATATAGCAAAATTTCAGTTAGCACAAAAGCGTTAAAATCTTTAATTGAGAAAATAAAGCAATTCCTAATCTAATTTAATACTTAATCTAAATTAATACTTATTACGGAGTCTGTATTTGCGCTCATTCTAATCATTATTATTGCTAAAGGGTAATTATAGAGATCTTCAATTTGTTTTATTTATTTATATACAATAATTATCATGTGCATAATATAAATAGGTTATGAGTCGATACTGAGTTAACAGACGTCGAAGGTAGTCGGTTTGGTTTTATGGCATATCAAACATTGTAGCTTATTTAATGCCATATCCTCTTTACACATATATATTTAATATATGATTTATAAACACATTCTGTTGATAACACTTTTAAACAAGACTAAGCGCGTTTTTTTTTGCACACAGTTAAATAGTTTTAAGTATCTGCTACAAATAATTCTGTTTATTATTACCATTTCTTTGTACACAGTTAAATGCCGTGACCTTTACAAAGGAAATACAGTTCTACCGGAGAATGTAGTTGGTCAATCATTTATCGATCGCGGTTAATTGATTCTGGTTTACACGACCTGAACATGAGGAGGCTCACATCTCAAATTCCTTTGTTCCCAAACAAGACCCCTTTGACACGATCTATACGTTGGCCAGTTAAAAGGTACACACATGATATACGATGTTTTAGAAAATCGATTTTTTAGGTAGTAACAATTTTCGTCGGGCATATGTTTGCAAGGACTGTAATATTGTCGGGGCCAAGGTTTTTCTGCTACGGACACGTTGGTTCCAGGAGGAAGAGGGCAGAAGTTAATACGTGGGATAGTGGTTGGTTGACGGTGACATTTCTGTGTTAAGGGTTCGAATATATACCAAGATGGACATAGACCTGGACAACCACTTTGAACATCTGTACAGATTAAGTAATTGCTGATATTTCCTGGATAAGGAAAAATAGTTCGGTTGCTGGTGAGCGCTTCTTGGGTGCAAAATTTTGACAGCCAAACTGAGAAGACACAAAAAAGAAATGGATTAATAGGAAAAGCATTTTGCTTATCATCTAATTCTTTAACGTTTAGATATAATTCTACTTAAATATATCTAAGTCCATCCTTTTCATGAGAATATACATTTTACGTGAGGGGAAGCGTTTCCTTTACTTTTTTTCTTAATGGTTAGGTACCTGATTGAGCTAGTTGAAGCTCACAGATAATCAAAAAAAATGAACGGAGTCAAACAATTCAAGCCTGATTTTATTCATTATGCGACAAATATACTACGTAGGAGGATACGAATAGAAATTCAACCTTTTTTGGACGGCTCACTGTAGTTGGTCAAAACCAAAGGGAAATTACGTGGTGAATTCAAATAGTTTCCAGACTTGTACAGGTATTTAAAATTGTCGTAGACACTTGAAAATTGACTATGTTATTGCTTATGAGATGACTGACCAATTTTTATGATTTCAGGTTCAAATGAATAGCTACAGCAGCAATTGGAATACACCCTACTAAAACCCGATAGTCACAACTGGTAAATTTCAAAAATGCAGTCTGGACGTGAGGACACTTTAGAAGAACGATATACAATAAAATTATGTTTTAAACTTGGAAAAAAGGCAACAGAAACGTATGGAATGCTTCAGACTGCTTTTGGAGCATCTTGCGTGAATCGAGCATCAGTTTTTGAGTGGCATAAGAGTTTCAAGGAAGGCACGGAGTCTGTGTGGGAGGATGGGAGGTATGGGATGAGTAAGGAAGTCAACAGACCAGATTTGATTGGCTAACGGGTTAGGGTTAGTTAAAGTTTTAAGGGAGTTCAGGAAGAGATTCCGTCGGAAGAGGCCAGCACTCTTCAAATCGGGTTTGTAGCATTTCCACCAGGACAATGAACCAGTCCACAACTCCATCCTTGTCACTGACTATTTGGCCAAGATGGGCATCAAGACATTTCCTCACCGTCCTTGCTCCCTGTGACTTTTGCTTATTCCCTAAGCTCAGAGGCTGTCGTTATGAGAAAGGTAATGAAAGAGGCTGTGACAAAGGTCATTGACACACTCACATTGACACGTTCACACATGGGGCCTTCCCGAAGTTTTTGGAACGGTACAACAAGTGCATTGCAGCCGGAGGGGATTACTTCAAAGGGGACTAGAGTTTCATGTGTGTGCTATCAATAAAACTGCCCATACGAAAAAAGTCTGCAAACTTATTTAATGATCCTCGTATAAGGTTTAAGTTTGCTTTGGTTTGGTTGTTTAATGGCATATTAACCTTCGTAGGTTATTTAATGCTAAAACCATCCATGTAGAAGAGCTGCAGTGATTCTATTTAACTCATAGCTGAAAGAGTAAGGAGGCTCATATGTTTAACAAGGGTCTCAGTTTAAAAAGGAATGTAATAGCGTCACTGGGGTTCGAACACGCTTACGACAATGTCACAGTCCAGGATTTTAGCTACTACACCACGAAGATTTCTCCTGTTTATTTCTAGTAGTATCTAACGAGTTAGAAGTCTCCATTGCCAAGCAAACATGTCTGGTGTCAGCATGAGGGACTGCATAATCTCTAACCGAGTTGCCATTTTGTATTTCATCTATGGAATCGTGGTTGCTGAAGGTTGTTGCAATGCTTTCAAAGGAAACCAGTGAATTTTATTCAAACGCGTAGGTATGAAATCTGGGATTAATTGATTTATCTCAATAGCATAGCAATTCATCTTGGGTTATTCTATGCCTTGACGTTAGAGAATCGCGTTCATTGTACGTTCAAATTCACATTTTTTGTGATATAAAATATCCCTATTTGATATAAACAATTTACCCACAGTTGTATGGTTGCAAATATTCCTAATACGAATAAGTATATGGTTTTATGTAATTATATCTACTTGAAGTACCGGCCCATTGGCCTAGCAGTTTGAGTATTCACCAATGGCATGGGAGACCGGGGTTCAATCCCAGGTTGAATCATACCAAAGACTCGAAAAATGGTACTTTATTCCTCCTTGCTTAACACTCAGCATTATAAGGTAAGGGTTCAGTAGACCAAACCATGGAATGGAGTTGTGCCCTCTCCTACATTTCAGTGTGGCTGCTATTGAAAGGGGAGCCTTCGGGTCACCCTCGACTAAGGTTGCCAACTTTACTTTACTTTTTATATCTACTTGATAATAGACTTTTGCTTGTACAGTTTCAAGTAACAAATAATAAAGTAAAAAGTAAAGTTGGCGACCTTAGTCGATGGTGACCCGAAGGCTTCCCTTTTCAATAGCTACAACACCGAGGTGTAGAGGAGGGCGCTACTCTATTCCCTGGATGGCTCCATTTTACCCTTGACCCTTTCCTTGTAATGCTGAGTGGTAAGCAAAGCGGTCTCAAGTACCATTTTTGAGTCTTTGGTATGACTTGACCTGGGATTGAAACCCAGTCTCCCGGACCATTGACGAACACTCTACTCCTAAAAAATAATCAAGTAACTATTCATAATTCAAATGGTTTGCTGTTATATGGCATAAAGTATTCATATATATATATATATATATATAATCTATGGAAAAAATTTGTAATTATTCACAGAATAGAAGTCTTTATTAGTTGACCTTAAGGTCAAATCAGACCTCGTACCTGTTTTTGTCAAATCACCGACGAGGCTCCTGTTCCCTATTTTGATGGGTGACCATTTAAGAATAGCAGTTACTGTGAATAAGCTTGCCAAACTAAGAAAGGCATTGTGACTTCGACAAAAACTTTATGGATTATCACATTTGTTTTCCAACTTAATTAATTGGGAAATATTTCAGATTCTTTTTTGCATTGAGTGGTCGTTGGTCTTATCCTGTTTAAAACTTATGTTACTTACGTTTTTCCTCGGCATTTGGTGAACTATAACAGCCTGAAAAAAAATTAGGTGTTCATCATTAATATTGAGCTTTGGAAATGACATGAATACATAACTATGAACTTAAAATACTGTATTAAAATTCAGTTTTAAAGGAGTATCTATTTCTCTATGGTTTTATATTGCTAATATCGCAAGAAATTTTGATCGTTCTTGTCAGAGAAGGAATTATTACCACCACCATCACCTGCACTAAAAAGTTGTATTTTTTTACTTCACCTCATATACTGATCCCACATTTTTAAAGTTTGATATTTTTGTCGGTATAACCCCGCCCCCGAAAAAAAAAACCAAAGCAAAAACAAACTCTAGAACAAAAAAAACAAAACAAAACAAAAGCAAAAAAAAAAAAAAATGAACAAAAAACAAAAATACAAAAAGCAAAAAAAAAAAACCAATAAAAAGACAATAAAAAAATAAAAAAAAGAATAATGATACCATCACCCCACAATAGACATATTTTTTGCTTGTCCTCACGTTCTGTTCACAAAGCTCAACACCTAAATTTAAAGAATAATATCCCAGCATTGAATCTTTGTAAAGTCAGAGACCAAATGTGATAATCATTCAGGTTTTTTAGGAGTTACTATGACTTTCTTAATTTGGCACGTGAGCCTAAGATTGTTCACAGTACTTGCTGTTCTTAAGCGGTCACCTATCTAAGTTGCGATCATGAGCCTTGGTACAACGTCGGTGATCTTATGGAAGCAGGTGCTTTAAGACTGACTTGATAAATCATTACAAATATTTTTCCATTAATTGTGTATATTGTGACGAGGAAATCCGACACCCTCATACATTCGCCGGGTTATGGAGAAAGGAGGTGCGACTCGCTGGCTGTCAGCAGACAATAGTAATAAGCAGAATAGTGGAAGTGGAAGGGCCGTTTCTCTTCAACCCTCCCTATTAGTAGAAGCTGACATTGGCACGAGAAAACCCCACTCTCTATTTGCCATGTTTGCGTCAGCGGAGAGAGGCAGACCTGCGACCATGTTTGGTACTGAGGGATAAATCGCCCAAAAACCAACACGTGGTAATTTTTCAAACTACGGAAACTAGGCAGTTGCCGTTTCTTCGTCGGGGAGTGAAGTCACATAATTTGGGATATGGAGGAAACCCAAATTCAAAAGTCATGCCGCGCAGAGAACACTGAGAGAAAAGAAAAAAACTTCTCCTTTGAATGAATTCAAACTCCGTTAAACGAATACCCAAAGAAAAGACTTGTCCAAGAGGAGAGAGACAATAATTAATCTAGGTCTTATCTTAAATAAAACGTACATCTCTCTATCAACGTGTCATAGTAGCCCAGTAATGAAAATATTAAAAGGAGGAAAGAAAAGATTCTACAGAATCCCAAGTAAGTGAACATTCAATTAAAGTATATCCAAATTCATCTTGCTTTATTCATGCTGACGTGAATAAAAGACAAATTACGGGAGGAAAGAATAACTCTGATAAGATAGAGGAGAAAGGAAGAGGGAATATCCCCCTAATGATAAACTTGAGATTTAGAGCATGAGCTCTGCCATCAAATCCCAAAGTCTGAAGGAAAGCGGACCATATCTATCGCTTGCGAACTGTAATGTTTTAAACTTGGAAAAAAGGCCACAGAAACGTAATGGAAAAAAGTAGAGGAAAGGAGAAAAGGGGACCCCCCGCAAAAAAAAACACCAGGTGGGGGGTAGTAGTAGAGATGAACAGATGGTCAGAGACTGATATAACTGAATTAATATGGTGGGGAGGTAAGACATCCTTACGCATTGAAACAAATGCAGTGCGAGTCAGAAAAATCACTCGTATAGCAGCTGAGAAATAACACTTACCAACAGCCGTGGTGATGGATTTGGCAAATCTCTCACCTCTGGAACCTATATACGGTAAACGCAAATAAACAGGGCGCTTATTAACAGTGCACCTGCTAGCCCTATCAAACTCAATAATAACAACATGGACAACATCATCTAAAACAGATAATGGATATCCATTTTTAGACTAGGTTGACTTGATGAACTTGATTTCATCACCAAGAAAACACTTGGATGAAATCAAAAGGCCGCGATGAACAAGAGTCTTAATTAAATTGATTTTACGCTGCTGTGGGCAAAATGAATCCCATCTCGTATACAGGCCAGAAAAGGTGGACTTTCTGTATACAGAAGTGAGAAAAGCTGTAGAAGTTTTATGCACAAGTACATCTAAAAATGGTCGGACTCCTTTTCCACGGTGAACTTTAAAGAGGAATGCATAGAAATAGATCAGCATCTTTCTCATTTTTAAATAAACAGAAAGTGTCGTCAACATAACGATAATACATAGGGAGGGGCAGTCTATTTTGTTAAATAAATGGCCTCACAAAACCCAACAAAAATATTTGCCAGTGCGGGACCAAGACTTGACCACATTGCCACACCGTCAATCTGCTGATACATGATGTTATTGAAGCTAAACTCGACAGAGGAGGGAGCAAAATTAATCAAATGTTTGAAAACAATCTCTGAAAAGGTAGGTTTAGGAAGAAAACTACGAAATAAGACATCACAACAAATTTCAATAGTTTCTTCAAGAGGAACGTTTGTGTAAAGGGAACAAACGCCAAAGGAGCACGTAGACATGTCAGTTGGGCTAAAGTTTCTGATAATATCAGAAAAATAAAAAGAATCTTTAATGCAGAAACAACTAAAGTGCTCCCACATAGGTTGAAGCACTGTTGAAAGCCAACTGGCAACCTTTTGTAGGGCAGAACCAATCAAAGATTGGATAGGGTCGTAAAGGAACACCATCTTTATGGATCTTAGGTAGACTATAAAGATGGGACGGATAGATCCAACAGGTCAAATGGAGTTAGAAATTTCAGGGGAGAGAAGACCACTTTTTACCCACTTCCTTAGTTGTTTTTGAAATTTTACTTCAATGGTTTCAACCGGACCTAATTTTGTAAATTTTGTATCATCATTGAGGATCAATAACATTTTATTGACGTAGTCAACATGATCCAATTATACAACACCAGCACCTTCATCCGGTTTCGAAATAACTAAATTATTGTTATTTCGCAACGATTTGATGACGCGGCGATGCTGGTCTCCCCATCTTGATTCGTCAGACGCAACAGACATGCCCGAAAAAGTATAGGCAAGACTGTTAAGTTTGGCTTTAAAGTCACTGCTTGCTAAATTAGAATTAGGTTTTAATCTAGCTAGTTGTGAATACAAGACCTCAATATCAGCGAAAACCTTCTCACGGTCCGGCATATGGAAGGGAACACAAAAGTCAAGTCAATGTGCTAAAATAAGTGACTCAAATTCTGTCGGTCTGAACGTAGATAAATTAAAAATGACTCCATCAACGGACGGCTCCTTAATATGACCAAAACGCTTTTTGATTAAATACGCTACCTTTGATATCCTACGGGCAGCTTGCAAATACTATTTTTATGAATGCTCGTCACGCGACGAAGAAAACGAATCCTGTCAAACATCGAAAGGCTCATAACATTCTGACGCCATAAGGTCTTTAATTGGCATTCTAAAATCGGAATTTTTCTGGAAAAGAAATTTATAGAGTTTTCCAGAAAAATCTCAATTTTTAAGCTTGGACAAAGTTTAGCATTTTTTATGCTAAATGTAATTTGAGAAGGGCAGACATGATCTTGGATACATTTTTGGAGAAACAGAATTTTAGATTCTATTGTTTGTAAACGCGCCTTCACTGTTAGAATCTTATTCAGATTCTTTATGATGCTACCATTGTACCTCTTTTTCAAATGTTTCAATAAGTTATTGATGGTTAAAAACTTATTAATAGCAAGGAAGACATATAGGTTTAGGGAAACTGTGGGCATGTTTATTGTTTAAAAAAATGAACGATCGGTTTCGTCTGGCTCTTATCAAGCTGTTAACGCCAGAAAATTTAGAAGGGGGATGTAATGGAAAAAGTAGGGGGAAAGGAGAAAAGGGGGAAAACACCAAGTGGTGGGGGTAGTAGTAGATATGATATCTATGTGTATATCATATGGAGGCTGGCTCAGTCGGCTGGGACAGCAGAGTACACCGACAGCATCTCTGCAGAGGGTTAAGACTCCCTCAACGAGTCTTTTTGATATGACGCTAAACAATCTGATGGTGAAGCTCCAGTAATGGAGCTCTGGGGAATATCATTGCTTAATACGTGACAGTTTTTCGAAAAAGAACGCTGATAAAATGATTTAACAGTTATATGATTTTTCTTTATATATACTCTCTTCCCTAGTTTTTTTTTTTTGTAATTCATAACACATCCATCGTTGTTTTATCAACACTTGGTATCACCATTTTAAAGTCCTGATGAAGGTTCACAAAAACCGACACGTTTAACATCAACTTTTCTTTACAATAAATTCTTCACTTTTGATAACTTTGTTTTTCAATTTTTCTCCATATATATTATATATAATATATATAATAGTTTAATATCTACTGAAAACGAGGTCAACATTAGCAAAGGTAAAACGTGGATTGCATTCGACAGGTTAGCGACCATATGGAAATCTGATCTCCCTGATCAAATATAAAAAGAAAAATGGGAATTTTTCCAATCTCTTGCCGTGTCAGTACTACTGTATGGTTTCAACTCTTGGACTTAAACGATATGCCAGGAGGAAAAGCGAGATGACACCCATACCAGGATGCGGCGAGCCGTTTTCAGCAAATTCTGAAAGCATCACCCTACAAATTAGCTGCTGTATGGCCACTAACCTCCCGTGTCATAAACCATCCAAGTAATATGAGCAAGATATACTAAGAGAAAGGAATTAGACGAGAGAACTTACTAAGAATGATGCTCGATAGGAAGAGAGAGAGAGAGAGAGTGAGAGAGAGAGAGAGTGTGTGTGAAGGGAATCCATGTTGTCAGCATACTTTGATGGTAATGACACACACACACACACACACACACACACACACACACACACACACACGCACACACACACATATATATATATATATACTTCAACATTTGCATCGGCTGTTCAAGCAATTTTTTGATAAATGTAACTTTTAATTAGTTGGGACATTCCTCAGAAATGAAAAAAAAATCGATGTGAAAATGGTTGGCTTGCGACTAGCATCCGTTGTCGGGTTATTAAATCCCACAGCAACAAGTCAGATTGTCTGGCGTGACTTCTCTAGTTAACGGAGAACAGATGAATTTTTTTTTTTACTTAAAAAAATCCTTTTGAAGTGTCGATCAGCTCAAACATAAAATATCTTATTGCAACTCCTTTTTTCTTTTAAACCATCATCGAACTGTTCTCTAGAACTGCAAGTATTTTAATTGCGACTCATTATTTTTTCTTCTTTCGAATCCATAAGCTTTTAGTCTGAAGTTAAAATGCCCGATTTCCTCTTTCTATTGGGTGCATAGAAATAGTCTCCTCAGCGGTATTACTATCTAATTAGATAGTAATACTGCTGAGGAATAATCGTGAGAGCGTTCGCCAATGGTGCGGGGGGTGGTTCAATCCCACATTGAGTCATACCAAAGACTAAAAAATTGGTACTTGATGCTTTCTTGCTTAACACTCAGTATTATAAGACACGAATCAAGGGTAAGTGAAGCAACCCAGGAAATGGAATAATGTCCTCCTTTACACCCTTGTGTAGTAGCTATTAAAAAGGGGGCTTTCGGGTCGCTCTCGACTTACTTTGCGTTTAAAACTGATTTTAGAATATGTGATATGGCTAGGGTCGTTAGAAGTTAGGGAATCGTTGTCATTGTACGTTTATATTTACATTTTTGTGTAGTTGGTTTTTTCTTTCACATGGTCCCATCGACTACGAATAATTATTAAACAAATCTATCTGACCATAGATGGAAGCCTAACAGGTAACATTTCTGGGCCAGATTCGAATACATGCATAAAATATGCTATTAGAATATGAAGTCAAATAAAAACTGTCTTTGTGTGTTATCTAAAATTGTCCGGAAATGTAATCCTTTTTTAAATTTGTAATAAAATATATATGGGGTTGAAGATTATTTTTGGATGTGTGTTGGGAAATTATGACGTTGGTAACTGATTTTTTTCTTATCCCCATTCACTTGTTATCTTGCTTTTGTTTGTTGAAACTGTAAAGAAATTAAAATGGAAAAGAAAGAGACGGATACTTTTAAACTCAATTCTTATTTTCGAGGTTTACGAATATTCTGTGTTGTGGAAGGTTTTTCTGAACTAGTAAAAATAACCGTGCTTCCCATTGACAGAATCTCAGGAATTATTTTGGCAAATTGTGAATCGTCAGTATCGAGTATAAGGGGTTTGAGGGTCCGTCATGTGTGTCTGTTGTCAGTCGGTGTGGCCAGCTGACGCTGCTATGAGGAGAGGACATCATGCGCGACCTAGCCGAAAGGCCATCAGAAGCGTATGCTCTAAGTGACACCCGAGAGTAATAGGACGTCCCCTTCAGTCGAGGTATGTCAAGGGAACTGAGAAAGAGTTTCTTTTTGGTGCCTGGAAGTTCATCCTTTTAGGCATATGTGGATTGCGTTTCTTATCAGAAACCTCCAGGGAAACAGTTATTTTTGTAGTTATTTTATTTCATTTCTTATTTTATTTTCGTTTTTTATGTTACTGTTTTTTTCATTTCTTATTTAATTCCCACAAATATATCTCCGTGATACATTTTAAGAATTTTGGATGATAAGTATAAAAATAAGTGATTAGCATATAAAAGATAAAAGCAACTTATCTTGTGTGGCGTTACTTTTCGATTTTTCGATTAATTTATAAAAAGGGTTTTAAAATGTCTGATCAGAATACAAAGCCAGGTAAAAAAGTTACAAGTTACTGTATAGTATCATTTTTATTTTTAATTTTAGAATGGAATGGAGGAAAACTCTAAAGAAAGTGAGATTAGAAATCGAGTTCAAGTAAAAGAAAAATGGACACGATGTGGCATTAATTTCTAATTAAAAATGTTTTAAAATGAACGATTAGAATATGAGGACAGGTTTGGGGTGATTATATAAGAAGACTTTAAAAATCTGTTATTATGATATAAGGGTAGGCAAAAACTAATAAATAAGTGAATAGAATAAATAAATAAATAAATAATAATAATAATAATCTCTTTAAGAGAGTAATATCAACGTGAGTGAAAAGATCACCCAAAAAGGGAAGCAAAAAACATAAAAACACTGAATTAATATAAGCAATACTTTCCTTCACCGAAAGGGTAAAAACCCAATTAAGGATTGTAAGAAACCAAAAATACAACTGAAAGTTAAATAATAATAACAGTAATAATAATATGGAATATTGGATTGAGAAAAAATGGTATAAACACCAACCAGAACCAATAATAGAAGCCAGAGGAACCTATTATTCTCCGCAACTTTCTTATCCAAACTGACAAAATAATGAGTCATTGACCAGATTTAGTGCTTAAGGACTTTAAAAGAAAAACAAGCCTTCTAATTGATTTGTCAACGCTAACAGATCAAAGAATATAATAAGATAAGTAAATACAAAGAAGCGGAAATAGAAACTGAGAAAATGTTGCGCCTAAAAACTACTACCATGCCAATAATACTAAGAATGCTAGTTATGATTAAAAAGAAAGGGGCTGATAAACACATTTTTCAAGATACCTGGCAGTCCCAGCTTATATGAAATACAAGAAATGGTACTTTGCCGAACTGTCCTCCTCATTAGAAGAGTGATATTAAAGTGACTGAAAAATATCACTCAAAAGAGACAAAAACATAAATACATAGAATGTATATAGTCATTATCTTCCTTCAACCGAGGTCTTGGGTCAAAGACCAAGTGAAGGATTGTAAGAAACCAAAAATAGCTCTGAAAATTAGATAATAATAATAATAATAATAATAATAATAATAATAATAATAATAATAGAAAAAACGCAGAGGAAAACTGATCACAACCACCAGAAACAATACTGATAACACGAGGAACAACAGAACAGAAACAACCAGAAAACAAAAATGGGAAGAAAAAAAACTCTATGAATGTTTTAAGAGATTAATAAGCGATATCTCATGCGAGAAAACGTGAATGTGGCTAAAAAAGGGAAACCTTAAGAAAAAACTGAATCTCAAAACAACGCCATAAGGACCAATCATATCAAAACAAAAATAGATATGACGCAACAAAACAGTAGATGTGGTGATAGAGACAAAACGATCAATCACATAAGCGAACGCAGAAAACTAGCGCCAAAAGCATATTTTGGGTGGGCAAGGTGATCCACTCGGAATTGTGCAAGAAGTTTAAATTTGACCATACGAACAACACAACCCGGGATCTGTCCCGGAGAACGAGATGCACAAACTCCTCTGGGAATTTGAGATACAGACGGATAACCTAATCCTGGCCTTACAACCAAACCTAGTAATAATCACCAAAAAACAAAACAAAAACCCAAAAAACTAAAAAACCAAAAACAAAACAAAACAAAAAAGCAAAAAGAGAACTTGCCGAATTGTGGACTTTGTTTTCTAGCAAGGTCAAGGTGGTTTTCTTTCGTTTCGCTTTCTTTCAATTTTACTCTGTGGTCAGTCGGGACAACAGTCAAGTATTGGTACAAGGATTGGATGACTGAAATAACAGAACGTATGGAGACCATTCAAACTACAGCATTTTTGAGATCAGCCAGAATACAGAGAAGAGTCCTAGAGACTTGAGGAGACTTGCTCTCACTCAAACTCCGGTGAGAAACCATTGGCTAATGCTGATGTGAAGAACTCTCAAAAGAGAAAAATAGCAATAATTATTGGTGCCCTTTGAAAAGTCTCCAAAGACCATGAAAAGAGGCTGGAGGAATTGGTAAACAGAGGAAGAATCGAGACCATCCAGACCAATACAAACACTGTTAAAATCAACGAGAATATAAAAATCTTAAGCTTGCCGTCACACAGACTTCGGAAAAAACACGAATTGAAGACTGGTGTGAAAATATGGGAAAGAGTAAGATGATAAAAGTAATTTGCTAACAATTAAGTATCTTTAATTAACCTATAAATGAACCAATTAATTAACCTTTAATTAACCTAATTATTAACCTATTCTTAATTTTAATATCAATGTTTTAAGATCTAATATATAAAGGTCACAATTATGGTAAGCAGATAAACACTTCATATTGTTACACTATCAATATTTTCCGAGCAATTGTATTAGGTTTGTTTTGGTTTCTTTCTTTCTTTATTTCTTTCTTGGGTGAGTCAAAAGTTTTGCCATATTTTGGTTACGTGAGGCACGATTCGATAGCTTAAGATGTTGCTGCCGAATTCTTTAAGATGATGGACATTGAGATGCCAAGTTCGCCTTGATACTTACCATATTTGCTTCTGAGGCCGCGGAATCCACGATTTTAGCCGTACCCGATCATGCCTGATTGTCAATGTTTTTGCAACCCAAGTGAAATTTCTTGAACTATACTTGGATTAGCTGCGCCTTCACCTAAATGTTTTTGATTGCTTCTACGGTAAACACGTAAAGCATGTATGGGTTTTAAATAACACTTATAGTGTCAGCGCACTAACTACCAATAGCCAGAGCGTCGATCACGCAATATACACGTCGCAAACTTGCAGGTACCAAAGTATTGCAAAACTTTTGACTCATCCGTATTATTAATAAAGTTATTCTAAATAGATAAATCCTTCTTACTTAGTTATATCAAAGTCATTCAAAATCATTCTAAACATTATATCATAACTATTTGACCCGTAGATAGGATCCTAACTACCTAGGTAAGCCAAAGACAAGTATATATATATATATATATATATATATATATATATATATATATATATATATATATATATATATATACTTGATTTATATATATATATATATATATATATATATATATATATATATATATATACCCCGCTAGGGTATCGCATGTGCTTTCACACGTTGTATGATGAAAAAAAATATATATATATAAATCAAGTCTATATATATATATATATATATATATATTGAGAGAGAGAGAGAGAGAGAGAGATAGAGAGAGAGAGAGAGAGAGAGAGAGAGAGAGAGACTATGCATAAAAAACGCTGCTCGGTCGGTAGGAGCTGTAGAATACACCGACTGTATCTCTGTAGAGGGGTAAGACCCCCCTCAAGTATACTGGATATGACAATAAACAATCTGCTGGAGAGGCTCCAATCCTGGAGCTTCAGAGAATGTGGAGAGCTCTTCATTGCTTGTGCTCCCAGGTCCACCCTGTCCCGGAGTGGTAGTACCTGATAGAATCCTTTCTATGTGTGAAATATATATTGATATCTAAACTGTGTGCAAGCAAAGAATTAAGTTAAATTGAATTGTTAAAAAGAGAACTCTTTGATGATTCAACTGTGTACAAACAAATGACTGTCTAATTGAATTGTTAGTGATATCGGAAGTATTTAACTGTGAGCAAATGATTGAATAGAATTATTAGTGTTTAATAGCAGTACTTGAAACTCTTTAACTGTGGCCTGAAATGAATTATTGGTATTACATAGCAATACCTAGAACTATTTGACTGTGTGCTAATGAATGAATAATTCTCAATAGAATAATTAGTATTAAATAGCAATACTTTTAACCATTTCACTGTCGACAAACAAATAATTATCATTGAATAGAATAGTTAGATAGAAATAATTGAAACCATTAAACAAATTAGTTCTAGCTCATTTAAATATAAAATTACCAACAAAGTATTCACTTACAAATGATATATTTTGAGCATTAACTGTGCGTAACCAAATAATTAATAGTAAATAGAATTATTTGTTTTAGAAATACTTGAAACCATTTGATTTGTGTACAAAAAAAGAAGAGAGATCTCACTCATTTAAAAATGTTATCAACAAAATGTGTTCACAAATCATATATATTTAATATATATGTATGAATAGAATTTTGCATAAAGTGTTGATATACTATAAAACCCATAAAAAGAAGCAAACAAACAAACAAAAAACAAAAAAAAACAAAAACAAAACTAAAAACCAAAACAAAAACAAAGGCAAAAAAACGGTTTTCTGTTTTCATTTCTCCAATTCATCATCTTATCAGTGTCTTTGAATCTATTATCATTTTTTTTTTGTTATCTTGGTTTCGTCGTGCTGAACGTGTTTCCTGAATTTTCATTGTAGAATGTGGCTAATATTTTTCCTTGTTATCTAATTAGGACAAAAACTGTCAGGGTAAATGAAACAGATTTTTGGGAATAAGAACAAAATGCTTTCATAACCTTGTGAAATTTTAACACGTGTCACAGATACACAGGTGACTATTTAGAACAATGGTTCCCAAACTATGTTGGCTGACCGGCCACATCACTTGCGCTCCTCACCAATACATCATAGGTACACACGGTTTATTTTGTTATTTATTAAATTTTGCCCCTGTTTGCTTATAGTTTTGTCGGTGGGACTTAGAATACTTGAAGCTCACCTAAAATACGGGGTGTCCTGAGTGCAACATTAAATATCTCCACACTAAACGGTAGCACTCTGAAACTAGTTTACTAGGGAGCAGTGTCTCGTCAACCGAGACGGATATGAACACGCGACTAATAAAGGCATGGACAACTATCGATAGGATTTCGGTCATATGGAATCAGACCTGACCGATAAAATGAAGCGCAGTTTCTTCGAAGCAGCGATCGTATCGATACTGCTATATGGATTCACCACATTGACGCTAACTAAACGGATAGAGAAAAAGGTTGACGGCAATTACACAAGAATACTGCGCGCAATATTGAACAAGTCCTAGAGACAGCACCCAACAAAGCAGCAGCTATACGGCCACCGACCATCCATCACGAAAACTATCAAAATTAGACGAAACAGACCCTTGGTATGCTGCTGGAGAAGCAGGGATGAGCTCATTAGTGATGTACTCCACTGGACCCCTTCACATGGACGAGCATAGGCAGGATGTCCAGCTCGAACCTACATACAGCAGCTCTGTGCCGATACCGGATGTAACCCGAAAGCAATGGACGATAGGGAGGTGTGGAGAGAGAGAGGGTCCGGAATACCCGTGGTGATAGCGCGACATGATGATGATGATGATCAGATACAATTATGACTTGGACCTGTGCATACCAATCTGTTGAAACGTTTTTTTAAGACTCATGAATCTGTTTTTCCTTCCCAGAGAAATTTGTGTTCTCATTGTACATTAATGACGTTGGAATGATACTTTTCTGGATAGAATTTTCAACCTATAGCAA
This sequence comes from Sepioteuthis lessoniana, assembly GCA_963585895.1. Classification (NCBI taxonomy): domain Eukaryota; kingdom Metazoa; phylum Mollusca; class Cephalopoda; order Myopsida; family Loliginidae; genus Sepioteuthis; species Sepioteuthis lessoniana. The sequence goes on from OY757934.1 coordinate 4,238,058, forward strand.
TATCAATTTTCTCTTCAGAAATGTAGGAAGTATTTCTGCTGTACATAGGAAATAATGAAATATTTTAAAATTAGCCCAATCAACAGAAGTGTGCCATATTGTGTTTTGATATATATATATATATATATATATATATATATATATATATGATTAAATAATAAAAACACATATTGTCTGTATTATTTCATTAGGATCTTTTCAAGTGTTTTGGCTTAGATTAGCAGTTGGGGAATTTACCGAAATTTTCCCGAGCATTTCGGACCCTTCATAGGCCATCATCAGGGGTTGTTTGCAAGAGTAAAGATAGTTTATTCGAAAGATTTTTTAAAAAGTTTTTTTAACATTGCAACGTAAACGAATAATTGGATTAAACTGAGATGTTAATGAAATCGGACGAATTAAAAATAAAACGCTATCTACGGAAGTAGAATATTCATTGAGAAGAATAGAATATTAAAAATTTTTCTGTCTTTTTCAAGACAAATTAATAACTAAAAAACAGCCAAAAAACTAAAAGTATTTCAAAGTGCTGTCGATATTTTCAAAGTTAGTACTATTAAAACCAAAACATTTATCAGGAAACTTGAAAGGATCTTAATAAAATTATACAGACAAAATGTGTCTTTTTTATTTAATTAAAAGAAAGACTGCTGGCCAAAACACACACACACACACACACACACACACACACACACACACACACACACACATATATATATATATATATATATATATTAACAATTAACAACTGCCTGGAAAGATAGTTGCATTGTTTCCAACTTTCTTCGTTCGATAAGCAGCATGTAATATTTCTATACAGTACAATAAAGCGACAAACCTGTATCAGCTGACGTAAACGTGGTTAGTCCGTGTTGAAAAAGATGCAATAAAGTTCGAGTTAATAAAATCGCCCAGGAATTGTATAGAGCCATCAAGGTTGACGTCATGCTTTTTGTGGACGAGAAAAAAGATTTATGAATTATAATTTAGATGTTAGTTTCTCGAGTTTTCTCACGAGTTGCCGAGTAGCTGGACAGATAGAATGACGCGCCAGCGAAGAGGTAACTCAGGGGGAAATACGTACGTGTGGGCGTAGCTTTGTGTTTTGGAAGAAGGTTGTGAGAAAGGTAAAATATTTAAACTCCTAGAAAACTTAACGATTCACACACACCAACACACACCCACACACATATGTAAGTATATAAAGGGTGTTTCAGAAAAACTGATATTTCGTAATCTAATGACTTGACCAAGAAAAGAAAAGAAAAGAAAAGAAAAGAAAGGAAAGGAAGGCATCTTTTTTAAAACTTTGCGTATAAATTATTGCGCATTACTGTTCATTGTAATCAGTATTGTTGATAATACGATCAGACTTACCACCTTTACTTTCATCACTAAAAAAAAAAAAAAAGACAGTTTAAATTTGCGAAGGATTTCAATTATTTAAAATTTGATTCGGTAAGAATATACGCGCAGCCATTTTCATTAAAATTTATTTCATTCATTCTAGGTAGTTTCTATTAATTGATGATATTACCGTGCATAACAGTCAGGAAAGATTAAGATGCATTCTTTTTAAGTAAATATGTTTTTTATTAGCAATTTCATTCCTTCCAAATGTTATGGTGTGCCCCGAAAATAAAGCCTCCAATTATTTCCTCAGACATCGGGAGTATAATCTCCATGATGGAAATAAATAAACTATTTAGTGGTATTATGGAAAATGATCTTTCGGTCGGTAATTAATCAAATGATTATTTAAGCTAAAAACGGTCTGACTGGGGTTATTTTATCCCCAGAGGTTTGAGAATCGCATTCATTGCACGTTCATATTTACATTTTTTGTGTAGTTGCTTCTTGAAAAAATTTTTTTTGGTACATGGTCCAATTGAATAATGTTTTGGAGATCTGAAGAGTGTGGAGTAACCCTTTATTTCCATTATTCATAGGTCCACTCTGACCTGGAGAGGTTGTACCTGCTAAGCTCTCTTCTCTGGGTCTTGTAGATCTGTTTAAGAATTGTCCGTATTCGATAGACCGTATGTAAAAAATTATCTTAAGCAACAACTACACAAAAAAAGAATGCGATTCTCTAACATTTAAGTGTAAATAACCTAAGACGGGTTGACATACCCTAGATGAGTTGACATATCATTGATGTGCCCCTCTGATTGATCGATTGACTGATCAATCAGACGGGCACGTCTTTAAAGAAAGAATATGTCATGCGTGAATATAGAATCAAAATATTCCATTTAATTTTTCATTCAGAGAAACGAAGTCACTAGAACAGATATATTCAGAAACAAAAAAGAAATAGAAAAAAAAGGTAAATAAAAAAAAAGAAAAGTTTCATCTCGAATATATTAGTTTATTTATCACGAGTTATACATAGCTTTGTCAGTTAGACTTGACAGAAATGCAGATTTGTTTGCCCGCCTAATCAACAAACAAAGCTTTGTATATGATAGTATATGTGTAAAGGAAGTATCTGTTTGATAGTCTTCATTTACTAAGCTTAGGCTAGCACAAAAGTAGTATGGAGCACCTAGTCTTTTAGCCTGATTCATCATTCATTGCATTCATTCTTTTAAATTAAGCATAGTTTAGTTTGCCTCAAGGTCGTTGATGTAGCGGAGCAAGTAAAAGTCAAACTCAACTCTGTAGTAATGGCCACCCTGTCGGCGAGGCTTAGAATATGCTGACTGTATCCCTGCAGAGAGGTAAGGCCCCTCCTTCAAAAAGGGAGTGTCCTGAATATGACATTGAACTGTACCTGATGGTGAGGCTACAATTCTGGACATCTGGAGAGTCTAGAGTACCCATTTACCGCTTTTACTTCCAGAACAACGATGAACTGGAGTGGTAGTACCTGTGAAGGTCCTATCTAAGAGAATTTTTTAATGATTCGTATTCGATAGGACCGTTTTTTTTCTTTATCCATTTTTTTCCTTTGAAATAATTACACAAAAATGCAAATATAAATAAACAATGAACACGATTTCCCAAACCTTATGCATTAAATAATCGTTTGACTGGTTGACATGCCATTAAAATCAATAAAAAATCTAAATTAACTCCTCTTAATCTATTTATTCATTCTGATTTTAGTCTCACTATATATTAAGCTTTGATATTTTTTTAGATGATTGTCTGAAAACTCAAATAAACTCAACACTCCGTCTAATTCATTGGATCGTAAATTACGTTTTTATTGAGTGCAGAATTTCAATGTCCATTTTTTTGTCCTGAAGAAACAAGAAAACGTATTAGAAAAACTCGACTGCTTTCTCATGAACTTCTAATTTTAAACCCGTTTCTCGTAAACGGTTTTAAACGGTCAATTGCCTTCAGTTCAGAAACAGGAATCAAACACAATTTTGTAAATTGTGTCGAGTTCAAGGCTATTTTACTTGAATCTATTTACTCAGCATAAGCTCGTCTTTCTTTCTTTCTTTCTTTCTTTCTTTCTTTCTTAACTGGACGGTGATGCTCTTATACAACAAGCGTGGTCAGAGGACTACTATATAAGATTTTGCTTTATTCGAATTAACACCGGTTATTATAATCTTACTCGGTATTCTGTAGTGACCTCAGAATTTTCAACGGAACACTTTATGAAATCCACAAAGTTAAATTGGTCTCATTCCGATATTAGTTAACTCTTTGATATAACCTAACAGGATGGGGGACTAAATTGGCAATTTCATGAACATTTCGATTAAACATTACAAATTTGTCAAGAAATATGATAAACCATATAATAGGCACATGTTTATGAGCCAGATTTCCATCAGAGTTTCCTCGATAACGTGTTAAACGTCCTATGTTGGAAAGAATTATTCAATTTTGTGCTAGAATTTTGAAATACGAAAAACTGTAAAAAGAAAAAAAAAACAGGTCAATTGGCACATAACTCACTTTTAACATTCAACATGTAGCATAGACGAAAACCCAGCGATAAGGAGACTCTCTCGTTTTATTTAATGATTATTTTTATCAATTTGTTATAATCACGTTTTTTTTTTCATTAATGCCTTGAAATAGCATAATTTTTTTCTGAAAAACTTAAAGAAAATGTTTATTATAAATGTTTTTCAAATACCCGAACCAGAACTAAATGAAACTACTTTGTATTATAACCATATATTGATTATATATTAATTATTAATTATTTATGAGTAGTATTTATTCCTCGGGTTTTTTTTTATATTTCCAGACATGCAGAAAATATTTTGGTGTTTTTACCTTCAAAATAGGGCTTTTGCGGACTGGTAATGAAAATTAAAATTTTACTGAAATAGTCATAAAATACATTATTAAACTTTTCAGTCTAAAAAGTTAGAACATTTCTTGAATCATAGGGGTAGTTTTTCTTGAATTAGCTTCTACCAGAGCCAGAAAACCATTTTAAAGATTGCACAAAAATTTCGATGATAAATTTGCATGCTCAAATTTTACCATAAAATTATCAACTTCAAAACACCATAATTTTTCTACCAAAAATGATAGAAATAAAATAATGGCTAATAGTGCAATTCAGGACAAACAGATAAAGAGAATACACCACGCCTCAATGGTACATTTAATCAATTAATATATGTATAAAGTCTTTTGTACAAAGGGACAATCAGCTGGTCTTTGTCCTTGATCAAAGGCTCCCATATTTATACTCCATCTATTGAGAAGGTTATGAGATATTAGTATAAGAACTGACACTTTCACTTGTATTAATTTACAATAGTAACATTTATTTATCATTCCGAATTCGTATTATAACAATTGATGACCTACCTTTCTCTTCCACATATGATCAGATATACCTGATTTCATTATCTCTTCAAGTATCCAGTTTGCCTTTAATTTTGTTTGTTAACGGAATACTGATGTTTGTACTTATAGGGTGCGGAAGCAAAATTAGAAAACGACACTATCATAAAATAAGATTAATTTTCATTAAAAAAACAACAAAATAAGAAGACAGGCACAAAACAGTAAATCTACTCAATATCGGCGCCATTTTTTCAATTATTGTATCAATACGTCTTCGAAATGATTTGCATGTCTTCAAAATAAATTCTTCAGACATTTTATTCTATTTCTTCTCAATAGTAATTTTAAGAAAACCAATATTTGGATGGGATATTGCATTTGTTTTGTTTTCTATACCATAAAGAAATTTCAATTATTTCGGAAATTTTTTTGGCTTTGTTTCGGCGTTAAGTAAATCATAGATTCTTTGTCGTTTCTTTTCTAGCTCACTCATATGTTAATGAATTTCACTGAATTTTGATGAAAAAGTGTTTGAATAATAGAGCTAATCATGAAAATTTAGATTTATCTAGTCTTTCCCCCCACAAATTGGACTAAACTTTAAGGAAAAAAAGACGAGATAGATCTAAAAGAAAAACGTTTTAGAATTATTCCATATTTTGCTTCCGCACCCTGAAGTAAACGCATGAATCTAATCCTCCATATTCCATGTTTTGCTTTTGCACCCTGTACATAAATGTGAACGTATCAATAAAACTTTGTTAATTGGATGCCCTGTCAGTGGGGCTTAGAATATCCTGATTGTATCTCCTGCAGAGAGGTTAGACCCAGCCAAAAGGGCGTGTCTTGAGTATGACACTAAACTGCATCAATGCTGAAGCCCCAGTCCTGGAGATCTGGAGAATATAGAATACACCTTTATTGACATTGCTCTCAGGTCAATTCTGACCCGTAGTGGTAGTCCTTGCAAGGGACTCATCAAATACATACATATATGCAAAGCTTTTCTAACGAATTGAGCCCTCTGTTATCTACTAGCGCAAAATGTAAACCAACAAAGGCTAATACATAATACGTTATAATTCCCAAGCTGAGATATGTTGTCTGAATGGCTGAGCGTTAAGATACTAAGTCAAGCGTAAAGTTAAGTGAGTTTCGATTCTAGCTTGAAGTGTCCGGCATGCCTAGCCATACTGAAGAGTTGTGATACAACAAATCAGTCTGTCTGTGGATGACAATATATATATATATATATATATATATATATATATATATGACAGCATGTAAGAATCCCTTTTAAGAAACAGTACACAAGTGTAAATATGAACGTACAATGAATGCGATTCCATAACATATTGACAGGGATGACTTGACATGCTATTAAAATCACTTAATCAATAACAATAACAATATGTTCATTAGTTATTCTATAGTGTAATTTCATCCTTAATAACCTTGTAAGTAATCAATATTCAATCAACAAAGTAGCGAAAATATTGAATTAATTGATATTTTGATGGTTATTTTCATCATTCTGGAAAGTAAAACTCTGAGTGTACTAATATTTCATAACTGAATCCTTATTCCCTATGAGATACCTTTTTTGGGGTAATCTAATTCTTCGAGAAAATTTACATCCTTTCAAAATATTTTAAAAGATAAAATAAATACAGATATGTGTTGCATATTGAAATTTGACAGTATGTTAGCTGTTAATTTCTAAACAGGATATGCACCTGTGTAAACAAGGGGACAGCGGAAATGAATCCCGCGAATATGGAACCGGAAAGAAAATGTGTGGGCTTTAAGAATATTATCTAATTACTAATGAATCGCGGTCAGACTGAGATTCGGTAAGATTTGGAAAGTGAGTGGACAAGATACGCTGTCTTGGGCGCCACCCACAGAGGGTGGTGGTTCCCGGCTGAGAAGCAGAAGAAGTAAGGCTCTGAATATCTGTCCCCAACGTGGTGTCAATGACAGCAATTGTTCATCTCTTAGTCTCACTTGCAGTCATTTCTATCCTTTCGAGACGTTAAAGAGGGAATATGTTTTTATAAACAAGTATTATGGTCTCTTCTTTCATTGGTATATAACACATGAATGCTGAAGGTTAAAATGATGATTTTATTATCAAATTTTGAATGCATTTGTTCATTCGTACACAAAAGATTTATATATATATATATATATATATATATATATAAGGCAGTTAGAAGAAAACTCAAACCTGGTTAAATTGTCATTATGAATTTATTTCGGCGAAGAATATCATTTTACTCTTCGTCTCATCAGATGACTCCACACGTTTAATTTGAGGTCGAAAAATAGCAAATGTGAAATTATAGTCTATATGTGTATGAAAAAAAAAGAAGAAAAAATGAAATTCCTCATATATTCTATACGTGAATAATCCACACCCATTGTCTTCGGACGCTGACTGGATATTACTGATCTCTCTCTCTCCCTCTCTCTTATATATATATATATATATATATGAAGCTCAGATTAAAAGTTGATAGGCTGACCAAAATAGTCTCTCGAAATGTTACTATAGACTAAATGAGGTTTATTTTTTTACAGTCTACCTTGCCGTTTACTCACTTCTTCCATCGGTGTTGCAGAATTTAATCAAAAAGGTCATCAACAGCAGATATGTCATCATCACATTACCTTTTCAGCCGATGAACTTTTCAGTTGACCCTCATATACATATATACAGTGTATCACAAAAGTGAGTACACCCCTCACATTTCTGTAGATATTTAAGTATATCTCTTCATGGGACAACACTGACAAAATGACACTTTAACACAATGAAAAGTAGTCTGTGTGCAGCTTAAATAACAGAGTTAATTTATTTTCCCCTCAAAATAACTCAAAATATAACCATTAAAAGCTAAACCCCTGCCAACAAAACTGAGTACACCCCTAAGAAACTACACCCCTAAATGTCAAAATTGAGTACTGCTTGTCATTTTCCCTCCAAAATGTCATGTGACTCATTAGTGTGACTTGGCCCATGTGTGCATAGGGAGCAGGTGTGTTCAAATTTGTAGTGCATTTCTCACACTCTCTCATACTGGTCACTGAAAGTTCCAACATGGCACCACATGGCAAAGAACACTCTGAGGACCTTGAAAGATATATTGTTCGCTACATGAAGATGGCTAAAGCTACAAAAAGATTGCCAACACCCTGAAACTGAGCTGCAGCACAGTGGCTAAGATCATCCAACGTTTTAAAAGAGCGGGGTCCACTCAGAACGGGTCTCGGGTAGGTCGTCCGAAGAAGCTGAGCGCACGTGCTGAAGTCACATCCAAATGCTTTCTTTGAAAGATCGGCGTAGGAGTTTTGTCAGCATTGCTGCAGAAATTGAAGAGGTCGGGTGGGGGTCAGTCCGTTTGTGCTCAGACCATACGCTGCCCTCAACATCAAATTGGTGTGTATGGCTGTCACCTCAGGAGGAAGCCTATTCTAAAGATGATATACAAGAAAGCCCACAAACAGTTTGCTGAAGACATGTCAACAAAGCACATGGATTACTGGAACCATGTCCTATGGTCTGATGAGATGAAGATTAATTTGTTTAGTTCTGATGGCTTCAAGCATGTGTGGCGGCGACCAGGTGAGGAGTACAAAGGTAAGTGTGTCATGCCTGCTGTCAAGCATGGTGGTGGGAATGTCATGGTCTGGGGCTGCATGAGTGCAGCAGGTGTTGGAGAGTTACATTTAATTGAGGGAAACATGGACTCCAACATGTACTGTGAAATACTGCAGCAGAGCATGACCCCCTCCCTCCAGGAACTGAGTCGCAGGGCAGTGTTCCAGCATGACAAGGACCGCAAACACACCTCCAAGACGACCACTGCTTTACTTAAGAGGTAAAGGTGATAGACTGGCCATGCATGTCTCCAGACTTGAACCCAATAGAACATCTTTGGGGGATCCTCAAGCGGAAAGTGGAAGTGCGCAAAGTCTCAAATGTCTGCCAGTTCCGCGAGGAGTGGAAGAGCATTTCAGTGGCTACCTGTGAAGCTCTGGTAAACTCCGTGCCCAGGAGAGTAAAGTAATGATGGTGGCCACACAAAATATCGACAGTTGACATGGTGTATGTTAATATTGACAACTTTCCCTCAGGGGTGTACTCACTTTTGTTGACAGGGTGTTAGCTTTTAATTGTTATATTTTGAGTTATTTTGAGGGGAAAATAAATTAACTCTGTTATATAAGCTGCACACAGACTACTTTTGTCAAAGTGTCATTTTGTCAGTGTTGTCCCATGAAGAGATATACTTAGATATCTGCAGAAATGTGAGGGATGTACTCACTTTTGTGATACGCTATATATATATATATATATATATATATATATATATATATATGGATTTGGAATGTGTATTACAATGGCAAAAATCCTGGTAAACCAAAAAATTGTTCGCCATCTGAAACAAAGAAAAAACAATGAAAATTGAATTGAATTTAATGTGAATTTAAACTTGGCGAATACTTGTGAAAAATGATTCCAATAACATTCACAGCACATCTATAGTTTATTATATATATATATATATATATATATATATATATATATGATGGTAAATCGGGAAATCATATTTTATTAGAAAAAAATAATAAAGGGACCTTTTCGCCCGGTACTGGAAATCGTTTAAAATATCAAAATAGCAGTTGGTTAGTGGGGGATGAATATTGTTCAATAGTTTTCGAAAAAAAAGGACTAGACCTGCTTTTTTGTCTTCTCAAAACGACATCCTGCCTATACTAGAACAAAGAATGTTAATTTATAAATTCTAATATCGGTGTGATGCTGACTATAGATTATTCAAAACGTGGAGGTTCAAGGGAGACAGCTCATACCCCGATTTCTACTTAACCGTTTTCAAGAATAACATCCGGGTGCTCTCAAGCACAAGAATCAGCTATAGACGATCATTTGTGTCGGGCAGACAATTCGGATCAAGGCCAACATCAAGAAGCATCTTGCTGTTCTTGAATTAATAGCCATCAGGCTGAATAAGCCAGTTCAAGTAGACAAGACCACTTATTGAGCTTTGTCTGTTTGGGGAATCCAAAAGGTGGGATTTGGAGAGTTAGGGTTGTTTTTCACTCTACCTCGCTTTTCTTCCACTATTATTGAACAATATTCATACCCCTCACCAAATTTTAATATTTTAGGTGATATCTGGTGTAACTATGGAGAAAGTGCTGGACGAAAGGATCCCTTTATTTTTTGTTTTTAGTTTTTGACTAATAAAATATGATTCCCTTATTTACAATTATTATAAAATTCTGCTGTACCAAAAATTTCTTCATATATATATATATATTTATACACGCATAACATATACATTCATAAATTTACACATACACAGACATAAGTATCTATAGATATACAAATATATATATATATATATCTATATTATGGTTTACAGAAAGCAATTACATTTTACCAAAAAGTATATGACGACAAATGTAGGTTAAATCTATTTGAATATCATCAAAAATATGATAACCAACAGATTTTCCTTTGTTTCGATCATTTGAATATTTCATAAGTTGCAGAAAATTCAGAGAGAAAGTTGAACAGTTTTCACATTTTTTTAGGAAAAGCTCAGATTTATTCTAACTTAAAATGGAAAATTAGCCTCTATATTGGAAAATAAAATTTTTGATGGTAATATTCACATGAATTTAACTTACGTTTGTTTTTATATCCTCTCAGATAAAAAAAAAATCAAATTCCGAACACTCACACACTCACGAACACACATATATATATATATTACGTGGTAGTGTCTGGGACCCTGAGTTATATATATAGCGAAATACTTAAACTAATCATATGTAGTTGGGAGTTATAAATGAAAGACGAGAGGAAGAAAAAAGGGAATGTTTTGAATGCCACTAGAGCTCTTTCATCTGGTGCTTTTTCTAGTGATACAACCGGATTTTAAAAGTCAAAGGTGTAAACAAATTGAATAAAAGGGGAGTAATAAGAAAAATGTTGGCTGGACAAAGGAGGATAATATATATATATATATATATATATATATATATATATATATATATATATATAAACCACCTTAAATTACGCCATAAATGTCTCCAAGATGTAACGAATGACTTGGATTCTGCTTGCACTGAGACAGGTGATTAAATATATAAGTTGTCTCGAGGACGTTCAAATGTTGTTTGGTCCTCACTTTGTGAGGACCTAACAAAGCAAAACACCCATCATTATAATTAGCCGCACAGCTATTTGTAGAATTCAAAGGCTCATAGATGGCAGTTTGAGGTGTGTCATTGGCCCATCACGTAGTTATTAGTTTCCAAGATCCTCCCAATCCCCCATTCTTTTATCAACTTAACCTTCCTCCTGTCCCATCTTTTATGAGGATCTTGGACCCACATTACTGTAATCCATACCACCCATTCCTCGCTGCGCCCTCCCCCGCGTTTCTTTTATCCCATTAGTTTAGATCAACCTCCCCATGGGGATAGCTCGACTTGTTTACGGATTCGCTTGGATACCGGAAAACAGTCAGCTCTCTACATCATAGATTGGATGACGGGAGAGTAACCAAACGGGATTTTATCCTTGTTTTTACCAATTATTTTTCTCCCCTCCTCCATCATTTCCCAAATTGTGGATATGTCTTCATTGTAAATAAATCATTCATTTCATCTGTTTTTAAGTAGGTTCTCATAGAGTGAATGTTGTATTTTGGTGATTGTTGTGCACCTGTTGATGCATTGTGCGTCTGGGTCGGTGAATATGGCTAGCCAGGGCTCTCTAGATATCATAGTCTTTATCCCTTTTCCTCCCCCTCAAAACATTTGGGGATGCATTCTCCCCTAACATTGTATGTTTTCTTACAATTTTAGGAAATAAAGCGTGTACATCTTTATGGGTAGAGCAAAATGCGGTTCTGGCAGTAAAGATAATTCGAACCTTAACCGCATTATAAAAGCGTGCTACAGAAGAAGAGTCACCTTATCAGCAATCAATTGGCAGACAGATCCAATCCAAGGAAATCTAACATAAACTGGATATTCCTCAACTTATTCGCTGTTAAGTTAATAGAATCAGCAATGATTTTCTCGGGATACCCATTACTCAAAAATAGATTTTTAATTTGCTCAAATTCACTTTTAATCTTGCTATCTGAACAAATCTTTAAAACTCTGAATGTAAGACACTTCATCAGGTTGACCTTTCTTGACTTAGGAGCAAAAGCATCCAAACTCATATACAACCCAGTGAACGTTGGCTTTCTATGTATATAAGTCAAGAAAGCAGACGAACAACGTTTCACCAACACATTCAAAAAGGGTAATTTATTGTCCTTCTCTTCCTCCATAGTAAAAGTTAAAGAGGGATGTAAAATCATTCAAACTATGGAAGAACAACAGAGTTTCATTACGTGAACTAAAAACGTGTCATTAACGTTTAATAGATGAACAGCTTAGGGAACCAATCAAAAAGTAGTCCCTCATAAAATCCCACAAAAATATTTGCGAGTAGAGGCCCATCGAAATACTGTCTATCTGGAATTTATAATAAAATATTCCCTTTTCCTCCTCTCGTCTTTTATTTACACCTCGCTACTACATATGATTTCTTTTAGTATTTCGCCATATAAATTTGCATGTACCAATAATTTGTTATATATATATCACCTGAAGATACAGAAATCAGAGAACCGGCAGTTGTGATATATTTCCAAATTCATTTTAAAAGTCGTCTCTAAATCCATTTTAAAAGTATTTCACAATATGATATATAGTAACGTCCACCAAACAATTTTTTAATAAAGTTAACTAACCAAAGATAACAGGGATAAATATTATTCGTATTCTGTAGAGTAGTGTGTAAAAAAACCCTCTTGAGAAACAATTATATAAAAATGTAAATATGAACGGACAATGAATGCGATTCCCTAACATCTAGATGAAATTTTACTATTTAGACTGATATTATCATTTATTACTAAATTTGCGAAGGTTCTCTTTTCAATAGTTATTATACCGAGGTGTTGGGGTGGACTCTACACTTTTCCATAGATTGCTCCACTTTACCCTTGATCTATACTATCTATAATGTTAAGATTATAATGTTTAGCAAGGAGGCATCAAGTACCATTTTTTGAGCTTTTGGTATGACTTAACCTGGAATTAAACCCCGGTCTCCCAAGGCCATTGGCGAACTGTCTACCCACTTGACCAATAGGCCGGTTCGTCCCCAAATAAGTACTCAGTTTTATTTTTGTGGACTCAACGATCCGAGTTCAAATCTTGAAGCTCTTAGCATTTTACAAAGCGCTAATACTCTTGGAAAAGTTTAAATCCAACTATTTTCGCTTCAGTAATGGGTACATAGTAGGGTATTCTTCGTATGGCAACCAGTCGAGGAGAAGGAAAACTCAAAATTCAAACCACCTGTACACCTGGAAAGGGATAAGCTCCGTTAGGTTATTCCTGCCCCAGACACTCTGCATGAGTAGTGCCACTACGACCAAACCAGGTAACGAGAACAGTGTTAACTTTTATTTGATGAAGTATTGACTTTCTTAATTCTTTTTTACTGGTACTTCATTTTAATTTCTGTTACTTTATTTACCATAAGTACTCAGACTATCACTCCTTAACTATTCTCAGTAATATTTTCAAGAATTTTTTAAGATGAGACATTGTCAAATATACTTTATTTTTTTCACTCGCATTTCTTCTATCCAAATTTTAATTGCTTTTCATAGTTGCTATTTACACCGTCATTCTATGATCACCAGTAAAAAAGTTGAAATGTTATCTTTAATTTTTATTTGGTGAAGCATTAAAAAATATTTATTTTTGGCTTTCATTTCAATTGCTTGTCTTTAAAAAATTTTGGCCTTCATTTCAATTGCTTTTCTTTAAAAACGTGGGTCATTATATTGATTAGGTAAATTTTACCTAAGGAGTTTGCATAAAAAGCATTGTTTACAATTGCACCTTTTTCAAGGATATCAATATGGATAGGTCCTTTCATGCCTCAGAAAACGGTCAGCATGACCTTCTTTACTGACTGATGCGACTGGAATTTCACTGCCGGGAAGTCAGTGTTTCTACTTCAAAGACTATATTTTCGACTCAGGCTCGTAGTGACAAACCCATTTTTTGCCTATTTGTTAAGAATTTTATAACTCAAACAAGCTTCTTTGTACATATTACACATTCTTCAGTAAAATTTATATGGTTTGGACTTCGAAGCCACCAAAAAATTTGATGACATATCTCTTTTCAAGTGTGGAGTACTCTGATTTGTTGCCATTTTGAATAGCCGCAAAACAAATATTTTTGCGAGATTAAAATATTTCTTTTACTATAAACCAATTCCAAACAATGCAGAGTTTACATTTATGAAAAAAAATCAGAAAAAAATCTTTGCTTCTTTAAATAAAATTCCCCTTATTTACTTAATGAACATCGTATTTACTCACAAAGTCGGTTTACAGCAGTGAGTAAATATCACTAGTCAGTCTTAAAAATATTGTGAAGGAAATACTAGAAAATATTAATGGTATTTAACAACTGTTATATATATATTCCAGAGAGGAAGGTCCCGAAACGGTGCACATTCTCTCCTGATGACCCCAAAACAAGCATGGAGTTAAAACTGCTCGGTGGAAATAAGAATGGCTAAAGGAGCGTTTTCTATCCGCTCACTTTTTGGTGAGTTTCTCTTGGTAATTAACTTTTAAAAATTCTGACCAGTGCTAGTTACTTCGAAATTTTGTAGAATATTTGAATTGAAATTTCTGAGTGGGTTTTTGTTTTATTTTTTGGTGAGATAATTTGACGGAAACTGTAATGATGAAATTTAAAAAATGGAAACAACTTTTTCCGGTCTTACATAAAGTATTTCGGGAAACTCTAAAATCCTGTGCCACTTCTTCATTTGGATATATAATTTCCCCTTTCACCGTCCAGTCGGGCATTTCGGTCTCCAACCACTGAGGAGGAATTGGATAAGAAGAAAATTCATGAAATATGACAAGGCTTTTCAGATGATATTCTCTCTCTCTCTCTCTCTCTCTCTCTCTCTCTCTCTCTCTCTCACACACACACACACACACACACACACACACACACACACACACACACACATAAACAGTATACTTCTCTTTAGTATTTGAACATTGTATTGTTATATCAAGTTGTTTTATCAGCGTATGGTTGCAAGGAAAGAAAAAACACAGGTCGAAAGTTTTGATAAATTGTGTTGATAAAAGATGTGTAAATACAAACTCAAGCAATGCTTATGCTGGTATAAGTAGTTGGGCGTTTTTAGTACAATATATATATAAGTTGTAATTTGTAGAAGTAAGGATATGCCAAGCCTTCAATCACTCACTACTGTTTTTTAACAACTGTCACAAATGCTTAGCTTCTGCATTGGCTATTTTTTTCGGACGCTCCTTTTCACAGGGAGCTCAAGCCAGTGCGTCTCTGAAACGTAAAAACGTGATTTTTTAAAATAAGAAATCTCGTTTGCAACCTTATAATTGTACTTTTTATAAGTATTTGAACAAACACAACATTGCACAGTTGGTTACCTTGTTATGATTATATTTCAAGTTGGACACTCACTTTGTTGATGGATATTAGAATATGCTGATTGCATTACTTGCAAAGGGGTAAGACCTTCCCACAAAAGAAATGTCCTAAACAGCATTCAGTAATGAGACTTCGCTTCCGAAGATCTAGGGAGTATAAGGTATTCCTTTACTACCATTACTCCCAGGTCCACTTTGATCCAAAATAGTAGAACTTGTTAGCGTCCCATCTATGGGTCAAAAGAATTTTTAAAAATTCGTATTCCATAGGTTCGTATGCAAAAGAAAAGAATCTCTCTTAATAAACAACACAAAAAAGTAAATATAAACGTACAATATATGTTGTTCCACATAAAATAACCTTAGACGGGTTGGCATGCCGTTAAAATCATTCAATCACTCGACCAATCAAACAAGCAAGTCTCAAAAGTCGTGAATCGTTGCTTTTTCACCATGATGGAAAAGAAATCGACAAGTATCTTGTTCTTGATTCTGAAGCCGCTTTATGTTTTTTTTCAAGCCGGCTATGGGAAAGTTTGACTATCATTTTGCTAGGAGGGGAAAATCTTTGTTAAAACACTAAATTCTCTTTTTCATATTTTACTCTAAGGGAAACAAAGCGTTGGTTTCACCGTTGCATCGAGGGATTACGAGATAAATCTCATTTTTTTCTTGCACATAATTCTCAAATAATAACCAGTGATATTATCTCCTTGGTGGAGAAGGGTTTGTGCATCCCTAGGTGTATTCCTCTTCTAACTCCTGTTCACGTCTGCCCTCATAACCTGTCAATCTCTGTCTCCTGCTGTCTTTCCCAGATGTTTGCAGGCATGAACCCCTGGCGTCAGCCCATGATAGTTGCATTTACCAAGCAATTACATAAGGATTTTAACTGCTTGAGTTAAAAACAGGAACATTATGCAAGAATAATCAAATTATATTGTAATCTAATATTATCATCATTATCCTCTAGACGATACCAAGTGTCCACACAGAGCTGTTGAATGTAAGTTTTTGCTGGTCGGTCGACACAGATGTGTCAATGCGAAGGAATCCACAAGAGATGTCTATTTATGAATTCGTCGTTACTTCCCCAGCAGTGCTCAACATGTTGTGCTTGTCTTACTTGGATGACTCATGAGATAGGAGGTAAGTGGCTGTACAGCTGCTTTTTTGTTGTGTGTTGCTTCCTGGATTTCTTGAAAAACAAAGTATTTATGTTTTGAGTTTCAAATTCTAATACTTAGAAAATCTTTTTGTAGGTTAGGTTATTTGGTCAAATGGCATTTCATTTAATATAGAATCCTATTTATACACAATATATATAATTTGCAAGCGAATAGTTTTTAGGTAACTTTATTTTTAAACGAGTTAGAACTCATCTGTTTGCACACGGTTAAATGGTTTCAAGTATTTCTATTAAGCACTAATAATTCTGTTTAATATTGATCATTTGTTTGCGCACAGTAAAACGGTTTCAAGTATCGCAATTCAGCTTTTCTAATTCTAGTTATTAAGAGTAAAATAAATAGGGTGACAATTAATTATATTGATTATTTTAATGATAATTAATTATGTTAATTTTTTTATTATTTAGTTTGGTGCGGTGTCAGGTCTCTTTTAGTTAAACTGTACTCGGCGCCGCGTGCACGAAGTAATGAATTTGATTCTTGTCATCTCGTTCCGGAAATCCAAAAGTAAATAAAATACATTTGCGTCGTGTCAGAGTGTATGAGTGAAGTGAAATGAAAATATAATGAAAGTGGAGACGCGTGGTGGGTGATGATATGACGTAATGTATTTTAGAAAATATAAAACTAGTAGATTTTCCATCTAGGCTGTTGAGTTTTGAATATCAGAGAAGAGAAGTGAAGTTTTGGACAGAGTCGTAATGTGTCGGCTGTGTAAGTGGGTGGGGTAGCTGTAGCAAGATATGTTCTTAAAGCTTCTACGATATTTCCTCTCTATCTTGTGTTGGACTGCTAAAAAATCTTGACAGTCTGAAGAGAGACTTTTCATACCCGAATAACGGAGTCGCTAATTATTTTTGAATTTTTATGATGATACCATAACGTTACATTAAGTATTCTTACCTCATACGAACAACTTGCATACAGCAGTATGGTTTTAAACAATAATAATAATAATAATAATAATAATAATAATAATCCCAAGCAAAAGATTAAACATATCTATTTCACTTATAGATTGAATCATAACTTGTTCTACCAGTCAGGTTCAGAGTGGACTTGCTACTAATGGTACTGAAGGGGTACTCCACATTCACCAAACTCCAAGGTTAAATCCGTCCTATCAGATACAGTTTAATGTCTTTATCAGGACTCTAAATAGTTTCAAGTATTGCTATCTAACAGCAATAATTCTATCACTTGTTAGCATACAGTTAAATGCTTTTAAGTATTGCAACTTAACAGTAATGATTCTATCAAATATTCATATTTTTTTTCACAGTTTAAATGGTTTCAAGTGTTGGTATCCCAGCGCAATTGACTCTCTGCCACTGCTTTCTAACATATTTAATCTAAAATAGGGTCGGATAATATATATCTTCAATTTAAAATACGAGGACCTGTACGAAAGTTATTTGGCTGATCAAGGATAGAATGATTGAGAGCAGTGAAGAGTACATTTTTCATATATTTTTCCCAAAGTTCAATAAAAAAAAGGTGAAGAAAGAAGTCAGATAACATTTTCCAAAAGTGAGTTTTGAAATATTTTGGTATTTGCCGGTTTATAGTTGGTATATCATGTGAACGAAACAGTTCAAGCTGTGGTAGGAACCTTCTATGGTTGGTGGTACGGAGGTACTTCGTGGGTTGACACGTTGCGCATTGTTTCACTCTATGTGTGATTTGAAATCCATACAGATAAACGTGCAGTGTAATTTAATTTGGGAACTTATGTTGTACGAGTTCAAACTGGGCTGCTGAATCAGCCTAAAACATTTGTTTTCCGAAATGTGAAGACGCAGTTGATCACTGTACAGTAACCAGATGGTTCAAGATATTCTGCTCGTAAAAACCTTGACGATTAAGGTCAGATCGGCTTAAAATAGTGGATTCCACTAGAGGCAAATCCGGTGTGTAGCACTAAATGAGTATCAGGCGAGATTGGTATCTCATAGACAGTGTGGTTCGTTACCTTTATAACCATAGCAGTGTAGTAGTAATTTACAAAGCGTTTTGCTCAGATGTGGCACATGAATTAGGCAATGAGACTCAAACTCACTCGTGAAGGTTTGCTAGTATGGCAGGCTAACCATTTCTCCACCCAAGCTGCTCAAGACCACGGCTTTGTACCAAAATATTAAAAAAAAATTAGATCCACCCAAGTAAAAAAAGGAAAATAAATAAATAAACAATTAAAAAAAATGAGCGACAGTGTGAAGACAATACTTACTTTGGTATTTTCTGGAGGTAGAATTATTGGTCCCGGAATTGTTATGGACATTGGGTTGCATTTATTGAGTGTGACTGTCACATTCAAATGGTAAAAACACTGAAAAAGACAAGAATCAATGTAAAAATCCATTGAAAGAATTTATAACTTTTCAACCACAAAATTTAATTTAAACAGAAGTTTAATTTAGGCATTTTTATTTCTAAATAATTTGTTTATTTACAGCCACAATACAGTATATGGAGTCTAAGTATTCATGCTACCCATGTGACTGAAACTACTAATAATGTTGGGTTCATTTTTTTTTCAGATTTGAAAATAGCATACTATAACAACTATTAATCCTCGATCACAATACCTTGGGCCAGAAAGAAAAAATATTTTGCATCATTAGTTATTTGGAGACAAAATCGTCTCAAAATAGGTGCAACCCATTGATATGATAATGATTTTTTACTGAGGCAAGAAACTAAAAATAGATTGCATGTGTTATATCGTCATCTACAGCATCATAACAACACAATAATAAAGACGGACGCAATGATAAACAGACGCAATGATAAAGACGCAGGAAGACTTCTTTACAAATATATACCTCCCATTTTATTTGTAAGGGTTCGAAAAGGTTATGTGGGGTTTTACAGTGAAAGGGAGCTGGAGACCGAATAAAACTGAAATATTTTGACCCCAAACTTATGGCCGTCAGCGTTGTGTCTTTCTCGTTCTCCTGATACTCAATCGGAGGTCCTGGGGTCCACTCTGCTGGATGCTGGCTTTCTTTACTGCATCTTATCAGCATCTTCTCTGGACCCCAACTCATCAGGGCCCCAAGCCCCTTCGGCCTGGTGTGGCTTTCCCTACCACACCTCGTCTCGAACTGGCTGCAATTCAACTGGCACTTGACTTCCGTCTTGACTGCGTTATATAATAGTTCAACGCCCACTCGATCGCTGAAATCGAATGTTTAATCGTCATCAAGCGGAAATAACTGTCATGCAGTTCACAGGTCACTCTCTTCCGGTGCATCAGTCTATGAGTGTACCATGGGATTTTTTTAGCTCGTCCCATTTCATCAGCCAATTTCCGCCCACGCGATTTCCTCTCATAACTGCCATTGGAATATGTCACCTCCTTCCGGTGCATCACTTTGGAATGGCATTTTTGGCCGGGTCAAAAGGTCAAAATATAACACATGTCCAGAAAGTTGATAAATAACAATTAAAAATAAACGTTGATTTGATGTCTCTAGCTGAAAGGGTGTATTTTTACAGGACGTGTTCCAAATGACCACCATAATAATTCATTACCATATTAATTGGTTGTATCTATTTTGAGATGGATTTCCAACGGTACTTTTAATTTTTGGTGTTTTTTGTTGCAATTCGCCCAAATCGTTTTTTCTGCGATGTTTCTACGATTGAGAAACGACAAAACGAAAACAATAAAAAAGCATAAGCACACGGTGGAAGTCAAACTCATGTGTTTTGTTTTTTCCTCGGTGAAGCCTGTTTTTCCTTACTAGATGATTAATCAATTACGAGAGCCACTGGTTAATGAGTAGCTTAAACTACACCCATAAACCAATCCTTTATTCTATGCCTCTATCCATTTCAGTGCTATATTTGTAATTAATTTTAGTGGTATAATTCGGCTGGGAGTGGCATCATAAAGACACCTGGATCGAATCTTGGTCTACAACAAAACTTTAAAGAAGTAATGCCGACAGGACTTTCTTCGTTGAATAATTGAGCGTCCCCAACATTGTCTTCGTTAGATCCGGAGAAAGTCTTTGTGTCGATTTTCGAAACGTCCTGTTGTAAGAAACTGACACAACAACTAAATATAAACCAAGATTTAAAAATTAAACAAAATAAAATCGATTCGATTTACCAATAACAACTTATCGTATTGAATTATTTGTTTTATATTCGTATTTTAAACATTATTCTTTTATTAATCAATCATGAATTAAAACAATTCAAGACTTATATTTACTAAACAATGAGTAAATAACTTATAGTCATAAGATGAAATAAAAACTAGCAAAAATTTAATACTATTGGATCATCTAAAATGTTTGGGCAACTTAAGACTATATCTACTACTTCTCAATAATAATATTCATCAGAAATTATTTACAACGATGCTATTTGATCAAATGAATTCAAATAACTGAAGACTAATATAGTTGCCACTATGAAGTGTAAACAAGCCGTTGCATTTTATGCAAATGAGACACCTGATTAAATAAAGCAAACCTCGGGCATTTAGGACCGGGAAATCACAAGGTTTGCCACAGCACGGTTACGATTTCCATTAAATACATACGTCAGACAGCAAGAGCTTACATCAGTGACCCTCCCCAAACAATCCAACCGTTATCGTTTGATTTTTGTTTTGGGGAGGGACAAGCAACGTTTGTTTTTTGTTCTTTTTCTTTGTTGTATACATTTTTCACTAGAACACACCTCGTTGAACACCAATTTTTCATTCTATTTTTTATTCACAGTTTCATATCAACTCGCTGCTCACCAACATTCGGCCTCCCCGCCAAGTTGCCTTAAGCAACGATGGAGAAGTCCAACTCACAACCGGACCTTTTCCGAACAAATGACCTGGAAGCCACCTCTCAGAAGGCGGAATGGCCGGCTCTATTATCGACATCATCGACACCAGATGAATAGACTTTGTCCACGACCAGCACTATCCAGCTCGGCTAAAGAACCACTGAACAACATGTAACAGCCACTCCCTGGTCCCAAAAAAGAAAAACAGCTAGAATACAAAGGCCACAGAAGAATTAGGGTCACCGTGTGCAACATCCCGATCGAGCATAATTTAGATGCCGTCGTCGCCTACCTCTGCGATTATGGCGGCGTGGAAGGAGTTTTGTCAGCAAGATCGGTAGCCGGGACGGCACACGGTGACTACATAATAAATATGTGCCACCCTTCATATCATTGCCTATTAGGGTCAAAATATAATGGTAGTCGTTGAGGGCAGGAGGCCTCTCTGTTGTGCTTGCAAGAAGATGGACCATTTTGCAAGATCCTGCTCTCAAAAGACCTCCAAACCCACAGCAACAACAACAGCAACAACAGCTGCAACCTTAGAAACCTTATTAAGCAAGTCAGATCTGAAGCCTGGGGACCATCCCGACAAAGAAGAAGGGTGGACCCAGGTAATCCGTAAAGGGAGAAAAAAAACCTCCCCAAAACAAGGCCACAACAACAACAACAACAGCAACAACAACAGAAGCAACAGCAGAAGCAACAACAGCAACAACAACAGAAGCAACAACAGTAGAAGCAACAGCAGCAGTAGCATCCAAACCACGAGCATTAACAGAATCATCTCCAGTCAAGCATAAAAAGAAAAAGAAAAACATCATTGGCCGGAAGAACAGCCTGAGGAGATGAAGACCTCAACAAATTTAAAAAGAAGGAGGTACAGTGGGGATAAACCCCAAAAAGAAGAGAAAAAACTAATCAAGGAGTCTCAACCCCAACCCGACTCACAAACTCAGTTACCACAACAGTCACAACTCCTTCAAAACCCCAGTCACCAACAAAACAGCCTTCATCATCGACATCACTTCAACACCTCCTTTTTCCAAACCCCCCTTATCCCCCAAAACACTTTAATCCTCCCCAAATCAAGCTTCATCCCCACTGGAACAATCATCCCCACTGGAACAATCATCTTCATCCCCACTGGAACAATCATCTGCCCGCTTTCTCCTCTCTAACCCCTCACAGGCTGTTCTCTCGGTCTCATTCAGCGTCAAGACTGCTGAAAACCCTCTTGCATTCGTCAAAAACCAGTCAGAGCCAAGTCGTCCTCAAGTATCACTGTGCTTTATGGAGTCTGAGGAGCCCCTCCCAGACTTTCAGCACCACAGAACACTAAAACTACTCATGAATTTGGACTACGTTGGAAAAAAAGTTGAAAACCCTTACCTATTCAGGTGCACACATGGTGACCACCTTTGTTCGCTTAGTTTGTAGCCGCACGAAGGCTGTGTGGAAATTCCTTGAGAATGACAGTCGGGCGTACATTAGGTTAGCAAAGTTTGAGCACCCCTTCTTGAAAAAATTGTTGTCATTTTGTTTGAGAAGGATCCCCATTTATGTTCATCCTTGTTTTTATAGGTCCTTAAAGTTGCAGTATCCTCTACATGTCAGAGGAGTGTCCAGGTATGACGGAGTCACGACTGAGCTCGGCACTGAATCGCTGAGGCACGCCGTCGGCATCCTCATCCCCGATGACTTCCGGACCGTAGTCGACAGCAAGTAAGGTAAGTGGGTTTGATGTCTCTAAACCTTGCCACTTTGAATGCGAGGGGACTGAGGGATGCAAGGAAGTGCACTAGCTTGCTTGGGGAACTCTCGAACGTCTGCGTAGATATTGCTGCAGTGCAAAAGACTCACTTCACTTGCGCAGAAGACTGTCGGGTGCGGAGGGACGGTTTTGACGTCTTTTCAGCATTCGGCAGCCGATGCAGCGCTGGGGTCTCTCTGCTAGTTGGATGTAGCCTTAATACAATGGTCAATCTTGACTTTGCAGGTGACGGGGACCGGTTAGTTATGGCCGATGTTGCTGTTAAAAGCTTCGAGTTTCGGGTGGTTGCGGTGAATGCGCCCAATAGCATTCGTGAGAGACGCACCTTTTTCTGACGGTTGGAGCCGTTCCTTGATGATCCGAAACTGATAATTCTAATGGGCGATTGGAATGCGATCCTGGACCACAATATAGATAAGGCCGGAAGAGCCGCTAGTGGTTCAGATAGGTGTGAAAGCAGACGGATCGACCTAATGGTCCAGCACGTTTTGGTCGACAAGTTTCGTTTGGATCACCCAGGGAGAGAGATGTGGATGTGGCTAGATAGTTCGCCCTCTGTCTGTATCAGGACCTACCTGGACAGAGTGTTAGTTAGGAAAACTGACACCGAATTCGTAAGATGTCCCACGTTCCACTGGATAGAGCAGACTAACCCTAAACTGGTTAGGGCCAGTCTGCGGTTAGCTAATAGGCCTAATCTGGCTGGCTACTGGAAGTTCAATACCTCCTTACTGGAGATAGGGGTTTTCCGGCAGCAGCTGGGAAACCTAATTCAGCGAGAAATAGTGGGGGCGGTTACCGGGAATAAGTGGTGGGTATCCCTTAAGTATAGGATTAGGGACTTCACCATCAAATACGGTAAACAGTTCAATCTAGCTAGAGCCAAGAAGGTGAAGTCTTTAGACGACAGGCTTTCCTGGGCGGTGGAGAGGGGGGATTCCATAGCTGTAGATCTAGCTAAGCGGGACCTTGAGCGTGAGCCTAGCGAGCACTACAAGATTTTTGTTGTTAGATCTAGGTTAAAAAGAAAATGAAGCCGTGAAATGTGGCGCATTCACGCGTAAGGAAGAAGTGCGACGGTTTCCTCACCTGTACATTGAGTTCTTCAAGTCCCTGGATAGGCACTTGCAATGGTCGAATCGTGAGAAGCGCGGGGCCTTTCGGGCGCATTTTCGTGATCGCTTTGCCCATTGTTCTAACCTCCCGGATCAGGAGTTTCGCAGCTATTTAGCTGACTTCCCCCGCCTTCAGGAAGCGGAAGCGGCTAGCTGAAAGGGTTTGGTCCCTGAATGTGAAGTCCGTGACTGGATGGTTTGCCTTACGAAGTGTACATGAGGATGTCGCACAGGTTTGTCCCTATTCTGACGGATGTATTCAACCATAGGTTTTCCCAGGGAGCCATTCCTGGTAACATTACCAAGGGTGTGATCACATTACTGAAGAAAGGGGGAAATGTTTGGGAGGACTTAGATGATTACCGGCTAAACACAGAGTTAAAGATTTTGGCCCGGGTCTAAGCCAACTACTTGCAACTTTCATCAATGATCTGATCGGACCTAAGCAGAACTACGCTGTGAAGGGAAGATCGATCCAAGACAACTTGCATCTGGTACGCAAGGTACTATAGGGGTTAAAAGACGACACTAAAGCCGTGCTGATCAATTTGGATCAGTCCAAGGCATACGATAGAGTGGACCCTCAGTTTTTGGCGATAGTTTTAGAAACCGCCGGATTCAAACCGGAGTTCTGCAATTGGATCAGCATGTTGTATCACAACCCGCAGGCGGTGATGCAGGTGAACGGGGCGTTCGATCAGTCGGTCTCTTTTCTATGTCCTTGCTTTGGAGCCCCTGATCCAGAGGCTTTGGGATGGGACAGTAAATCCGGCACTGCACCGAATCGTTTTTGCTGGTTGTGCTAGAGCGTAGGTCTCTGCGTATGCCGATGATATCACTGTCTTTGTGTTTTGCCGATCGGACATAAAGGCGGGGAAGAAAGCGGTTAAGAGGTACGAAGAAGTAGCAGTTGCCAAAATCAATTTTGATAAGTGCGAAGGTCTGCGGCTAGTTGCCTGGAGAGGGGAGGTTCCCTTGCCAGGACCCTTTCGCTGGAGTGACAGACTCGTCTGCATCTTCGGGGTGTGGTTCGGGCCCGGCCTCCAACTGAAGCGAAATTGGTTGGAGGTACGGGCCAAGGTAGAAGCGCAGGTGGGTACCTGACTTCGAAGGCGTTTGTCCTTAAAGGGCCAGGCCGAGGTGTGCGCCGTGATCCTTTACCGGTTGTCTGTACTTCTCCCACATAAGGTTCACCGGCTAGCGCTAATACAATCTCTCTCCAAATTACTTTGGAGTGATCGAAAGTCGTTCGTCCGTAGACAGGTCTGCTGCCAACGTCCTCGAAATGGGGGTCTAGGGATAACCGATCTGGAGAGCCACTGGTTTGCTGAAAGACTAGCTTATCAGGGTCGATCCTTGTCGAGGGAAACGGTGCAGGGAAAAAATGTGAGAGTCGTCTTTCCTCGCTTGGAGTCCGACTCCGAAGCCGAAGGCCGCCGCAAGTCTAAGGGTGCTGCACCGTTTACTCGCGAGAGCCGAAAGGCTATTCGTAAACTTCCTCGGTCCAGTGACCTTTCTCAGTCTCGAAAGGAACTCTATTAGGAGTTTGCGGCTTGCACGGAACGCGTTGCCCCTTGCCGACTGGGCATTCAAGGCGATTTTGATAGACATGCCCGACAGCCTCCGCTGCGGCAGTGGCCAGGAAGAAACGGCTTTGCACGCCTTCTACTACTACGAGCGGGTTCACCAGTTTTGGAGTCATGTTGGAGAGTGGACGGCCTTCATCGATCCCAAACAGCTCGTGCTACACGACGTTGGTTACGTTGTGGACAATTTTGACCCTCCGTATCGAGGTGAGAAGCAAGTGGTGTTTCTCGCGATCCTAGCTGTAGCTAGAATGGTGATTTGGACGACGCGAAAGAAGAGTTGTAAGATGGTGCAAACTTTTCTCATCGTGATCTGATTTTGTTCTTTAGGGATCAGCTTAGAGTCAAAATCAGATGCGATAGAAAACGCTTGGACTGCATAACATTCTCTAAAGGTGGGTGTATGCAGCAAGCCTGGTCGTACAAAGGGGGTAGCGTTGGAGTCATCCTTCCCTCTTCTTACTGCGCATGGCGACGATGGTCCGGGTCCTTCAGGACCCCACCCACGGTAAGTAAGTTTATTTTGTCCACCTTTTTTGTCCCCTAGGAAGTAGGATGTTTGTCATTGGTCCCGCCATCTAGTTATTAGTTTCCAAGATCTCCCCCTCCCCAAATTCTTTAATCACCACAACTCTCCATTACCACCTCTTTTTTCTGAAGACCTTGGACCAACATTACTGTTATCTATGCTACCTATTCCTTGTCGCGCTCTTCCCGGCGTTTCTTTTGTCCCATTAAGCTTAGACCCGGTCCCCATATGGGGATAGTCCAACTTGTTTTCGGTCCTTGTGGATACCGGAAAATAGTCTGCTTTCCAAATCATTGACGGGAGAAAGGGAGAGTAACCAAACGGGATTTTATCCTTGTTTTACCATTGTATTCTTTGGGGTTTTTCTCCCCTCCCCATCATTATCATTTTTTGTATATAGGTTTTTATTGTAGATAAATCATTCATTTCATACGGGTTTTAATTTGGTTCTCATAGAGCGAATGCGGTATTTTGGTGAATGCAACGTGCATGTCGATGTATGTCTATCTTACTGTATTGTGTGTCTAGGTCAGCGAACGTGGCTAGCTAGGGCTCCTTAGAAAATATTTCTAGCATGGCCGCTCCCCTTCAGCCAATAAAAACATTGGGGCTTCATGCTCAACAAAAATATTTTTTTGTGTATATTTTTGGAAATAAACATCTCGTGGTTTGACGCGATTTCCAATAGGATGTGGTTTGACGCGATTTCCGATAGGATGTTTTACCACACTCGACGATCCTGAGTGTGTGGAAACATGGATAAGATGCTTTGAGGCGCTGGATAGGGTAACGAAACAAAGAGACAGACGAAGCGAAGGGGAACAAAATGAAATTACTGACATGTTCCTCGCAACAGCTGGGTGCGAAGCAATCTAGAAAGTCTCAACGATGGCCTACCCCCAAAATCTAGAAGAGCTGACTTTCAAAGAAATTGGCGAGATAATAAAAAGCAATATCAGACCCAAGAAAAGGTTAGTCATCACGGAAAAAAACAAAGTTTCTGGAAACAAGACAGTACTACGACGAGTCTATTGTACAATTCGTACGCCGATAGAAAGAAAGAGCTAGATATTGCGAATTTGAAAAACTTGGCACCGGTGAAATGACCACAGAAGATGAATTGATCATGCTACGCTTGATAGAAGGTATGCACGACCCGGCTTTTAAACATAAGCTATTGGAAACGCTTCAAAGTTTTAATTTAACAGTAGACACATGTATAGATTTCGCGCAGCAACTGGAATTAATAAAAAAGTATAACCAACAACCGAATGAAGGAGAAGCATTAGCCATAGTTTGGAGTATGGAGAAAGAACATAGAATTTTTTGTTGGGCAACAATTACCTCATAAAATCAGACACACCCCTGGAATTCTTATTCAATCCGAGGAAGGAGTTACCCAGAGTAACATCGTCAAGAATTTTAAGATGGGCTAACAAAATCATGGCGTTTGATTTTGACGTTATATATGTTTAAGGAAACATCACCCCACATGTGGACGCACTATCCAGGCAAAGATTTTAGAGCGAAAATGGAGAACATGAAAATTCGGAGGATATAATTATACAATGGATGGAGACAGACGTACTATCTCGCAAATCGCACAGCAGAGAAACCCCAAAAGACCCAATACTAAGCGGAATACTTGAGCGCATAAGAAATAATGTATGGAGTTAATGTACTATAGCGGAGAGATCTTTCAAAGAAGCACGACATAAATTAACGGCAGAGAGGGGCATTATATTTAGTACAGATGCAATAATGCTGCCCAAATTTTAAAGAAGGTCCTAATTAAAAGCGTGCACAACGATATCTATGGCAGAATCGCTACCGCGCAAAGAAGATTGAGATTACAGGCTTCGTGGCCGAGATATTGTAAAGAATCGAGGAACACATAAGGAGATGCCCTAAATATGCGGAGATCAAAACATTTAAACAACCCAAAATACTTACATGGCCCAAAGAGGGGACGCCATGAACAAGGGTCCATATGGACGATGAACATATCTGAGACTGGTTTATTCTTGATCTCAGTAGATTCCTTCTCGGGTTGGTCGGAAGTAATAAAGGTGAGAGATAGGAAAGCTATTACTGCAAGACAAATATTGAGAACAATATTTGCAAGAAATGGAGTACCTAAGACCATTGTCAAGGACAACGCACTGGAATTCTGCGATGAAAGTTTAGTATCGTGGTTAAGAAAAATAGGGTGTATGCCATACAAAACACCCCCAATACCGCCCTTAGTCAAACGGCATCGCGGAAAAGATGGTCCAAACTGTAAAAATGGGTTTAAAGACGTTTTCACCTTTTAACCAGAATATTGAGGTATACATCCCAAATTTACTCTTAAGTTATCGAATGGTTCCTCACGCAGATAGAAAGCAAAGCCCATCAGCATTAATGGGCAGGCAACTTAGAACCCTAATAACAATGTCATTTGCCACAGAGGAGAAAGTTTGGTATAAAAGAAATAAGGAGACAGAGCCATAGAGAGCGATGTTTATTCTACAAAAAAGACAGAACACTGCTGTACAAGAGATAAAAAAGGGCACGCCAATATTAGCTCATGCTGACAAATTAAGAGCCTGGTTCGAGCCTTAAGATGTAGAAATGCTCGAGGAAGAACACGAGGAAACTGAGGAAGAAGAAAATGAAACAGAACAAAGCATGGAAGAAACAGGGAATGACGTAACAGATTTAGAAGATGAAGATAGACCAATGTCTCCGTTAAAAAGGACAGAAGAACAAATGCAGAAATGGCATAGATCTTCCAGTGGTCAGAAGAAGTGATAGACCAAATAAGGGCGTCAAACATCGCAGGTTCAGGGAGGTGTTGCATGGTATGCAAATAAGACACCTGAATAAATAGAGCAAACCTCGGACACTTAGGACTGGGAAATTACGAGGCTTGACTCACGATTTACAAGGCACAACACAAGTAATAACGAAAATCCAATAAGATCTTGTAAAAAGTTAATGATAATTGACAATATTTATTCTTAGAAATTTGAATAAATTAAGATCATTATATATCCTTCTATCAAGGTAACAATCTGGTAAAAAACCCATTAAAATTGATTATAATGACAATTAGTCACTTGAGAAATTCAGAGAACTTGAAATATTTTCATCGGAAGGGTTAATTTTAAGAAAAAGTTTGAATTAATTAAATTGAAAGTTATGCGTGATTAATTGATTTTAACGGCGTGTCAACCCATTTAGGGATATTCTATGTCTCTTGTTTAGGGAGTCGCGTTCATTTTACATTTATATCTATATTTTTGTGTATTTGTTTGGTTTGATTTCTTTATCTAACGGCTATCAACCTTTATCTAATGGCTATCAACCTTCGTGGGTTACTTAATGTCAAAGCCATTCTTGCAGAAGATCCGAAGTGTACGATTTAACCCACAGCTAAGGTGTTCAAAATCTTTCATGAGAATCGAGTTCGAACTCTCTTACTTCAAGGCTGCAATCCAGTACTTCCTTGCAACCTAGAGAATGATCAACCCGCGATAACAGACAACACACATATATAAGAAAATATAGAAAATGTTTGATATTGGATGGTTGGATAAACATATCTGCTATTTCTTTAAATGTGGTGAAATTTTGAATTTTATTTTTGTTTTCTCTGTTTTGATAATATTTATCGTACAATGTAGTGAAATAGTTGATTTTGCTCCAAGGCAACGCGCATACTTCGCATGCAGAATATCTTTGAAAGAAGAAACATGGTCGCTACCGACATGAAAATATAAAGATAATGGGTTCGTAAAATCTCACGGGATCGATGTTGATATGCAAATTTTGAATCTGCTGGATGTAGATATAAACGACGAAAGGTTCAGGGCGACACTTTTTATTTGTTTCTCTGGTGTTTGAGATCAGTACGTCGGCGTGAGAATAATTGAATACGGAGTTGGAGTGAGAGGTTATCTTGGAGGTGATAAGAGAGACTGGGAGGACGCACTACAACAGCGTTGGGAGAGCAAATTTCGTACAATTTACTCAGGAAATAGAATAAAATGAAAAAAAGCAAAGAAAAGGAATTAATCAAAAGTGAAAATGGAATTAAGGAAAATATGAAAATTTGTCTTCCCACATTTTGCATTAATTCACATATTCCACTTATCATATGCATACTTATTTTGAGGAAAAAAAAGCAGTCAATCAACTGTATTGAAGATTAGCATTTCAACAGCCGGTGGGGGATCACCCCTCCCAACTTAACTCACTTTTAGTTTACTGCACCATTTCCCCATGACTTAATGGCTCTTTTGAGCTGTAGATTTTGAGACCCCGATTCCTGACCAATTCCTACCAATTAAGTTTATTTTCTCTTTGGGGTTTTAAACCTGTTTTTACTCCGGCAAAAATTCTTTGTTTCAAAGGTGTTTAATAAAGAATGGATTTTACATTCAAAATAAAACTAGAATTCAATATTAGTTTTCTTTTTAGGTACACAAAGTATTCTGTGTGCTTCAAAATTGTTTTGTTCCTCCATCGGCATAAGTGATGCTGTACAAGTGATTTTGTTTATGGCGATGAAGACTTTTGGAGAAGCAGACACATATTTTGAGTGAGCTGGTAATGGGTTTTGAATTCGGAGTCTTTCCTTCTCTTAGACCGGCTTCTCTATGTAGGCTAAAGCTCAACTTACCTACCGAATGTCTGCTATAGCAGAGATTTCGGGTGCAGGCTGGGCTTGAGAAAGGCAGGCTGATCTAAGAGAAGGAAAGACTCCTAAAGCTTGGAGGAGACAGCATGTCATTAATCTCTACGTGAACTCTGATGAAAAAGAATTCATTTGTTTTTATCGAAATGGTGCCATCTTTTCATTTAATGACAAGCATTTGAATTTTGTAGACTAGTTCATTTACCTCGGTAGCTATATCACACTGAAAGCGAGGTCAACGTATGTATTGGTAAAGCGTAAACTGTCATTGAGAGGCTATCGATCATATCGAAATCTGAACTCTGATGAAATTAAACAGAAATTCCTCTTAGTTGTAACTGTGTCAGTACTACAGTAGGGTTGCACCACTTGGACTCTTATGAAACACTTTTAGGTGGATGGAAACTACACAAGGATGTAGAGTGCTGTTTTGAACAAATCCGGAAAGCCACACCCTACAAAACCTCCCATCTCACAAACCATTAAAAGAAGACGACCAAGACATGCTGGGCACTGCTAGAGAAGTAAGCATGAACTCATAAGCGACATTTTCCAATGAACTTTTACACAATGAAAATTCAATGTTGGCCGACCAGCAAAAACTTGTATTCATTAGCTCTGTGAGGATACTGGGTACTGTCTAGAAGACTTACCAAGAGCGATATCCAATAGAGACGAATGGCGAGAGAGAGACTTAATGATGATGTTAATGAAATCATGTTATATTAGCAAGTCACAAGTTTATTGACGTTGACAAGATAAAACATCTTAGCAAGTCACTTTAGTGCTATAGTTTTAAAATGTTGGTTTAAGCATGATTATTATAAGAAATTGAGTGATCCAATCACTGAGCAACTTTCCCTTATCATAGAGCAAAAGATTTATAAAAAATATTTTTCTCTAATGATATTGTAATTGATTCCCAGACAAATATTTGTTTATTTTTGTGGCAAGCGTTTTTTTTTTTATTTTGAATATTTTGTAAGGAGAAATGAACGCTTGAGTCACTGTTGTAAAAGTAATGAAATGCTGCGTCCGTGTGTTCGGTTTGAAAATTCCAAACTGCAGTGTTTTGAATTAAAAAACAGTAGCGTTTCAGATTATCGTCTGCTTAATGGATTGGCGGGAAATTTGACTAACGAAAAAATATCAGAAGGATCATTGAATTCGTACGGTGAAGACGTACAGTTCTTTTTCCAGTTTTTTATAAATGGAAAAATCGAAATTCAAATATTTATGAAGTTATGATCATAACTTTTATCCTAACTTTTATACATAATTTATGCATTATTTAAAATCTATTATTGTAATTTGAACAAGCAAGTTCATTAAAAAAAGGGTGAAACTCTCGAGATCAATAACTCCTTTTAATACGTAAGTAAAAAACGTATTTTTTATATTTATTTGTCTTGTGTTTCTGAAATTCGTTGAAACTAAGTTTAATTTTAGAATTAAAATCTCTAACAAAATTTGTTATAGATGATTGTTTAAGATTAATTCTCTTTTGACTGTCGAAAATAAGAAGACAGTCGTTCAATTCTCGTTACACTTGTAGTATTGGTTGATCTTAAATTATTCAAAACTATATTTTCGATTTTTTTATAACTGATTGCATATAAGCAAACATAAACAAAAGGCGGGAAACTCTTAAAAAAAATTGTAAAAACATTTCAAATTTGCCTTTTTTTCGATACTGTAAAACCGTTAATTGTTTATCTTTAAGATATCGCTTGAGAACTTTTAAGCAAATATCTTTTTATATTTTTTGAGTTAAATAAAATTGGATTTCTGGATTTAATTTTTTTTTTTTCATCCTTCAACTGTATCGTCCGAATTTGCAGACGATCTTTATTTTATCAATATCAGAATTTATCTTTTATCTGCCTGATAACTTTTTAACAGTTAAATTACATCTTTTTCTGCACAGAAACTATTTGCGATTTTTGTAGAAAAATTAACATAGAATTTATGATTTTTGATTGTAAAAGATTAAATCTTGCTTACCACATTTTCGTTAAAGATTATTAAATTATCTTTAGATTGAAATAACAAACGATCTGTTTTATTTCCCCTCAATAGAAATTGCCTTGTCGCCTGGGGCTGTAGAATACACCGACTACTTCTCTGCAGAGGGATCAGACCCTCCCAACAACAACGAGTGTTCTGGATATGACACTAAACAATTTGATGGTGAGGCTCCAAAAATGTTGGAGCTTTGGAGAATGCAGAGTACCCCTTCATTGCCATCGCTCCCAGGTCCACTCTGGGCCGGAGTGGTAGTACCTGATAAAGGTCCTATCTATGGGTTAAATAGAATTAAACCGATGTTTGAGTTTACTGGTTTTGGCATTTTAACTGCGTATTTATGCTAAATTAGATTGTTTAAAATAAAACTGTTTTGATATTTAAACTGTGTACTTATGCTGAACTAGATTGCTCGAAATAGAACTATTTTAACCAATAAACTGCTTCCTAATGCTAAACTGAATTATCTGAAATAAAACTGTTTTGACTCTGTGTAATGCCAAGTCGGCTGGGGCTGTAGAATACACCGACTGCACATCTGCAGAGGGGTAAGATCTCATCAACGAGTATCCTGGATATGACACTAAGAAATGTAATGGTGAGGTTCCAGTGATGCTGGAGCTTTGGGGAATGCGGAGCACCCCTTCATTGCCATTGCTCCCAGGTCCACTTGGAGTGGTAGCACCTATCTATGGGATAAATAGAATTAATCTGCATACTTATGCTAAACTGAGTTGTTTGAATAAGAACTGTTTGACTTAACTGAATAGCTTGAAATGGAAATTTTATTGGCAATTAAACTGTGTACTCACATTTAAACTGCGTACTTATGCCAAACTGAATTGTTTGAAATGGAACTGTACCTACGCTAAACTGAATTGTTTAATATAAAACTGTTTTGATATTTAACTATATGTAAACAAAATCTATACTTATACTAAACTGAATTGGTTGAATTAGAACTGTTCGACTAAATTGAATAGCTTGAAATAGAAATATCTTTGACAATTAAACTGTGTATTCATGCTAAACTGAAGTGTTTGAAATAGAACTAACTAGTTGTAGAAAAATGAATTTGGCATTAAATAACCTAAAAAGGTTGATATGCGATAAAATTAACCACCCAACCAACCTCAATAAAAAAAAATATGTACTTAACGTCAAAAGATGATTTTGTGTTTCATTACACTTACCTGTATATTGTGCGTTCCCGTAGTCGGTGCAAGGTCTTTGAGAGGTATTGGAATTCTTTCGAAGCTGAAAAAAAAAAAAAAAAAAATCAAATGAGTTCTTTCTTAATCATAAAAATGGATTCATGAGAATAAAATTCCCACGAAGCGTGCTGTTTTTACTAAATCCTGAAAGCAGCACTCTTCAAAACAGCAGTTGCATGGCCATTAACTCACGTCTCGTAAGCCATCCAAGTAGGACGAGCAAGACATGCTGAACGACGTTCTCGAAAGGACTCCTACACAGGGACACACCAGTGTTGGTCGATCAGTAAGAACCTTCGTTCATAGTCACAGTGTGGACACTAGGTGCCATCTAGAGGACTCACCAAAAGCAATGACCGATAGTGATAGATGGAGAGAGGGAGAGAGAGAGAGAGAGAGAGAGAGAGAGGAGGGGGGATCTTTGTTTTCAGCACGCCTTGATGGTAATGTTAATAATGAAAGTCTTGAAAATTACGAAGCGATTTATCGCTGTCAAAAAGATTATAAGAGACATCAGATATCATTTTCAGATGTCAGATAAATCTATTGCTACAAACGACAAAAAGCATCGAGATATTCTTCTCTCTTCAAATATCGGAAGTTAAGTATTTATAATTTTTAAGGATTATTTAAAAAAATGTTGAATGTCTACAGTTTAGAGCTCCTGTCACTGTAAACCGAAAAATCTTTTGAACAGCAGGACAATTTCGAATGAGAAAATAATCAGTTCCGTAAAATTAGATTAAAAAAATAATAAACAAACACAAAAAAGTATCTTATTTTTCTCGTAGTTATTTTACGTTTTATGAAACCCTGGTTTATCAAATACAAAGTAAATCTAGTTATTCGAGGATCATTGAATAAGTTTCCAGACTTTTTTTCGTATGGGCACTTTTATTGATAGTACACACATGAAACTCTAGTCCCCTTCTAAGTAATCTCCTCCTGCTGCAATGCACTTGTTGTACCGTTCCAACAACTGGAAAGCCCCATGGAAGTCCTCTTGTCTAAGTGTGTCAATGACCTTCGTCACAGCCTCTTTCATCTCCTCAATTGTCTCATAACGACAGCCCCTGAGCTTAGGGAATAACCAAAAGTCACAGAGAGCAAGGTCTGGACTATAGTGATGGTGAGGAACTGTCTTGATGCCTATCTTGGTCAAATAGTCTGTGAAAAGGATGGAGTTGAGGACTGGTGCATTGTCCTGGTAGAAATGCCACTGAGCCGATTTGAAGAGTGCTGGCCTCTTTCCTAGGAATCTCTTCTTTAACTCCCTTAAAACCTCAACATAGTAACCCTTACCCTAACCCTTTAGCCAATCAACTCTGGTGTATTGACTTCCTTACTCCTCCCACACGTCTCATCATCCCTCACAGACTCCCTACCTTTCTTAAATCTCTTATGCCACTCAAAAACTGATGCTCGACTCATGCAAGATGGTCGAAAATCAGTCTGAAGCATTCCATACGTTTCTGTGACATTTTTTCTAAGTTTAAAACAGAATTTTATTGCATATCATTCTTCTAAAGTGTCCTCATGTCCATATTGCATTTTTGCAGCTGTGACAATCAGGCTTTAGTAGGGTGTATTCCAATTTCTGCTGTAGCTGTTCATTTGAAGCTGAAATCATAAAGATTGGTCTGTCATTTCATAACATGTATAGCAATAGCATACTGGATTTTTAAGAGTCTACGACAATTTTAGATGCCTGTACAAAAAAAAAAAAAAAAAAGAGTCTGGAAACTTATTGAAGGCACCACATATTAGTAACTGATTTTTTGGACTAACTATCATACAAGGGTTGATCATCTGGCCAAGATTAGGTGATCTATTTGCGTCTCAAAGTCCCAGAGAATTTCATACATCTCATTTTCAAGGACAGATTCTGGTTTATATATATATATCTTTTATCGGTATGGTGAGGTTTTAATCTCTTGCACAATTCTTAGTGGATCACCTTTCCCTCCCAGTCGTGTCTAGTTTTGTATTTCTTTTCTGCTACTTTACTGCATTTGCTTATAATATGATTAACTGTTTCATCTCTGTCTCCACATAACCATCACTTGCTATCCTTTTTGTATTATTTATTTTTTCTTTAATATAATTGCTTCTAATGGCATTATTTAGTGGTGCTATTAAAAGAGACCCTGTTTCTCTCTTAGGTTTTCCCTTCTGAGTCATATTCAGGTCATCTAGTATGCATTTTTGTTAATTTTTCGCTTGAAGTATCCGTATACTTGTTTTTCCCTATTTCTATTTTCTAGATTTTGGTTTATGTGATTTGTCCTTAAGTTATTTTTGTTTACATTGCTGTTATTCGCTACCGTAATTAGCATTTCTTTGTTCCTCGAGTTGCATGCCAGCAATCCTTAGTGCTGGCGAGTCTATCGATGTTATCTCCCAAGAGTAAGGTTTGTGTGTCGTGATAAATTTTCTTTTTCTTTCGTCCAGTCTGAGTTTCTTGTTCATTTTTAAGAATGGTCCGGAATTTCTTCTTAGACGGAATGCTCAGTTACTTATTTCTCTGATGAGATTTCTGCAGCTGAGTTTTGGTTTTGAGAAGTTACCTCTTTTGAGGTACTCCCTATTTTTCTTTCATCGACGTTTGCTTGATGGTATCTGCTTTCAATATTCCTGGGTACTTGTAATTTTCTGTTTCTCCAAATGTTCTGATACCTCCATGTTCTATTCTTTCCGTTGGTTCACTTTTCCTTTCTTTCATTATAAGCATGACACATTTCCCAAATCCCAAACTTGATTTTCATATGATGACTGTTGATTCTAATAGTTTATATATGAGTTTATATTTTTCATTCTTGACGAAAATCTTGATATCATCCAAGTGTATGAAGTGATTTATCTTTTCTTGTAATTTTATAAATCTGTGCATTTCTTAAGTATATAATTCACAGACATCATTACAACAACAAACTGCAGCTGCAGAAATGAGTCTTCCGGCAGATAAATCTTTGGATTTTACCTCTGCCTAGATTTGTTCTCCTGCTGAAAGTTCTACACTCCATCTTTCCATAGGACTTTTAATAAGGTTTATAACATTCTGAAAGCGTTAACATTTTCTAATATTCTATTATCCAAGTTAGCGGGGTCATGTATGCTTGTGTGTATTCTATCCATGCCATGGATATATTTTCTGCCTAGTTGTCTCCATAAAAATGCCTTGGTATACATAAAGTAGATATTCATTCCGCTAGTTCCTTTTGTTTTAGTCTTTGATCTCTTTCTTCACACAGCACTTAATTTCTTTAAAAGGGCTTGGTCTACATATAGGAGGTCATTTATTCCACTAGTTTCTTATGTTTAAATGCTTAATCTATTTCTCTACGTAGCACACACTTTCACTAGGAGTGTTGGTCTGTATGTAGTAAGTATTTCATTCCTCTTGTTCCTTATGTTTAATTGCCCTGTCGGTTGGGGTAAGACCTCCCACCAATGAGTGTCCTAGATATGACACTAAACAATATGATGGTGAGGTTCCAGGGATACTGGAGCTTTGCCATTGCTCCCAGGTCTACTCTGGCCCGGAATGGTAGCACCTGATAGGGCCCTATTAATGGTTTAAATAGAACTAACTGCATACTTATGCTAAACTGAATTGTTTGAATAAGAACTGTTTGACTAAACTGAATAACTTGAAATAGAAATGTTTTTGACAATTGAACTGTACTTACATTTAAATAGCGTGCTTATGCCAAACTGAATTGTTTGAAATGGAACTGTTTTTGATAGTGAAACTGTACTTACACTAAACTGAATTCTTTAATATAGAACTGTTTTTGACATTTAACTGTGTTAACAAAGTCTGCACTTATACTAAGCTGAATTAGAACTGTTTGAATAAACTGAATAACCTGAAATAGAAATATTTTTGACATATAAACTGTGTATTCATTCTAAACTGTATTTTTGAAATAGAACAAACTATTTGGATAAAAATGGATTTGGTGTTAAATAACCTACAAAGGTTAATATGCCATAAAAAACACAACCAACCAACCAACCAACCAACCGTATGTTTAAGTGTTTGATCTCTTTCCCTACATAGAAATAACTTACTTTAGAATGCGGTGGCCTACGTATAGTAGGTAACCAATCCCTCTAGTTCCTTCTGTTTGTGTGTTTGATAGTTTTCTCCACATAGCAGCACACACTTTCTTTAGAAGTTGTAGGTCTATATATAGTAAGTCTTATTCCTCTTGTTTCTTTAAGTTTGAGTGTTGATCTCTTTCTCTACATACCACACACTCTCTTGAGAATTTGTCGGTCAAGATATCTTAGGCCATTAGTTCCTCTAGTTCCTTTATGACCTCCTTCGTATTCCTCAAGAAAGAATCCTCAGCTTTCGAGCAAGTAGTTGATTTTTTCTCTTATTTGTGTTGTCAGAATCTTTTACACCATTGTTAAGCATGTTATTGGCCTGTAGTTATTGGAGATGATTACTTTTTTGGAGTTTCCTTGAATCAGAGTAATTTTTTCTTTTGTCATCCATTCGGGAATTCTTACCTTTTGTAGTTGTTTATGTCGTTGTAATGTATAGATGTGAATCTTTTGAACCAATATCCATATATTCCAAGATGGCTGAGTCATACTCTGCAAATTTTTCACAACCGAGTTTACTGATGGTATTTGACTGGAGTCTGACAGCAAATCTCCTCAGATCTCCAGAACTTTTCTCATTATTCTGACTGATCGTAATAATGATATAGTCCGGATAATCTCGTGTTGTCCATCGTTTTTCAACTCTTTCAGTCCCCTCTCAGAGCCTTTGCAGACAACTTTAAGCGAACCATTATTCCACAGCTTTTTTAGGTCTCTGGCAAAGTCCAAGTATTTGTCTATCACTTTGATTTCTTTGATTTTCCCTCTGTGATCCATTGGAATGGTAAGTAAGTTGGCGACCTTAGTCGAGGATGACACGAAGGCTCCCTTTTCAAGGTGTAGGGGAAGGCGATATTCCTTCCCCTGGATTGCTCCACTGTCCCCTTGATCCTTACATTATAATGCTGAACGTTAAGCAACGTGGCATCAAGTACCATTTTTTGAGTCTTTGGTATGACTCGACATGGGATTGAACCTCGGTTTCCCGGACCATTGGCGAAAAATCTACTAGAAAACACGTTCTTTCTTTTTTCTTAATAATCACTTGGTCAAATTTTTTTTATACTAGCGTTCACTGGAGTTTGAGTGACAGCAAGTCTCCTTAATTTTTCAGAAATCTTCTCAGTATTCTGGCCGATCTTAATAATAATGCTGTTGTCTGGATGGTCTCCACTGTCTTCTTATTTCCAAGTGTTCCAGTCCCGTTACCAATCCTTTGAGGATTATTCCAAGTGCACCAATTACAACTGCTATCACTGTTGCCTTCATGTTTCATTTTTTTTTAATTATCTGGCAAAGTCTAGGTACTTATTTCTCTTTTCACTTCCTTTTATTCTTACTCTGGGGCCCGCCAGTGCGGTTAAGTCCACTATTCGGCAGCTTTTTGTTGACTATTGCAAGGTCTGGTCGTCTGGCTGTGATTAGGTGATCTGTTTGTATATTAAAATCTCAGAGAAATTAGTGTCTCATTCTCCAGGACAGATTCTGGTTTGAGCATATACCACTTGTTCGCATGGTCAAGTTTCATTTTTTTTGTACAATTCCCTGGTGATCACCTTCCCAATCCAGTCGTGTCTAGTCTTATACTCTTTGTGTGATATATTATTATTATTATTTACTCTTTTAGAGTTCTTCACATCAGCGTTAGCTGATGGTTTCTCACTGGAGTTTGAGTGACAGCAAGTCTCCTCAAATCTCCAGGAGCCTTCTCCGTATTCTGGCCGTCTTCAATAATGCTGTAGTTCGGATGGTCTCCACTCGTCCGCCAACTTCCAAGACCTCCAGGCCTTTTAATAATCATTCAGTCTCTGGGCCAAACGCACCAATCACAATAGGTACAATCGGCACTTTTATGTTCCATAGTTTCTTCAATTCCCTAGCAAGGTCGAGGTACTTATCCTTCTTTTCACATTCTTTTAGTTTTATTCTGTGGTCAGCTGGGACAGCAAAGTCGACAATTTTCGAAATTCTCTTTTTTTTTTTTTGTTGATTATTATAAGGTTTGGTCTTTTGGCCGAGATTAGGTGATCTGTGTGTATGTCAAAGTCCCATAGGAGTTTATGAGTGTCATTTTCCAGGGCAGGTGCTGGGTTGTGCATATACCATTTGTTAGTACGGTCAAATTTAAATTTCTTGCACATTATCCAGTGGATCACCTTGCCCACCCAGTTGTGTCTAGTCTTGTACTCTTTCTGTGCTAATTTGCTGCATTCGCTTGTTATGTGATTGATGCTTTCATCTCTGTCCATGCATAGCCTACATTTGCTATTTTGTTGAGTCTTATCTATTCTCGCCTTGATATGATTGGTTCTTATAGCGTTGTTTTGCACTGCCATTAGGAGAGATTCTATTTCTCTCTTAAGATTTCCTTTTCTTAGCCAGGTCCGGGTTTTGTCGTGTGAGATGTCATTTATTAGTCGTTTAAAAAGCCCATAGAGTTGTTTTTCTTCCCATTTTTGTTTCTTGGCTATTGTCATTCTGTTATCTATCGTGTTGTCAGTACTGTTTCTGATGGCTGTAATCAGTCCTCGTTCGTGTTTTTCTATGTAGTCTTCGAGTCGTTGTATCCATGCGTCAACGCTGTCTTCTATGTTGGCAAGTCCTCTTTCCCCCTCTTTTCTTGATACATATAGTCTGTCAACGTCGTCTCTGGGAGGTAATGCCTTGTGTATGGTCATTAGTTTTCTAGTTCTTAGGTCTATTTGTTTAAGTTCATCTTTGGTCCACTTGAGAAAGGGTCCCGAACATCCGACGAGGGGTACAGCCCAAGTATCTATTCCTTTGGTATAAGGTTTCTGCAAGAGTGTTTTGTCTCGAGTAGTTTCCTAGTTCTCCTGAGATATTCTTTTTGGATTTTATCTTTCATTTTCACTTGTTTCATGGTGTCAGCCTCCAAGATTCCTAAGTATTTGTAGGCGTCGTTTTCTCCGAGCGTTCTAATCTTGTCTTGATTTGGTAGTTCTATTCCGTCAGTCCTATGTTGTTTGCCACTTTTCATTACAAGCATGGCGCATTTTTCTATGCTAAATTCTATTCCTATGTTTTCACTGTATATTCTAACTGTGTGTATTAGGGTTTCCAGTTCTTTTTCATTTTTTGCAAATAGTTTGATGTCATCCATGTACATTAGGTGATTGATCTTTTCTTGCGATTTACTAAGTTTGTATCCGGCTGTTCATTTTCTGAGTATGTGGTTAAAGGGCATCATGGCAATTATGAATAGTAAGGGTGATAGTGCATCTCCTTGGAAAATACCTCTTTGTATCTTTGTTTCAGCCAAGCTTTTTCCTCAATTCAACTCTCCAGATCTTCATGGTTTTCTCGATGAAAACTTCATGAGATATTTGACTTCATGAGATATTTTGTACATTTCGAGACAGTTTATTATCCACCTTTGCGGAACCATACCTTTTTGTAGTCAATCCAGACCATAGCTAAGTTTTTTTTTCGTCTGGTCTTGCTTTCACTTAGGATGTGTTGATCTATGTAGAGTAACTCTGCTGTGCCTCTGGATCCTTTGCGGCATCCTTTCTGTTCTTCAGGGAACAAACCGCAGCTTGTTAGTGAGAAGTAGATCTCTTCCCTTATTTGTGCTGTTAGTATTTTCCACATCTCCGGTAACCAAGTTATGGGTCTATAGTTGTTTGGAGCAATTCCTTTGTTTGGGTCTTTTTGGATTAATGTGGTTTTTCTTTTGGTCATCCAGTCAGGTACTTGTGCATCTTGTAAGCATCTGTTAATTTCTAGTGCTAGCCAGTCGTGAATGGAGGTGAATTTCTTGAACTAGAATCCATGTATTCCATCATGACCTGGGGTTTGATATCTTTTTAAGTGTCTTTTTGAGTAGTTTGATGTGTATTTCCCCTTTCGGGTCTTCGAGTCCTAGTTCTCTCGTCATATTATTTATTCAGCTTTTTCTTTATGCTTTTTTGGTTGCCAAGCGTTCGGTTTCTTTGGCGTCCGGTTGTTGGTATGTTTTTGTGTCATGCCCTCCCAGTTGTTGGTAGAATTTTCTTTCGTTATTTTGGAATGTCCTCTTTTGTTTGTATTGTTTTACCCTTTGTCGATATCTCTTTAATCTCCCTTCTTTCGACAGAACTTTCTGGTATATTTCCTCAAATTGTACTGTTATTTTTTCTCGTGTTGTCTTTTCCATTCTGTTCCCACATATTCCAGGATCTTTTTGTTTTACCATTTTGGCCTGTTTTCGTAGATTTTTTATCTGCGTTTCCAGTCGAATTTCCCATCCTGGCTTTGACTGTTTCTTCATGCTTATTGAGGGGATCCCAATTTTCTCACACACTAATTTCGCCCCTGCATAGATTAGTTCGTTTAACTCTGTTATATTATTCGTTGATATGTAAGGAAGGATTTGATTTATCTTGTTCATTTCCGTTTAAAGTATTCTCCATTCTATGTTTCTTAATGATGGTAGTTTAGTCTGTTCACTATTCATAATTCTCTTTACATTTTCTACATTTGTCTTTTGTTCTTGTGATAGTGTTTCTTCAGGGTCACTTGGTAGTGTAGCGTTTTTATTTTCTAAAGTTGGCTGTTCATTTCTGGTATGTTGTTTTGGGTTGGCGTCACTTGATGTGACTGGTATTGTCTTGTTTCTGTGTTTTCTGGTGTATTTCTAGTATTTCAAGGTCAGAAAACCATCCCTTTTTTTATTATTGTTCTAACTTGATCGGCAAGCCTTTGGCTTGTTGTCTGAAAACTAGCATATTCTTGCCAGATCTCAATCATTATTTTCCCATAACCTCTCTGTGAAGGGTTGCTCTTGAAATAGCAGTGTAGTGCAAGTTGATTGTCTTCCCTAGTCCGTGTTTTGCGTTTTGGTCGTTATTCAAGTACCAGAAAAGAGAACGGCTAATATTCGCAGGATGATGATCGGGTCTCCCATGTTGGCTACCAAGAGAGCACCTGCTGATCATGACACCCAATACTGTTGCCTGGGTCCCACGTTTTATAATATTGAGATTGGACATTTTTATTATTGTTTATAATCTGCGCGCCTGACACAGATGTGACCTAGAACAGTCATAGTGGATGTTCGTGAACAGCGGGTCTCTAAAAAAAAAAAAGTATGTGTTACCCTAAGTTTTAACTTAGTTAAAATCCGTTGGCCTGCTACTTTGTTTTTCTTCCTTTTAGGTTTTCTAGTGTCATATTTATGGTTTATATTTACTGTCTTATATTTTAACTAGTTCTAGATAGGCTGGTGATATTCTTTTTCATAAAAGGTTTCTGATTTTCCGGTGGAATACAGAGCAG
Organism: Sepioteuthis lessoniana; assembly: GCA_963585895.1. NCBI lineage: Eukaryota > Metazoa > Mollusca > Cephalopoda > Myopsida > Loliginidae > Sepioteuthis > Sepioteuthis lessoniana. Next base: position 4,281,751 of record OY757934.1, read on the forward strand.
AAAATGTCTATGGGGAAAGTCGATGGGTAATATTGAGAGTTACGAGGTAAATTAAAATAAATCTTCAGTTAGTTCGAGATATTTCAGCTCGCAAATAGTTTAGCTGATTAATCAAAAAAAATATCACAATAATTCACCAAAAGATTTTACAAGTAACTGAAAATCAGTGTGATTTTTTTGTGTGTTTAAAAAAAAAAAGGCATTTTCTACTAACCTTGTTCCCACTGAGTACTTCTGAAGACTTATTTCGCAAGCTACTACGTAAAAGAAGTTGGGGGTTGCTTTTTATATCTTTCCTAACAATTATATGACATCTGATTCCAGAATATTCCATCCTAGAATTTGGTGTGGTCTTTCTAGTGGGGAGTGGAAGAGGGACGAGGCATGTATTAATGGCAATTTCAAGGCTCTATCCTATCTGCTACTAAATGTTAAAATCTGTCGCGGTAAATTTAAACAAATCTTCAGTTCGTTCGAGAGATTTTAGCTGGCAATTAGTTTAGCTGATTAGTAATACCATCCAATAAAAAGAAAATCACTATAATTCACCAAAATATTTTTCAAGTAACCGAAAATCAATGTTTTTTTTGTTTTATTATTATTCACTCATTAGAGCTTTTCACATCAGCGTTAGCCGATGGTTTTTCACTTGAGTCTGAGTAACAGCAAGCCTCCTCAAGTCTCCAGGACTCTTCTTAGTATTCTGGCCGTTCTCAGTAATGCTGTCGTTTGGATGGTCTCCACTCGTCCGCTAACTTCCAAGTCCTCCAGTCCCTTAGTAATCCTTTAGTTACTGTTCCAAACGCACCAATTACAATTAGTATAATTGTCACCTGCATGTTCCACAGTTTTTTCACTTCCCTAGCAAGGTCGAAGTACTTATCCTTCTGTTCACATTCTTTCAGTTTTATTCTGTGGTCAGCCGGGACAGCAAAGTCGACTATTTTTCAAGTTCTCTTTTTTTTTGTTGATTATTATTAAGTCTGGTCTTTTGGCCTGTATTTGGTGATCCGTTTGTATGTTTAAGTCCCATGGGAGTTTATGCGTGGCATTTTCTAGGACAGGTGCTGGGTTGTGCATATACCATTTGTTAGTATGGTCGAATTTAAGTTTCTTACACATTTCCCAAATAATCACCTTACCGACCCAGTCATGTCTCGCCTTATACTCGCTCTGTGCTAATTTGCTGCATTCGCTTATTATATGATTGATGGTTTCGTCTCTGTCACCACATAGCCTGCATTTGCTATTTTGTTGAGTCTTATCTATTCTCGCTTTGATATGATTGGTTCTTATGGCACTGTCTTGTGCTGCTATTAGGAGAGATTCTGTTTCTCTCTTGAAGTTTCCTTTCCTTAGCCATGTCCAAGTTTTGTCGTGTGAGATATTGTTTATTAGTCGTTTAAACCGCCCATAGAGTTGTTTTCCTTCCCATTTTTGTTTCCTAGTTATTGTCATTCTATTGTTCATCGTGTTCTCAGTTTGGTTTCTGGTGGCTGTAATGAGTCCTCCGTCGTGCTTTTGTATATAGTCTTTGAGTCGTTGTATCGATGCGTCAACGCTGTCTTCAATGCTGGCAAGTTTTCTTCCTCCCTCTTTTCTTGAAACATATAGTCTGTCAACGTCGTCTCTGGGATGTAATGCCTAATGCATTGTCATTAGTTTTCTTGTTCTTTGGTCCATTTGTTTAAGTTTGTCTCTGGTCCACTTGAGAAAGGGCCCGGAATATCTAACGAGAGGTACAGCCTAGGTATTTATTCCTTTGATGATAAGATTTCTGTTATTGAGTTTTGTCTCGAGTAGTTTTCTAGTTCTCCTGAGATATTCTTTCTGAATTTTTTCTTTCATTTCCACTTGTTTGGTAGTGTCAGCCTCCAATTATTATTATTATTATTATTATTATTATTATTATTATTATTATTATTATTATTATTATTATTATTATTATTCCTTAAGAGTTTCTCACGTTAGCGTTTGCCGATGGTTTTTCACTGGAGTCTGAGTAACAACAAGTCTCTTCAAGTCTCCGGAACTCTTCTCAGTATTCTGGCCGATCTTAACAATGCTGTAGTTCGGATTGTCTTCACTCGTCCTCTTATTTCCAAGTCCTCTGGTCCTTTAAACAATATTTTCGTGATTGTACCAAGAGCACCAATTACAATTGGTATAACTGTCACTTTCATGTTCCACGGTTTTTCTAATTTCCTAGCAAGGTTGAGATACTTATCCTTCGTTTTTGCTTTCTTTCTTCTTTTATGACAGTTAAATCCCTTGGATTCAGGCCCCGAGTATATCAATATACATTTAATTTTCTCAATTAAAAAAAAAAACTGTAAAACAATAAGTGATCATACATTTTAAAAGCAGTGAAAAATTGGGTCCCTTTTTCATCCAAGAAAAGTCTTGATATTAACCAAAAGAAAAGTCTTTTCATCATAGAGTTTGCTGTCACTTTTTCCTGATACAGAAGCAGTTCTTTATTTTTACTTCCTTTTTCTATACTGTCACTAATTTTTACAATAATGATTAGTTTCTCATACGCTCCTATTAAATCATTTGAGTCACTAAACTGCTTCAATCTTACGCGAAAAATCAAGACCCCCCATCACCCAGCCAACAATGCCTTTTCTTAGTATCAATAAAAATATAGCTTTCCCAATTAGCTAAATTGTCTGAAAAATTACTTTGCTAGGATCCTTTTTAAGCCAGATTTTTTTAAATGCCTAACTTTTCACTACATGACGTCTGGACCAAACATTAAACACACATTAGAATAACTTACAGAAATACATCCAAATTAAACAACAAAAAATTCTGTATTGTGAAAAAACAACTTTAAGATGTATAGCGTTTCCTCAGTTTGAAAATGTCTTTGTTTAATTTAGCATTTTTTTAACAAATTGAAAGAATGCACTCTATTTTTATGCTCTTTTTTATGATCTTCGTGTAATGATTTTTCTTTGTCATTCTCTTCCGTCAGTCTTTGCTTTACGTTATGCTAATGGATATTTTTCTTCTGTCTTTTACGTCTTTTTAACGCGTTCCCGTCGTTTCCTAAAGATAAATTTTCCATTTTCACCTGCATTCCTCCATATTGAGATAATGTTAACCCACCACTCATTACGCACCCATATACAGATGTATTCTTTTCCAAGCACCAAAAACTATATCTCAGGAACAGAACATATCTGGCGCATTGCTGCGTATTTTGGTTTTACGGGACGCTGACACTTGATCATCTATTTTTTTCAGACGATTGATGGAAGAAAAACTGGTAAAATCATATTTATAAAACAACTCCCTCTTTATTCAGATGATAATTATTGCATAGCTGAGTCTTGGCGTAAGAGGCTGAAGACAAAGACGAGATAAAGAGATTACAATGATTTCTATCAGGAAAAACAAAGAACATTGACACGTAGTAACAAGAAAAAATACTACACACTTTATTTCGGTTTTTCAATCTCCTTCTAGATCGGTTTGAAAATCATAGAGACGTCTAGTTGTATTTTTTGAATCGAAGAAAAGGTCTCCTTGTTTCATAAATTGAATTCCAGGGAGCGGTTTCGTTTGTTCCGAAAATCATGCTCCTTATTTGTCCTCTACCAGTTGCTAACTGACTGTTAACCTTTTTCGAAATTGCCAAATCTCATGTAACCGTTTCTTGCACTTATCAAGAGAATTTTCGTCGCTGTCTTTTGTTGTAGGTCAAACATACAGTCACAAGTTTCACCGAGAATAGGAACGAAGCTGCTGCATCGCATAATCAATTAGGTAGGCTTTCATAATGTCCAGGTTTTCGTTTTATACTATAATTAGAAAAGGAAAAGAAATCCCTAGCAATTATTTGTTATGATGGTCGAAAAAGGACAAAACCCTTTATGTTCAGACTAACAGTAGATTTAGTTGAAATACGTTTGTTCACTTTAGTGTCTTGAATCCAACTCCCGAAATCGAGAACCAAGCCTTCTCTCTTTACTCACGTATTCCTATTAGCCAATCAAAATCCCCATGTTTACATAACCTTTTTTAGATCTACATTTTTCTTTTTCAAGTAGATGAATTATATTGTGAATTGAATTACCACGACCAGAAAATCAGGCGAACACTTACGCACGGAAACACTGCTGATGAAACCTTAAAAGATCGAAACAGCTGTCCAGTGTTTCCGGGCGCAAGTGTTCGCCGAATTTTCTGCTCATGGTAATTCAGTTCACAACCTTTTTTAGTTTTGATTCAAATATTTTTATACCAGAAAGAATATCAGTTTGATCTCTGAACATGTCAATCATCAAACAGATGCCAACTGCAAAAAGAATCCTCACTTACTACTTTACGCTTCATTTCAGACCACTCAAAAAAATAAAAAAAATATACATATTATTGTCCAATTACGAAATAGTTTATTTAAATCCGTTATCGGGAGTAATAAATAATCAGAGTTCAGAGTCATTTTTTGATTGTTGGTTTTCTTTACAGAAATAAAATTCATTGATACTGTTTTTCCCTTCGTCTCATCTTTTTTCATTTTTCATATCTTTATATTGTTACGTTGGGTTGGCTGGTTACAGGGTTAGGCGACCGTCTGTGATCGGGAAAAGAGGATTGTCTGGTTTCGGATTATAGTAGGTGATTAGCGTGCGAAAAGCTTGTCAACAACAGTAATAACAACTTCAACTATCAGACATTCTTCTTAAAGGTGAACTCTTGTTATTTATTCACTTTCAGGTCGTTGGAAAGGTTGAGTAAGAGAGGTACGAATCACTTGCAATAAAAAGTATATTTTGCATTTATCGAACAAACTCTAGGTCAGTTTGGGAGCATTCATTTCTTGTCTTAGTTCACTCATTTTGACTGGACTCTTAGCATTTGTCACACAGGCTTATGTTTTGGTTTAGTTTGGGTACATTGTAAATAATTCAATGCCAAGGAATAGTAGTGGTACTATTTAACCAATAGCTGGGGAGGCGGGGGTGTATTCCCAAGAGTATTAACCCGAAAGGGAAAGTAATAGCGTGATTGGAGTTCGAAATTGCTTACTACGATGTCGCAGTCCAATTCATTGTCCTTGATGAGGCAGGGGCTCCTCCCTCAGAGTCATGACTGGCTGTCTGACCCTTGGTTTGTCAAAATTTCCCAGTCTGAGAATTCTCTCCAGTCTGCGAACCTTCTTTTAAGAAAATCTACCAAGTGTATACATAGATAGATATATAGTAGTAGTAACCGCTTCTTTACAGAAGTCCATCTCTTAAAAGCCCACAAAAAGCACCCGTAGGAATGCCTGTGATACCTCAAGCCAAGTTCATTTCTGCAAATCTTGACGTATATGTCACAATCAAAAGAACTATATTTGGCGTTAACATTAACCTCATACACTCTCATAAGGCTTCTCAAACCTGATGTAGATCCACATATTTTGTCATAGTATTTACACGAATTACGTATAGGTTACTGCGGTAGGACCTGTGTAAAATCACTCTGCGATTCTTTGCTGTCATTAGACAAATAAACTTTACTGCTGATGTTACAAACATGTTCAGGCTGAAAAGTGTCCGGAACGGAGGTTGAGTCCTGTTTGTAAAGTGTTCATTTCAAGATAAAATGTTCGATTCTTCGTTCTTCAAAGGCTTTTTAATCATCAAATACCCCATTTTTTATAAATTGAAAGAATTTCTGTCATCAGCTTCCAGTTTACAAGATCTACACTCAGTGACCTAAAATTGTTTTTGACGACATCCTTCAAATGTATTTTTGGTTGATGCCTTGGACGTTTACCACGTCGTAACTTTCCGTAAAACAGCTGCTTAGGTAACCTAACATCATCCATGGTAATAAAGTGTCCAACGCAACACATCTGACTGCGCATGAAGAATATCTCAATACTTGATGCATTTGTTTGTAAGGAAGAATAATGGTGTCTAGTGTTAGAGACTACTATTTGATTTTTAATATCCTCTAAATATGAGCTTGATAATTCTTGGCGAGTCGTTCAGTTGCGCGGGTCAATTGATGTGGTTATGATAGCCTAAATATATTTATATTTAAAATATATATTTGAAATCGTGTTTCAGAAGTCCGTTTAAATATAAAAAAGTTAAATTGGCGACCTTAGTCGAGAGTAACTCGAAGGCTCCCTTTTCAATAGCTAATACACCGAGGCGTAGGGGAGGTCGCTACTCCATTCAAGAGATTGCTCCACTTTAACCTTGATCCTTACCTTATAGTGCTGAGTGCTAAGCAAGGCGGCATCAAGTACCATTAAAAATGCATGACTCGACCTTGGACTGAACCCCGATCTCCCGGATAATTGCTGAACACTCTTCTCATTAGGCTAATAGATATCCTTATTTACCATGCTCCATCGTTTCAGTTAACATTTACGAAACTTATTTTAGCCTAGAGGTTAGGGAATTGCGTTCATTGTAAGTTTAGATTTAATTGTCTTTTTTTGTACAGTTTCTTATGTTTTTGCACATGGTTAGATTATAAAGTTTTCCTATTTCATACAAATCATTTTAAAACATATTTAGTTGACCCATAGATAGGACTCTAACAGGAACAATCACTACGGATGTAAATGGACCTGGGTGTAATGGCAATGAAAGAGTACTCCACACTTCCCAGATCTTTAGAACTGGAGCCTTATCATCAGATGCAATTTTGTCATACTCAAGATTTCCCTTTTTTGGTAGGTCTTATCTATATGCGGGGGATTTTGTTAGCGTATTCTATTCTTTGCTGTCCGAGTTAAATTATGCTTCAGAAAAGTTTACTTTCGACTCAGACCTCAGAAAAAAATCTATGCAAAACTATTGTAATAAAATAACAATTAAGAGTTGATATTGATACCTTACTGATTAAAAGAGACCGGCTCATTAAGCATCAGTTTACGTCTCAAGCCTGATTAATTTCAGCAGAATGCGTCCATTTTTAGAAGCATTTAATGACTTATTTTTCAACTATAGTACGTATTCATAGTACTTACGATTTGATAAAATCTTGTCCCGTATTTTCCAACGTCGTTTCCCAGACGGGGTGTTCAGCTTCACCGTGAGGCATTATAAATTGCTGCTCATCTGTTTCTGATTCTTGTCCTGATTCAGTCAGTTGTTTACTGACAAAGCGCCTCCTTAGCGACAACAATTGCAACAACTGTAATTAAAATAAGAATCAGTGCGCAATTGGTCTATAAAAGAAATAGAGTTTTTGAAGTTTACGATTGAAACTTACAGTAATGTTGTATAGAGCCATGATACAACTATACGTATACATGCGGAAACATAATAAACAATAATGACGAACGAACACACTTCTTTAGAAAAAGATACCTCACACACTTTATTCTCGAAAGGGTTGCGAAAGGGTTGATATTGGTATATAACCAATATCAACCCTTTCGCAACCCTTTCGAGAATAAAGTGTGAGAGGTGAGTTGGAGACGGGGAAAGACTGCAACATATGGACCCCATAGCAGCACTTCTTCCTCATTCTGCTGGGCTGTTCAACCGGGGTCCTGAGGGCCCAAGCCCTCTGTCTGGAGCTTGTTCTCACTACGGCATCTTGTCCCCGACTGCGACTGGAACTCGAACTATGACTGCAACTCGAACCTTCCTCGAACTCCAACTCACCTCTAACATATAACCAATATCAACCCTTTCGCAACCCTTTCGAGAGTAAAGTGTGAGAGGTATATTTTTCTAAAGAAGTGTGTTCGTTCGTCATTATTGTTGATTATGTTCCCGCATGTGTATGTATACGTATAGTTGTATCATGGCTCTATACAACATAATACAATTTACCAAATTCTCAGCCCATCGCTTCCGGGCATGACGTCATTTACATCCCAATCACATTACCTATCTGGGGTTTTTATAATGACATTTGTGATTGTCATATCCCCTGCGCACGACCGTGAACTGTACTCAATGTGTGTACACTTGCACTAAGAGCCGAATAGTTCAAAGCCCAACCAAACCGAATGATAAAATATAATTAACGAAAAATGATTAATATAAAAAGATCATTCCGTAATTATATAACAGTAAGCTTGGGGTATCCTCGTGGTGTAATGGTTAAAGCGATGGACTGCAGAATCGTAGTAAGCGAGTTCGTACTTCAGTCGCGCTATTACATTCACTTTCGGGAAAATACCCTTGGGAAAGGTATGAAACCCTTTATCCTCCCAGCTATGGGTTAAATAGTACCAATACTGTTCTTCTCGGAGAATGGCTTTGGCATTAAATAACCTACTAAAGGTTGATATGCCTTTAAACAAAGAAACCATACAGTAAGCTCGACGCGTTACACTCTCGTCACACGGCTTTATATCAAGGCGGTTGTGAACCTATTAAAATATCCCCATCTAATGAAATAATTCTTGGGATACATTGTATCATATAATCAAAATTAAATGGAAGAGAAGGGGTAAATACGAAAAGTTTGATAATAAAATTACAAGTGTTTCTCTTTTCAGCTGCGTATTGAGAATGTTAGGATCTTAGTATTTTGAATTTAATTTTGAAGCTGTCTATTTTTTGTGGAGACCCGATATACAGACAAGTAAGTTGTAGAAAATGATATCATTTGAGATGTATAGGGTGTTTCAGAAAATTTATATCAATATGTTGTATAGCCGTGATACAACTATACGTATACATATATATGTGGAAACATAATCAACAATAATGACAAACGAACACACTTCTTTAGAAAAATATACCTCTCACACTTTATTCTCGAAAGGGTTTCGAAAGGGTTATGTGTGAGAGGTGAGTTGGAGACGGAACAGACTGCAACATATTGACCCCCAGTTCCTCTGACTGTAGCAGCATTTCTTTCTCATTCTGCTGGGCTGCTAAACCAGGGGTCACTGAGGATGGCAAGCCCTCTGTCTGGAGCTGGTTCTCACTGCCTCGAACTGCAACTCGAACTCCAACTGCAACTGAGTCCAACTAACTCAAACCGTCTGTGGCACCTGATTATATAATTGTTTGACGTACACCTGCTTCCCGTGGGCGTCGCATGTGCACCGAATTCAACCCTTCCACTGGTCAAGGTGACATCTTCGACATCATCGACCGGATGCACCTGCTTCTTGATTGACGGCTCGGTCGAAGGTCAATATGTTGCAATTTCGTATTCTAATAACTGGAACAATTCTCGTTCTAATGATCTCAAATTTTAACAGCATCTGTAGAAACAGCTCAAAATTCTGTATATAATGTTACTCGCTTTTTTTTGTTCCAGTGAATAACATTTCTATATAGGAAAAAAACCAAAACGAAAAAAAACAACAAAAAAACAAAACGAACTTAAAACATTAGACATAAAATTTTGAGCTGTTTCTATACAATGAGGTTATTTGAACGAGGGTTGGTCAAGTTATTAAATAATGAAATTTATCAGTTTTACTCAAACATCATATAAGTATATCAACTATGGAAGGAAGAAGACTATTTTGTTATTACATAATAAAAAAATTTAATCTAAGAAGACATGCAAATACATAAAGGCTGAAGAATATTATAAAGCATAACAGGAATGATGATGATATAAAAAAAAACTATGGATTAATGAAATAATTCACCTGATGTAATATCGTCACCGACAACTGCTATATCGGTAATAACTAATTGTCGGCTGGGAAGGGAAAAACATAACTCGTGTTAGCGTTCGGATGGACGTTGTTTATTCTCTTCCTGTTCACTCTCTGAGACCGTGGAAGTAGAAAGAAATGGACAAGGAACTCCATGATGTTCTTTCGTTGGTTTAGGAACAGGATTTTCTCGTATGTTTGATTAATTCTTCGTTTTTCACTTTCAGCGAAAGTTTGTGTCTTTCACAAACCAGCCACTAAAAGAGAAAAAGAGATCGAATCCTGAAATTCGTAATTTTATATATATATATATATATATATAAAATGGGGTTCTCGGAACACCCCTCTCCACTTCAGCCTCTAGCCGGTGACATCTTCCGGGCCTCTATCATAAATTAGATCTGGTGATTTCGGCCCGGATGCTGAATCAATCTTCCTTGTTACACTTAGCGCACTGGAAGTGATGTTGAAATCTGTCAACTCTTCTTTCTTTTAGTAGTTGTTTTCTTTTTTTCTTCATAACTTATCTCTCCTACAACTATTTGGTTACCATGCCACACCAAGAACTACCGACAAAACATTGATTTGAAAAACAAGAATAAATAAGAACAAAAGAAAAATTTAGTGGCCAGGAATTTTTGAACATATTTACTTTATTTCATTTCTGTGGGGGCTGAATCCAAAAATGATATTGATTATGTTGAATTGAGTCTCGTTATTATTATTATTTTTTATTATTATTGTTATTTTTTTTATATTGAAAAATAAAATTGACATCCAGCAAAATGGTTTGTTTCATATTATCGAAATTTTCTTGCTCGAAAAGTTTCACTGAAACACGGTACATCGAATATTCATATTCTGAAGGTATTCGTGAATGTTGTAACGAATTAAGCGTAACCTGTTCGTGACGAAATATTGCTAGTGTTTAGCCTCATCAGCTCTTGGCAGCAAAATAGCGATATTTATCTATATTTATTTGAGTGATTAGTTTCATGGATAAGTCAAAATATAGAAAGTTAAAAGAAAATAACTTTTATACCTGAATGGTGATTTTAAAACTTTATATCATTAGTAATTATACTGGTAATTCGATTGAGTTGTAGATATAGTGTTTATTTACGAAAATTAAATCAATACAAAAAATATTTTTAAAAATTCCTCTAAATTTATCGTTGAATTAATGGAAAATATTGGAATCGATTTAATTATCGTACATAAATAAATAAATGAATGTAATTGTTAATGATACAGAATCGTAAAAATACTATTGGGTTGCTTAGTATGGCTGAGTTTCCACTCTCCAAGGACTAATATTAGCATTGTTACACCCATGACATATTAATACTGAATATACAAAATGAAGGCTCATTAACACATACATAAATATTTAGTATATACAAAATATGCAAAGAAGTAGTATTTAAAAGAATACGCAATCGAGTCTCAACAGATGAAATATGTGCATACATGAACAAGCAGTATATGAAAGAGGCATAAGAATAGAAAAAAGGCTTATTTGATGAAGGTGGACAGTAAAATAATCTGCCTATGTGGACTTTACTGTGCAGTGATAAATAAAACTATTAACACATTGGATAATCATGGAAGTCCATACCAATCAAAAAAGGTTAAGAGTTAAAAACGAAAACAACAAAAAAGTAATCAGTCTGTCAGTTTTTTGGATAATAAAATTATCTACGTAGTGCATTCAATAAGTTTCCAGACTTTTTTTATACAGGCATTTAAAATGGTCATGGACTCTTAAAAATTCAGTATGTTATTGCTATACATCTTATGAGATGACTGACAAATTTTTAAGATTTCAGGTTTAAATGAACAGCTACAGCAGCAATTGGAATACTCCCTACTAAAGCCTGATTGTCACAGCTGATGAAATTAAAAACGTAATCTGGACACTTTAGAAGAACAATATGCAATAAAATTCTGTTTTAAACTTGGAAAAAATGCCACAGAAGCGTATGGAATGCTTCAAACTGCTTTTGGAGCATCTTGCATGAGTCGAGCATCAGTTTTTGAGTGGCATCAGAGATTCAAGGAAGGCAGGGAGTCTGTGAGGGATGATGAGAGGTATGGGAGGAGTAAGGAAGTCAATAGACCAGAGTTGGTTGGCCAAAGGGTTAGGGTAAGGGTTACTCTGTTGAGGTTTTAAAAGAGTTAAGGAAGAGATTCCTAGGGAAGAGGCTAGCACTCTTCAAATCGGGTCAGTGGTATTTCTACCAGGACAATGCACCAGTCCACGACTCCATCCTTGTCACAGACTATTTAACCAAGATGGGAATCAAGACAGTTCCTCACCATCACTATAGTCCAGACCTTGTTCCCTGCGACTTTTGGTTATTTTCTAAGCTCAGAGGCTGCCGTTATGAGACAATTGAGGAGATGAAAGAGGCTGTGACGAAGATCATTGACACGCTCACACAAGAGGACTTCGATGGAGCTTTCCAGAAGCGGTACAACAAGTGCATTGCAGCCGGAGGAGATTACTTCGAAGGGGACTAGAGTTTCATGTGTGTACTATCAATAAAAGTGCCCACACGAAAAAAGTCTGGAAACTTATTTAATGATCCTCGTAAGTCAAGAACTCTAAATTAGAGATGCTGATTTTAATGGCATGACCACTGGTTAAGGATTAATTTATACAAAATTGTGTTCATTGTACGTTTATATTTGCATTTTTATAAAGTTTTTTCTTTCCACAAAACGAAACCTAAACCAAGTCCAAATGGAACTGGGAGTAGTGACAACCAAGGGGCGACTTCTCACATTCCAAATCTCCAGAATTGGAACCTCACCATCAGATGCAGTTTAGCGTCATACCTAAAGTGCCCTTTTTGTGGAGGGATCATACTCCTCAGCAGGGGATACATTTAAAGTATTCTACGTCTCGACGGATGGGCAACCTGTTCGTTGTCAGTGATAAACATTTTATTAATGTTAAAAGTTTATGTAACTCCAAATCTTTAATCAATCCATGCATTAGTTCTGCTTATGCAATCTCAACACACAGTCTTCTTGATTTAATCAAATTAACTATTTTTAAGTTTCTGTTGTAAGAAGAGAGATCATCTCTTACCTTCAGATGAACTGTTGAGACTTCCTTATGTGAAGAGTTACATATCTCCAAGTTCAAGATGGCTTCTTCTCCTGACTGGTAAATTGCTTTTTCGAATCTACAATGTAGGAAATCAAAATCATTTAAAATTATTTAAAAAATGTACTTAATTTGTAATGTTTTCTATTAATAACCACAAGGTTTATAAGGTAAAATTTACGATTTTAGTATATTTACGTACAAGAATACCGTAAATTGTGGTGTATGAGTCGACCTTTAAGCCTGAAAAAAGCAAGGGGTCGCCAAATGCGGCAGGGTTAAAATTCAAAATTTTCTTGAGAGAGGTAAAACCAGTGGAACAGTAATCGTAACAATCTATATACACCACTTACTGTAACTCCATTTGAGTGCCACAAACATAGCTAACTTAAACTTGTGTTTGGAGACATATTTAAGAAATTAATACAGAAATTATAATACAATAATAAAATTGTTTGGTGGGGGGTTGTAAATTGCTATGTTGGTCTGTTCACTGTATAGAGGCTAATTAATAGGATGATGATTTAAACTCAGTGACGACAGTGTAACTTATTAACAGCTTTGCAGTCTGTCGTGTTAGACAGGTGTCACTACTGACTGTTTGTTTAAACCCTGTTGCAAATGATGGAGTTGTATTAGTGTTTTTGAAACAGTTGGTATAATATACCGTGGGTAGCAGTACTATGGTGCATAATCTATTCATATCTTACTGATGATATTGATTTTGTTTGAATTCTTTTTACAAATAGACATGGTATACAATATCTCTTACCAAGTTAACGTCAGTAAATCTACTAACGAATTATGTAGGTTTGTTGTGATATTCCTATCAGTATAAAACTAAACTTGAAAATCACATACAATATATATAATAATTCATATACAGAAAGGTATTAAAGTCAATGTCAATGCAAGTAATTGGGCCTTTTTATATTTTTGCTCTAAGTTATCATAGCCTATCCTCATTTAGGCTTAATGGATAAGTTTTGGTAAAACAGAAGCCTACTGTAAGTTTTGGGGTCGACCTATAGAGCTGGTGTAGAGCTAACCAAGAATTTTGAACAAAAAATCTTGAAATCAACTTATAACCCTGATCGACTTGTTTGCTGCAATTTACAATACTTATATTGCAGGCAATAGGGCTTGTATATCTGTCCCACACTGGTTGCCACATAATTTTATTAGACTAAGGTCAACAGAAACAAGTCAAGTTTTTCTGGCTCGAACAAGGTGCAGAGTTTCAAATTGCAACAGATAATTACCAGGTTTAACCAAGCGCATTCGAAATCATCTGATCAATTTTAGCAGTGATACTTGCTGGGCCCTCAAGTAGAGAAGAAAAGCCTCTGCATAGATTTACCTTGCATTTATAAATGCGTTCCCTGGAGAAATTTACAACTTATGACAACTTATGCAATTCCGCAAACTGATGGCATTCTATTGTTGGGAGACAAGACCAGGTGGTCTCCCTTGTCACTGTGCTTGATGAACTCTCCCAAGTCATGAGTTCATTTTGGTCATGTGACAAGGTGAACTGACAATCCGCCTCTTTCACGAACAGGACTTTGGGCTGCCGAGATGAGCTAGTTCGCCCCTCAGCGGCGAGCATATGAGGCCTTCCTCTTTTATATTCCAGACCTGAGAAGAATAAGTGGTTTCCACCTTTTTGCTGTATGGACTTTTCTGCTTGTTCCTTGAATGCTTGTGACTCTTGTATAGCCTAAGAAGGGAAATGAGTTCTCTACTCATATTGTGTACAATTAAATATTTCATCATATAAATTGATTTGTTCTTTTTCCTACCGAATATTCTGTGTTAGGTTACTGTCTTTGGGATAAGAAACGAGCTGTTTCCCATGCATTAACTCCCTGTTAAATCTTATACTCTCACGGAATAATGACTAATTCAGAACGTACCAGCTGAGACCCTGGAATAAGAACAAAAATTCAGATATTTGTGCAAATGATTTATTGTGTGATCAAAATAATAAAGAGGAAATTACAATTTTGAATTATTCTATATAACATTTATTTTTACTTTTTCCTAGACAGAAAATATCAAAAGCGAGATGAAAACTACAGAATAATGTTATGTGCTATTTTGAATGAATCCTAATGGCAGAAGATTCCAAAACAAAAATTATACGGACATTTACCTTCAATCTCGCAAGCCACCCAAGAAAGACAGACCAGACCGGCTGAACACAACTGGTGAAGTAAGGACGAGCACATGAGTAATGTTATCCGTCACATGGACACACTAATGTTGACCGACTAGCAAAAATTTACATTCATCATCTCTGCACAGACACTGAGTACCATCTAGAGGACTTACCAAGTGCAATGGCAGAGAGAGAGAGAGAGAGAGAGAGAGAGAGAGAGAGAGAGAGAGAGAGAGAGAGTCAAAAGAATTCGTGCAGAAGCCACACTTTGGTGATGATGCCTTAACAAAATGAACAAGCCCAATTTTTCCCTTCAAACTTTTTCGGTGACCTGGATAATTGTGATTCGTATGTTGTTTTATACAGACCTTATGATCATAAAAAATGTGCAAATTTATCCATTTTGGGGTAGAAAACAGGTTAATTTCTAAATTCCATTATCTTGTGGTCAAAAACAGAATTTGATGTGAATGGCCATTTTACTTTTACAGCATAAGCAATTAAGAAACAACATATCTAGGGACAAACATTACATTGTATTAATAACAGAATCTTAATAACAGAATCTTAGAACATATCTAGGGACAAACATTACATTGTCTTAATAACAGAATCTTAGAACATCTTTCGAAAGTTATTCTGAGAAAATTCTAGAAATTCCGGAGGCGGGATCGGATGAAACTTAGTGATCAAAACAACAAAGATGAGGATAATAGAGTGAACAATTTCGGGAAATGCCAACATTTTATCTCAGCCCTTCAGAAAATCTTAGGAACTCCGTAAATTAGGATACTCACAAGAATAATTGATGAAATATGAACAATACTTTAATCCAGAAATTCAGAAAATTCTTGGAAGGCCGGAAGCTGCATTGACCACAATAGTAAAAAAAAAACACTATTATTTCATGAACTATTCATGTTATTAATCTTAAGTTCATGATATAATAACAATAAACTCAGGAAGGCCGGAGTTTACATCAACCGGAAAAGCCATGAAAGCAACAAAGATGAAGATAATAATGAAAATAGTCTCCGTAAAAATGTCAATGGTTCATTGGTGAATGTCAGACAACAAGAGTTTGTGATCGTCTCACAAAAGAGAAGACACTATGCAACATACTTGCCAGTGATTTTGCATTTTCTTTTGATCCATTTGAAGAATGCAAAGTTTTCTTCGATCGATACAGGAACCACTTCGGCATTTGTTGGTGTAGATCTCACTTGGAATTCTTCAACAGTCTAAAAAAAATTGAAATGCCAGTCAGCTCAAAAAAATATGTCGCCACTTAAAAGTGCATTTACTGGAACGCCTGAATTCCGGTCGAGAAATTCCCATTTCTACATCGCTATTGCCGCACAACAATACAATGTCCGTCTGATAAATAACAGATTACAACATTTTACATCATAGGTGTGGGTCCAGAGTTCTTTGGATTCAGATTTCTAAAATACACAATAATATGGAAAAATTAATTTAAAAACAAGACATTAAAAACATTTAATATGTACGAACTACTTTTATGACACTGTAAGCAATTTTATTCCTGGTTTGCATATAGGTGAAATAATGTGTATGCATATCGGTCCATGTGGGTCTCTGTGCGTATTTATTACTACAGGCAAAACACATGTATCTATATGCGTGTTAGGGGTGAATGTATTTGTATGGGTGTGTGGCCATTCAGATTGTATATATATATATATATATAGATGGATGTGTGAGCATAGAATATCAAAATAATAGCTAAAACAAGTTGAGAGGGATTAGGTAGATTTAAATAGAGGACAAAGCAGAAAGAGAATTATTTTTTGATATGGGATGAAAGAGTTAAATTTTAATGTCCGTCATACTCATAAGTCTTTGGCGCATTAACAGACAAGAATATCATATTTTTAGGTACTTTGATTGTCCGCGCAGGAAAAAAAAACATTTTCTTTCTCGAGAACTAAGGCTCAAAGTATACAAGGAAGCAATCAGGTAATAGACAGATCAGTTACCAGTGGGAAGAGTTGTGACACAGACGAGAGGGAGTTCGAGTCCAGAGTAGAAAGCTAGTGGATCGCCAGAGACAAGGAAGTTAGTTGTTGACTGTTTAGACACAATGTGATATGGGAATTTCGTCCATTGTCCATATTGCGATAATGAGGAAGAGCGTCCAAGACAATTTTGCAAAGTGCCATACGTTTCCCACTCCTACCAAGATGAACTCGAGGAGAAAATAAAGAAGCAGCACGTACATTCTCGAAATTCGTTTTTGTTTCTATTTATTTTATATTGTGGAACTGACTCGTCCGGTTTCGATAAAATTTGCAAACGACTAATCTTGTCTTAAAAGAATCTGCACAGTGTGAGGTTGAACCGTTGCGCCGGTAGAATTTTAACAGCAGTGACAAAAGTTCATCACACCTTTACTTTTCAAAGATCAGGTACAAAATGATTAGTTGTTTTTTTTTCAATAAGAATTCAGGAACAAAAATAAAATTTATTTTCGGATATTAATCGGACTGCTATATACAGCGCTTGTTGTCGGGGTGTAAGAATATCCCGGATTTACTGTGTAGAAAATAACATCATTTGGGAAATAGAGAAGTATTCTTTCAGTCTTTTTTCTCCACCGTACATCCGAGATATTCAATTGAAGCATTGCTTACAGAATTAAAAGTGGAACCCTTGGCCTACAGTGCAGTAGTTAAAGTAATAATGACTTGATTAAATCTTAGGTGAGGACACGTGGCGTTTGGTTGAAAGGTGCTTGAATGAAATCATCTGGAAGCTGTCGGTTAAATCCCAATTACTATAACTTAACACTTGAAGCCGGTCATAGTTAACCGAAATGGAACAGTCTACCCTTGTGGTTCAAATAAGTGGTTCAGTTCGAGATTCTGAAACACCTGAAGAAGGCCGATGGATATATCGACCGAAACGTTGTGATTATAACAATAAAGATGAGTTCAATAGTCCGAATATTCTAAGTAATAATAAATTTTATTTCTTTTTCCTTTTATTGTGTTAATATAACAGTAACTGTCCTACCCCCCTATCAACATGAGCAGTCTTGTAACCTCAGGTTGGGATAGTTGTAGAGGCATCATTGATGACTTTCTGACAACCACCTGTCCTTTCTCTCGAATGTGGTAGTTGTTATCATCATGTATCGTGTGTATCTTGGGCTGGAAAACTTGATAGAGCCCATCTCTCTCCACACTTGACCTTGGTCGAGGCCCTGTTCCTTGGTGGTTTGCTCTGGATATAAACACGAAGCCATTGCTTTTCTAGGTATCCCTCCTGCCTAACCAGTGCCTTCATTAAGAAGGTGTCGAATTATCCCCACCCTTCATGTGACTTAGCCCTCCAGCTGAAGCGCTTTCCTATGGCATGTGTTGTATTGCAGTAAGGAAAAGATACACAGTGAAATAGAGTTTATTAACTCAAGTGGTACAGTCCGACTAGTATTATAAATCTCGCGCTGTTGGTGTTACGTCCGAAGTTGGTCTTACTACTGACCGACGTCCTTTCAAAGTTATTTCTCCGCTTCTCTTTCTGCTTCTGCTTCTCTGTGTTTAAGAAAAACGGTGTCTTTTATACTTCTGCGATATCGGAAGTCACGTGGTACGAGCCACTATGCAACATCTCACCCCCCCCAATTTTTTGACATGTCCGTAGGACATCATATTTTTGTCTTTTGGGATATATTTCCATTGTTCCCGTCGGGGTACGTTTTCGTTTGCTCGTACAATTTTGTTGTATTGGTGAGGGCCTAGGTATCTCAAACATGTCATAAATGACGGACATGGGTTCTTTCACTCATTTCTTTGTATTTGGGGTATATCTTCTTTTTTTTTTTTGCTTAATATGTCTGCGAACCTTCCATCTTGGATGTTTTATGATGTACATCATATTAGCAAGTTTTTTCAATAATGCCCTCGAACCTGGTTGCTTTACCTAAATGATAATTTAGGAAATAATTTTTCCCCCGGGCTATAGGTCTTATTACAGGAAGTAATTTTTTCCTTATTACCTTTTTTTGACGGAATCAATTTATTGAATTTTCCTAGCATACATCAGTTCTGCTGGGGACATGTTTGGATTTGGTGTTATTCGATAGATGGATAGAAATTCTTGTAATTCCTCATTTTCTGTTTCGATCGCATTTACCTTTTTAATTGCTCTTTTAAATACATCAATAAAGCTTTCCTCCAGTCCATTTGATCTTGGGTTGTAAGGTGCGATTTAAGGTGATTTATTGAGAGCAATTTACAGAATTTTTCAATTTCTTTTAAAGTAAATGGTGTACCGATACAATGTTTTCTGGCAATCCAAATCTTGGAAACAGTTTCTGTAACACCTTTATTGTGGTCTTTGTCGTAGGCGTTTTGCATTTGAAAACATCTGGCCATTTCCTAAAGCTGTCTACTATGACAAAAACGTATGTTCCTTTTATCGGACTGGCATAGTCAATATGTATTCGAGACGACGGTTTGTCTGTCTTAGGCCATGAATTAAATTTTATGGGAGGTGCTTTTATTACCGATGCGCAGCTTTTGCACGATTTCACCATGTTTTCAAATGTCTTTATCCATACTCAGCCAGTATACATAACTTCACATGAGAGGCTTCATTCTACTTATTCCCAGCATGACACTTGGAGCCAACATGTACTAACTCTCAAATACTGCGTTATTATCTTGCATTTTACCTTTGACCCAGCAGATATCATTTATGAAACAACCTAAAATCATAGTGAAAAATACTTTTTTTTTACAAATATATACTGAAAAAAATTAACCCTTTCAAGGTTGTAACGTAATGGTTATCGTTTAAGGACACAACAACCCGAATTTAAATCCCGGACGAATCAGTTTGCATGTTCACGCTAATTCTCCTAAGGAAGGAATGGATCCATTTCAAACAAATGGGAACAATTAATCGTTTTAAAACGCCTGATAAATTAAAAAGTGCTTAAAATGTTGGCTTGCAAAGCTGTTTACAAACTAAAACAAATTTAAACATCACTTTCCTTGTTTTATTTCATTACTAATAGTTTCATATGTCATAACTCATGGAAGCCATGTACACAACGTTATCAGCGAGACATTTTCCATTTAAGAGACGATTCTAAATAGCACAGCAGTTTCAACCCGGACAATTATTATTGGCTGTAAGAATTTTTGAAAAAACGTATAATTTGTACAAGAGGAACTCATTTTTAAAAATTTCTATTTTACATTGAGTCAAAGTACATTCTTTCATTTTTTTCCTTAAAAAATGAATAAATACAATTGACCAGCGGCACACACACACACACACACACACACACACACACACACACACACATATATATATATATATATATATATATAGTATCAGTCATTGATAAATAAAGCTCTACTCTTCTTTAAAGAAAACGTTACCTTCTAAACTAAAGAACTCAGGATTTTATCATTTCGAGTGAAACATGATATATTAAAAACATGTTTTTAAATTAAAAAACATGTTTTAAGAATTATTCATTACCAAACTAAACAGTGTTGAAATTCAGAAGCCAAAAATAAATTATATATATATATATATATATATATATATATATATATATATCATGTACTTATTTTTGGATTGCTATCTATTTAAATTTTTGGTTACAGAGTTTCAACACTGAAGAGATCGACGTTAAATAATACCTAAAATATCCGTTTTAATTCAATAACGTTCTACTAGAATGGTGATAACTGTTTCGGTGATAACTGTTTCACCCGACAGGGTATTAAAAGAACTATATATATATATATATGCCAGATCAATTAAGAGCAGAGACTACATTGGACGTTAATCTTCATTTTAGTGTGCAGTTTGTGATTAAAAAAAAAACGCCTTTATTTTCGGCCGTTGATGTTATTACGCGTTTATAGTAACCGTTACAAACGTAATCACGTAAGAAACGGTTACTTTAAACACTTATCTGTAGCATATTTATTTATTGAGTGAAAATTATTTCTGGTATTCAAAGATTTTGGCCCGGGTCTTAGCAAACCGCTTACAGCTTGTCATCAGCGATCTGATCGGCCCTGAGCAGACCTACGCTGTGAAGGGATGGTCAATCCAAGACAACTTGCACTTGGTTCGCAAGGTCTTGGAGGAGATATAAGACGGCACCGAAGCCGCGCTGATCAATTTAGATCAGTCCAAAGCCTTCGATAGGATTGACCATCGGTTTTTAGCGTCTGTTTTGGAGTGCTGGATTTAAACCGGAGTTCTGCAGATTGATTGATTGGCATGATGTATCGCAACCCTCAGGCAGCGGTGCAGGTAAACGGAAGGCGTTCGAGAGCGTTCGAGATTGAGCTATCGGTCCGGCTGGGTTGCCCCCTGTCTCCTCTTCTCTATGTCCTTGCTTTGGCGCCCCTGCTCCGAAGGCTTAGGGATGAAGGGGCAAATCCGGCCCTGTGCGGTGTCCCTTTTGCTGACCCTCTTACAGCAAGGGTTTCCGAGTGTGCTGATGATATCACGGTCTTTGTATCCCGCCGCCTGGATATAAAAGCTGTGAAGAAGGTGGTTGCCGAGTACGAACGAATAGCAGGAGCCAATGTCAATTTTGACAAAAGCGAAGGTATGCGTTTCGGTGCTTGGAGGGGTAGCGATACCCTGCCAGAGCCCTTCCGCTAGAGTAACGGACCCGTCCGCATCCACGGGGTGTGGTTCGGGCCCGACCTCCAACTGGAGTGAAATTGGTCGGAGGTACAGGCTAAGGTGGATGCCCGTGTTGGAAACCGGCTTCTAAGGAGGTTGTCTTTAAAGGGCATGGCGGAGGTATGCGCTGCGTACGTCTTCCCTTTGATTCTTTACCTATTGGCTGTACTTCCTCTGCCTAAGGCACGTCGGCTGGCGCTTCAACGATCCATCATCAGATTACTCTGGGGAGGCCGAAGGCCGATGGTCAGTAGACAGGTCTGCATTCAACGTACACACAATGGGGATCTGGGTATACCTGATTTGGTGAGCCGCTGGTTCGCTGAAAGACTTGCATACTTGGACTGATCCTTGTCGGGGGACGCGGTGTGGAGACAAAAGGCGAGTTGGATTTTTCCCCGCCTAAAGTCAGATCCTAAGGTCGACGTAAAAGGGTAAAGCACCGTTTGTCCGCGAATGCCATACCGCCCTTCGTAAACTTTCTGGTTCTTGTGAACTTTCACAGCTTTGGAAAGAACTATATCAAGAACTAGTGGTGGGCTCCGCTTCGGACCCTCTCAGTAAGCGGCGCGGCTGGACGGCGGAGGAGGTCCGCTCCCATTGGAATTGGGCGCCAGGTTCGGGCTTCTTGAACAATCTCCGAGTTCTCACTCACCTGACGTCTTGCACAGAACGAGTTGCTCCTTCTCGGTTTAAACTTCAGAGCGGGCCTGGCAGACATGCCCGATTGTGCTCGCTGCTGCAGTGGTTTGGAGGAAACGGCTGAGCACGCTTTCTAATACTGCGATCGAGTTCGTCCGTCCTGGGACATCGGGGAGTGGACGGCTCGCATCGAACCCAAACAGCTCGTGCTGCTCGACGTTGGTACGTTTTATCTCCGCTTCAGGGTGTGGTGTTTCTCGCGATCCTAGGTGTCACCAGAATGGTGATTTAGACGACGCGAAAGAAGGGATTGTATGACAATGCAAACTTTTCTCATCGTGATCCGATATTGTTCTTTAGGCATCAGCTTAGGGTTAAAATCAGATGCGATAGAAAACGCTTGGATCGCATAACATTCGACAAAAGGTGGGTGAATGCAGCGAGCCTGGTCATACGAAAGAGGACATTATTGGAGTCATCCTTCCCTCCTCTTCTTGCGCATGGCTTCTGCGGCCCGGGTCCTTCGGGGCCCTATACCGAGTAAGTTGACTTTGTTTTCCTTGGAATAAATGTTTAACAGTGTGTTGTGAGTCATCATCCCCTTCACCTATTTTTCCCATCCCTATTTTTTATACCCCCACCCTACTCATGCCCACCTCTTCTGAAGATCTTGGAACCTCATCAGAATCCTGCTTTTTCTTTTTTCCCATTAGATCAGCTCCCCCTCCCACTTAGGGTAGGTCTAGCTTGTTTTCGGCGTTCTCGGACACCGGAAAACAGTCGTCCTCCATATCGTAGAAGGGGGATGGGAGGGCAACCAAACGGGGAATTTTTTCGTTTCGGGTTTTTTCTCCCATCCCCAACATACAACATTTAGTAAATAAAATCATATTTTGTAAATAAAATCATTAATTTCATCTCAGGATTTTAAGTAGGTCTTCTAATAGAGTAAATGTGATATTTTGGAGGATGTAGCGTGGTTGGTGAAGGATGAATTTCTATTAGTTGAATGGGTCGGCGAATGTGATTAGCTAGGATCCCTTAGACAAGTAGTTATAGAATGACCACTCCCTTCCCCTCCCCCACAAAACAATGGAAAGCAATAAGGCAAGGCCTCGTTGCCTTCCATTTTTGTATCAAATGGAAATAAAAATCATTATGGTATTCAAATGTCTTCAACGAACCTTTGCATATCTGCTGCCAGGACACCAGATAAATAAGCTTTCCATTTGGGAGGTATGTGCCTAGCTAGGAATGGATGTGTTTCAAAGTAGCTGTACTTTCATGCAAAATAGAAAGACAACTGAAAAAAGAAAAAAATTGACCTAGACAGAAAAAAGAAGAAAGATCCTATTGCCCATGATCAAATATTATAGTTGATTACGAAGACGATACCTTTGCCATTCCAACCACAATGACTAGTCCAGTCAGTTTCACTGCGAATTGGAAATCTTGATTTACGTCTGGCTACTTACCGACAAATCTGATGCGTCGATTAAACTTGCAGTGATGGAATATTGAATTTGGGCCGTCCATGGACCACATTCATTTTCTCCTTTTACTTCCATTGTGCCTACAAAAGGAAAAAATACAAGGGACCAATGATAAAAAAATATATACAAGAGACAACACGTAGCTGAATAACTGAACAATATATTTTGTAAAATCAATTTTATCTATTTATGCCAATATGTAAGAGAATTGCGAATTGAGAATTACGTTTACATTAAAAAAAAGTTTGTGCAGTTTCTTAATTTATTATGCTTTCTTTTTTTGCACACGGTTATATGATATCAATTTTTTAAAATCTAATACAAATGATTTTTAAAGACGCCTAGTTGATCCATATATGGTACCGTAACATTCTGGGTCTGAATAGACTTGGGTGTAATGGCAATAAAAAGATCTTCCCCACTACTCAGATCTTCAGAAATGGAGCTTCACCATCAGTTGCGTTTTAGTGTCATACCCCATACATCCATTTTTGCTGCGTTCTTATCTTTCTACCGGGGATTCAACCAGCGAATTATAAGCCCCACTGACAGAGCGTTCCGAATAAAGGATAGGCTTTCAAGAGCCAATTTACCTTTGGCAAATTAGCATAGCACAATTTTGTTTTGTTTTGTTTTGTTTTGTTTTGTCCTTGTGCTAGACTTAATCTTAGTGAATGTTTATACAGGCATCTTTATGTAAAACTGTAGTGTTTTTGAATTCTAATTTTTACTTACTCGGGATTTGTGTGGGCAACGAAATCTTGAATGGAAACATATAGTAGCCGATGCTGAAAGGATCTGAAAAGAGAGAGAGAGAGAAAGAGGCATAGAACTGTGGTTAAGATTGTTGGCTACATAGGTCGCTAATTGCTTGGTGTCCAAAGTTTCTTTAAAAAATCAGTTCTATATTTTTGAGAGGAATTTTTTCTTATTTGTGAATTGTGGATTATTCCAAGTGGAAATGATACAATTCATTCGATTTCTCTCCTTTTTTCATTCGACTTTAATTGATAAAACAATTTAGTATTTATAGTTTCGATAATTGTCACTGTAAAAGGATAACAATAAAAGCAATAAGTAATCATTATGCATACCAGTGTATTATACGCACTTGTGTACAATGCGCACCCGTGTATAATATGCACCTTCAGCTTGGGGTTACGAAGTTCCGGAAAAATGTGTCTTTTCGCGCTTGATACGCACTGGACTTTTAAAATTTCTTTTTTATTTCTTTTTTTTAGTTCATCGATCTTCCAGGGTTATTTAATGCCGAAGCTATCTTTGTAGAAGAACAGTAATGATACTATTTAATTCATAGCCGTGGGGATAAGGGGGTTCATGCCTTTCCCATGTTTATTTGTCCGAAAGTGAACTTAGCGTGAATGGAGTTCGAACTCATTTACTTCGAGGCTGCAATTTGACACTTTAGCCACTACCCCAACGGGATTTTTCATTTGAATTTGTAGCAGCTAATAAATGCGCACTTGGCACTTCGCCAACGGGACTTTTCTTCTTTTGAATTTGTAGTAGCTAATTAAACCAATACGTAGCATAGATCTATTTGGAAAATATTTGTATTTGATAGAAATACTTAAAACCATATAACTGTGCAAATTGTTTTTTTTTTGAATGGTACATCAACCTTCGGGGGTTATTTTATGCCAAAGCCATCCTTGTAGAAGATCAGAAGTGGTACTAACCAATTGCTGGAGAAATAAGAAAGTTCATACTTTTCTCAAGAGTGAAAGTGAACAGCGTGACTGTAATTCGAACTCACAGTTTTGTTGCGGTCCAGCATGTTTGCTACAACTCTACGATGACTGTCCCTTCTCCCCTCCAAAAATATTTGTATTTGACAGGAATTCTTAAAACCATAAAACTGAGTGCAAATTAATTGCATTAGATAGGAAGGCTTGAAACCAAATAACTTTATACAAACAGATGATTATGATTTAATACTAACATTAACTTGAAATCAAATAATTGTATATAAATTATCACTATTAAGAATAGTGTATTAAAGTTATAATAGTTTACAAAGAATTTGAATTTTTACTTACTAAAATACATTTAATTGCTTTTCACTTTGCGTTTATACATTTAAGAAAATATGAATTCATCTATTTTCCCATCAGCTATGGGTGAATAGTAGGGTAGATTGGGTTGTTTAGCCTTGGTTTGGCAACCAATATTGGAGAAAAATTTACTCAAATCAGCTTTACTCTCTCCTTAAAAATTCACCTTGTGTCATATCCTACTTATGGTGGGTAAATAAATACGACCACTTTGGTTCTGAATGAAACTGGGAGTAACTGCAATGAAGAGGTACCCCACACACTTCAGAACTGGAACCTCACCATCAGGTGCAGTTTAGCGCTATACCCAGGACATCCTCTTTTTTTAAACCCCTTTGCAAGGGATACAGGCAGCGTATTCTATACCTCACCGAAAGGGCGGATCAAATCTATATACAAAAGGACTTTTTCGCTTAATTGTCAAATCATGTACACAGAATGGATAAATAAAAAAGTCAGAAGTGAAGGGCAATGCGTAAAAGCTAAAAAGCTAAAAAGGTAAAAAGTAAACGATAATAAACAAAGGATAAAATAGGTAATATGTATTACGCGATACAAGATGCTTGCAGAGCCTTACGCAAAGCCGCGCTACGCGCCACGAATTAGTTTGTAATAATGAAAATGATTTATCTCAAAATGCTTGAATAAAAATTAACTTACAAATTCTGACAAATCGAAACCTTGGAGTAATCCTTCGCAATCATTCTGGTTATTTCAGAGATATTTGAATAGCCGCTTCTCTTAAGAACTATTTGGCGACTTATAATCCTTCTATCGGTCTAAAACTCATGCCTTCGACCTCTGCAATCATAGTCCTGAATATTCCGTGACCAATTCATGAATCTAGCTTCTTTATTCGGATTTAGTGTCTGTACAATTTCTAATTCCTTCTTAGTCCGACTTCACATTATTTACTCCTTGGACAAAATCCATCCACTTTCAACGAAATATCTCTCTCTTGATATTTGCCGAACTTTGACAGCAAGTATAGCCGGTTAAGGACTGTTTCTTTGGAAGGCACCAACTTCCTGGTTTTTGACGTAATCATGTTTGCTAAAAAGCCCCAAATCTATGGCACTCAGTTAAGATCAAGCTGATTACAGGTGAAATGGGTGCACATTGTTATGGAATTAGCGACTCGAGATCGAATCTTGGACGAAGATGCTTGCATTTCAGTTCGCGCTAAAGCTCTAGGAAAAAAAAATCCAAGTTCTCTTCCTTCCTCAGATATTGGTAATAGTAGGGCAGACTGTATTCTTTAGCCTTGATTAGACAAGCAATTTAGAAGGAGAAAACTCTGAATTCAAAAAAGGTCTACTCATCTTAAAAACTGACCTTGCGTCATATCTTGACCGAGGCAGAGGGGTTGGGAAAATATATACGGGCAAAAATAGTCGGTGAATATTCGTTATTGATCATTTTTACTGTGATGCATCTGATAAACTTAATAATCTTTGCTTTGTTTGGCACAAGGTGAGAAAGTAGAATGACACACATTATAAACATTTTCTTGATTTGTCAAACGGCGAAGATTAACGGTGTAGATGTTACATATGTATGTCATTCAGTGAAGAGTAAATTCAGAAGTAATGCACTGCAAGACGACGCATTTTTTACAGATATTTTTAATGACACCGGAAAATAAACTGAAAAAGAATAGATAAAAGAAATAATCCTATCCTATCGGCACAAACTTGAATATGCTGACTGATCCTTCTTGCAGAAGGGTAAGACCACCACTTCGAAAAAATCCACAAGAGATTAGTATTCTTTTTTGTGAATTTTGTGAATTTCTTTGGTCCTCAAAGAAATAAATGTATGTGGCGCTACCAAGCAGCTTTTGTCACCGGACAGGGTATTTAAAAGAATTATATATATATATATATATATATATATATATATATATATATATATATATATATATATATATATGAGGATCATTAAATAAGTTTCCAGACTTTTTTCGTATGAGCACTTTTATTGATAGTACACACAACTCTAGTCCCCTTCGAAGTAATCTCCTCCGGCTGCAATGCACTTGTTCTCCCGTTCCAACAACTTCTGGAAGGGCCCAATGGAAGTCCTCTTGTGTGAGCGTGTCAATTACCTTTGTCACAGCCTCTTTCTTCTCCTCAAATGTCTCATAACGACAGCCTCTGAGCTTAGGGAATAACCAAAAGTCACAGGGAGCAAAGTCTGGACTATAGTGATGGTGAGGAACTGTCTTGATGCCCTTCTTGGTCAAATAGTCAATGACAAAGTTGAAGTTGTGGACTGGTGTATTGTCCTGGTGGAAATGCCACTGAGCAGATTTGAAGAGTGCTGGCCTCTTCTGACGGAATCTCTTCTTGAACTCCCTTAAAACCTCAACATAGTAACCCTTACCCTAACCCTTTGGCCAACCAACTCTGGTGTATTGACTTCCTTACTCCTCCCACACGTCTCATCATCCCTCACAGACTCCCTGCCTTCCTTGAATCTCTTATGCCACTCAAAAACTGATGCTCGATTCCTGCAAGATGGTTGAAAAGCAGTCTGAAGCATTCCATACGTTTCTGTGGCATTTTTTCCAAGTTTAGAACTGAATTTCATCGCATATCGTTCTTCCTCACGTCCATATTGCATTTTTGAAATTGACCAGCTGTGATTATCAGGCTTTAGTAGGGTGTATTCCAATTCCTGCTGTAACTGTTGATTTGAACCTGAAATCATAAAAAATTGTCAGTCATCACATAAGATGTATAGCAATAATGTACTGAATTTTCAAAAGTATACAACAATTTTAAATGCCTGTACAAAAAAAGTCTGGAAACTTATTAAATGCACCACGTATATTTATTACTTATAGCAGTTCGCGTGATCGACGCATTTATCAGGGAAGGGATCCTGCGACACTTGAAACCATATAATTGCTTGAAAAAAGATAAACTTTGGAGTCAAATAATCCAACAGTTGTTTACATGCTATAACCCCACCCCCAACCAGAAAATAATGAAAATAATAAAACTGGTTATTATCTATACACATTGATTATCTGTGAACGGTTTGATGGACAAAATTTGATATGATTACTTATGGAAACAGGAGAAAGTAAAAATAAATTGTTCTTTCGAAGGAAAGAATAAAAAAATGAAAAGTTGCTAAAATTAAAAAGAATCTGTGTAATCGATAATAAACTTTTTTCTATCCAACTGACATATCCATATTATTTGGATAATTCATTATTAAAGTATTAAAATGTCATATCGATATGCATGAGTCGTTGGTGTCAGTTTTTGATTACACCGACAAGAATCGTTCATAAAGCGACAGCATGAATTTCGCACCCCGCTTTTCAGACTCAATATGGCGAGCGGATGACAGTCACAGAGTGGGAAAAATAGATAAATGAATAAATGATTAAAAATAATTTCAGTGATTATATCCATTCTGCCCTAAAAACGTGACATTCCTCGCCTGCTGAATTGAATATACGTGTATCCAACCCCATGGAATGGAGATCAACAGCTGGCTGAGATGAGACTCTCTATGCTCACGAGGTGCATTTTCAACCCACACACAAGATAGAATTCTCTCGTCAAGATGTAAACGATCCCACGTCAAAATTCAAGTAGCGATTCAACTAGCGAAGCCATCGAAAGGTGTATTCAAAACTGTTTTTGAAGGTGGGAGCCATCTTCGTATAAATAGACTTAATTGAACTATGTAATTTATACTAGTTTAGCTTTTACTTTAATTGCTTTTACTCGGTAGACATACAAACTTTAAATCAACCTCTAAAACTCTCAACCTTCGACGAAGGTAGGCCTTTCCTCCCAAGGTGTCTGGCTTGAAAAATTGCTGAAAATATAAAATGTTTTCATCTGCTATTCAACAATTAAATGTTAAATGTTACAATTGAATTTTTTAGACAATTTAAAATACAGTGTTTAAAGAAATGATATCATTTTGTAATCTGATAACTTCGGTTTTCGTTCAAACGATCTCAGATTTTAATAGCATGTGAAGAAACAGCTAAAAAAACTGTTTAATGTTTGAACACTTTTTCATTGAATGGCATTTCTATACCTAAAAAAAAAAAGAAAGGAAAACAGATAAAAATTATATATAAAACAAAATTACAAAATTTTATTGACAACAGTGATGTAGAAGTGTGGAATCCACGGCCAAAATACGGGCCACTCGGTTTCAAGGTTTTATTTCATTAGTCGAATTAGAAACGTAGCTACTACTGACAGTTTTTTTTTAAATCTATCTATCTATCTATCTATCTATCTATCTATCTATGTCTTTATCTGTTCAAGTCTGTCTGTATATATATATATATATATATATATATATATATATATATATATAGTTTGCTAGCTCGCCAATTGGCTGTATTGCCTTCTAACACGAAAATATTTGTACTTTTGTGAAAAACAAAACAAAATAAAAAGCAACAACAAAAAACGAATAATCTATGATCGATAATATGTATGTGGCGTAATTAGTATCAAGTTTTCTTTTTTACTTCGTAAATGATTCTTCTTTTGAATTGTGGTGGTAAGTTTTCTGCCCTGCCAGTCGGTTTTCTTGTTCCATACTTATTTGGACTTTCTTTACAGATAACGGTTTTACTGCGTCCTAACACCTTTGAAATTTCTCTCTGAGATTTTCCGACTCTTTTCAGAGCTGTAATCTAGCCCTTCTCAAATCTAAATAATTCAGTTCTTTTAGCCTTTTATGTTTTTAGTATTTAAAGTATTACAGTTTTTATGGCTTTTATATGATAAATTTTTCAATGAAATTAAGTCCTTTTTTTTAGTTTTTATTATTGGTCTTATATTTATGTCAAAAAAATTTTTTAATCAAGCAAAAATGGTAATATACACATAAAAATTAATTGAAATTTCTTCATATTTTAAATTTAGTTGTCTTTATTCAATAAGTTTCCAGACTTTTTTGTACAGGCATTTAAAATTGTCGTAGACTCTTGAAAATTCAGTATTATAGATCTTATGAGATGACTGACCAATTTTTATGATTTCTGGTTCAAATAAACTGCTACAGCAGGAATTGGAATACACCCTACAAAAGCTTGATTGTCACAACTGGTGAATTTCAAAAAAGGTTAGGGTTAGGGTTACTATGTTGAGGTTTTAAGGGAGTTCCGCAAGAGATTCTGTCGGAAGAGGTTAACACTTTTCAAATCGGGTCAGTGGCATTTCTACCAGACCTTGCTCCCTGTGACTTTTGGTTTTAAGGGAGTTCAAGAAGAGATTCCTAAGAAAGAGGCCAGCACTCTTCAAATCTGCTCAGTGGCATTTCCACCAGGACAATGCGCCAGTCCACAACTTCATCTTTGTCACCGACTATTTGACCAAGATGGGCATCAAGACAGGTCCTCACCATCGCTATAGTCCAGACCTTGCTCCCTGTGACTTTTGGTTATTCCCTAAGCTCAGAGGCTGTCGTTATGAGACAATTGAGGAGAAGAAAGAGGCTGTGACAAAGGTAATTGATACGCTCACACAAGAGGACTTCTATTGGGGCCTTCCAGAAGTTATTGGAACGGTACAACAAGCGCATTGAAGCTGGAGGAGATTACTTCGAAGGGGACTAGAGTTTTATGTGTGCACTATCAATAAAAGTGCCCATAGGAAAAAGTCTGGAAACTTATTTAATGATCCTCGTATATGTATATGCTCATGATATAATAGTTTTTGTCTTTGGTAACTGACAAATTATGGATGTGGCTGTTTACATTTCATATAATGCTCTTACCCTTGAGAAAAGTTGGACCGACTTAGACTCTATATCCTAGGTATGACAATCATTTTTAGAGAAGGAAAACTCTGAATGCAGACCTGTTCAACTCCGCTTAAAAATGCATCTTGTGGAGGGATTGTGCGTGTATATATATATATATATATATATATATATATATATATATATATATAGAGAGAGAGAGAGAGAGAGAGAGAGAGTTTGGTGGCTCCCTGTATTTCTTTCTAACACGAATGTATAACTGAATCAAAAACGCAATACTAAAAATGAGTTCAAGCCATTAAAAACGCAAAAATAACAGTTGAGAAGTAGAGAAAAAAAGTGATGTTAAGAGATAAAAAATATCTTTTTTTAAAATTACCTGAACACTTATGCAGTAAAACATTTTGGCAATTGATGTAGGTTTTTTCTGCTTCCAGTCGACACGATTCTGGTCTGGCAGTCAAAAAACTGGATCTTTTGAGACCATAAGATACTGACAACCAGAAAACAAATGAAATAGAATCAAATAAAAACAAGTACATATTTTTAACAGATCTTGAGTTAAAATGTAAACAATTCCATCAATTTTCCTTTCTTATTAGCTAAGTTAACATCAAACCAGGGATGAAGTGTGACGTGCACGAACGATAGGTACGTGTATGTAAGATTATTGCCAGTAATAAAGGCAATTCGTTTATGTAGATGTGCCGATGTGTATTCTGCTTTCGCTTAGCAAGTAAAATAGTTAAAATCCAATGATTCCGCTCATAGCGTAACGGTTATTGTCGTTGGACTCTGCTACCGGAGTTCGAATCTTGAACGAGGTTGTTTGAATTTCATATAGCGCCAATACCCCTGGGAAAGGTATGAATTCAATTATTCTCCTTCCGGCTATGGAAAAGTCTCAATTCAAAGCAGACGTGTCGAGAGATGGGCTTCACCAGGTTATTTCTTCTCAAGACACGCTACAGGTATCGTGCTCCGACGACTAAGTTTTCAGCATTGTTGTATAGAATCGAATAATAGTCTCCCCTTCCCTCCACACACAAAAGGGGATGTTCTAGTTATGATATGAAATCGCATCCGGAGGTGACGTTTCATTTCTTGAACGTTGAGGAGTGTAGGGTATCTCTTCGTGGCCATTACTTTCGGGTTCACTCTGACCCCGGGTGATAGTGCCTGTTAGGGTCTCATCTATGGGTTAAATAGATTTTTTTAAAAAAATTAGTAGAATTAGATAGGAATACTTGATATATATCTGACAGCAGACAAGTATTATTAAATTGGTACGGTTACTTGAAACCGTATCATATATATTTACGCAACACCTTCGCACAAAGTCAATTTTTAAGCTGAGTTGAACAAGTTTGAATTCAGAGTATTCCTTCTAGTAGACGTGATACTACACTAAGGATAAAGAGCTCAGTCTGCCCTGCTATTTACCCCTAGTTAGATTCAGAGCTTTCCGCTGGTTTTAACGCTCCGTTAAATGCAAACAGCCACATCCAGGATTTGAACTCGGGTCGCCGTGTTCGTTTCCTACGACGGTAATCATTACACTATGAATGCCTCCACTTGTGTAAGACTCATATAAAATTATGTCGTTAAACAAATCGAACCAAACAAAATCATGTTTGATTGATTGTTTGGCTGGTTGATTTTAATGGCATGTTAACACGATTAGGATTATTTTAATCCTAGGAGTTTGGGAATCTCGTTCCTTGTGTGTTCATATTTATATTTTTGTACAGTTATTAACAGTTTTTTTTCACACGTTCCTATAGAATACGAATAATCTTTAAACATAATTATTGAACCCATCGATGAGACCCAAACAAACACTTTCTCTACTAGTCAGAGTTGACCAGAGAGAAATGGACAACGTTGTTTGTTGTTTTTAACATCAGTATAAATCACAGACAGTGGTCGGTAAGATATTTAACAGGCAGACAGGTTATTCTAGTCTCGCCTGAAAGTTCTCGCATGAGCATAAACCTTTTGTAATCGAATCTATATGCTCGTAAAGTTGAGGAAAGAAAAGGCTTATAAAATAATGAATATATTCATTCGCTTCACCTGGCAGTGGCAAGATGTGACATTAGGCCTAATTATTGAGGAGATTCCGGGAAGCAAATATACCCATTAAAAAATAAAGATAAAGTGACATTTTTCTTTTAAAAAAGAAAGGAAAACCGAAGCGTACATTAGCCAACATGATATATTTAACATAACCAAAATAAAGATTCTCGTAAAAAATACAATTGACTCACCGATAGCATTTCCATTGAAGGAGATTTTCACTCCATGACCGGTCGTGGGATGTTTGATGGAAAGATACACTAATCTATGAAAGAATGAAAGAAAGAAAGAAAGAAAGAAAGAATTTTATTTCGAAAAGTATGCCGTAAAAATCAATTTATTAACTATAAGTTAATAGATTGATTTTTACGGTTTGTTAGCCTGACAAGGATTATTTTATACCGAGAGGTTAGG
The DNA here is from genome assembly GCA_963585895.1 of Sepioteuthis lessoniana. Taxonomy (NCBI): domain Eukaryota; kingdom Metazoa; phylum Mollusca; class Cephalopoda; order Myopsida; family Loliginidae; genus Sepioteuthis; species Sepioteuthis lessoniana. The sequence continues at coordinate 4,315,763 of OY757934.1, forward strand.
GAATAGCGTTAATTGTACGTACATATTTATATTTTTTGTGTAGTAGTTTCTTAACTTTTTTTTTACACACTGTTTAAATAAAAGCGAATGATTTTTAAACAAATCTATTTGACCAATAGATGGGACTCTAACAGGTACTAACACTCCTGGTCAGAGTGGACCTGAGAGCAATGGCAATAAATGGGTACTCTACAACTCTTCTTAAATCTCCAGAACTGGAACCTTTCCATCAGATGGGGATTTGTATTAATTCCAGGACATTGTTTTTCTGGGGAGAGAGTCTTACCATTCTGCAAGGGATACAGTTAGGGTATTCTCTCTCTCTCTCTCTCTCTCTCTCTCTCTCTCTCTCTCTCTCTCTCTTCATACATACAAACACGCTCACATATGTATATGTATATATATTCTTTAGCAAATTTTGTTGAAAATAACAGACCAAGATTTAGTGTTTAGCTTTCATTTGCTGTATTGGTGAACTAGATGTCGCAACTGTGGTTGAAGGGAATTTAAAAACTGTCTCGATGGGTGTAGCATAAGTACTGGGACTTTCGACCATCTTTGGTCATTGTCGAATATATGAGAACTCCTCTAACCCAGTCGGCTCGGGCTGTAGAATACACCGACTGCATCTCTGAAGAGGGTTAAGACTCCCCCAACGAGTATCCTGGATATGACATTAAACAATCTGATAGCAAGGCTCCAGTAATACTTCATTGCCATAACTCCCAGGTTCATTCTGACCCGGAGTGGTAACATCTGATGAGTTAAATAGAAATGTTTGACATTAAAACTGTGTACTTTGACATTTAAACTGAGCGCAAACAAATGACTTATGTTAAACTGAATTTCTTGGAATAGAACTCTTCGATCATTTAACTGTGTGTAAACAAATAACTGATGTTTAAATGAATTGCAACACTTGGAACTATTCGACTTTGTTGATATGCTAAACTGAATTGTTTAAAATAGAACTGTTTGATCATTTAACTGGGGGTAAAATAGTGTTAAATAGCAATACTTGAAAACAAAACATGTGCAAACAAATGATTAATAGAAAATTGAATTATTCGTGTGCAAAAACGTGAGATCAATTTCGTTTGAAAATATAATCTACAAAACACGTTTAGAAAGCATATATTAAATATATATGTATAAAAGGGATTTGCTTAAAATGGTTGATATGCCATAAAACCTAACCAAACCAAACCATGGATACTCTGGTGTTCTGGGTTCAGGGTTTGTTTTGTGCTCAAGGATTTTTTTGAGTGGACGAGATCATCACTTCTGGTGCTATCATGTGTGAACGCATCGACCATTAGTCGTGGTTTGAATGTGTAGAAATAGCTGCTTATGATTACGTGACTGCGAATCCATCGAGGCTGTGGGACTTTGCCCATGTGTCAGATGTCCTTTAGTATTCCCGCCCCCAATCTATTAAGTTGTTCGGAAAATAATGTCCGATTTTAGAATAGAATTTTATTTCTAAATTACTGGATTTAAAATCCCTGAAATCTACGGAATTTTTGCCATCGATTGACAAGTTTATTTATGCCTGTACGATAAAAATCTTGAAGTTTTAATGCCAAGAAATCTTTAGATACATTTTTTTTTCTCCTTTGGAATGGAACATTTTTTGGCACAAAAGTGTTAAGATATTTGAAAAAAAAAAAATGGCAGTGGATGAGAGATCAGAAGAATATGATAGGTGGAGCAAGCCTTATATCTTGAGTCAGTGAGCTTTTGCAATGTCATCCTGGCAACATGTGGCTGGGAATTGTCATAAAGCAAAATTGGACCTCGTTGATTAATCTGTGCCGGTCGCATTTTGCTTAACTGAACATGCATTTCATCTAATTACTGGCAGAAACTTCTGCAGTGAATCTCTGATTAGATTCCAGAAAGCTGTAATGGATAACGCCAATGGCAGACCACTAAACAGTCGTCATAATCTTCTGTTCATGCAATTTTGGCTTTGCAAAGGGTTTGAGTGTTTTTCATGATCAAGTCATTGAACCGATCGTTTAAGATTCCCATTTTAGATCTTGTCACAAGTCACTATTTGACCAAAAAATGTATCATTTGAGTTCCGCAGAAAAAGCATCGAACACAGTTTAAAATTTGACCGCTTAAAATTCTACTACGTTCATGTGGAACCCATTTATTGAGTTTCTTCACCATACCAATTCTCTTGAGATGCTCCGATATTGTTGGAATACTAACAGTCAATGCCTGAAATGTTTTTCTGACACTTTGACGTCGATTTTGTTCAAAAAGTCTTTTCAATTGTCAATTCGCTGATAGGACGTTCTCTACTCTCTCGATCTTCAAGATTTTTATCCTCAATAAAGAAACAATCGTCCGATTACACAAGTCGCGGTCCTTTGCCCCTTGATATATTTTGGCTGCTGTTTTCGAGGCTTTATGACCAAGTTCAAACTTAGGCGAAAAAGTAAACACATTTCTTTTTCATATTTATCCTGGATATGACATTAAATTATATCTGATAATGAGTCTCTAATGCTGGAGCTTTGGGTAATGTCGAACACCCCTTCATTACCATTACCAATTGGTTCACTCTGATCCGGAGTGAAAGGACTTGTTAGGGTCTCATCTATGGGTCAAATAGAACAACTTATTCTTTTACTATACTTGAAACTATTTAAGTGTGTGAAAAGAAATGAGCTCTGGCTCTTTAAAAATAATGTTACCAACAAAGTTTTCGTTTACAAATTATATATATATATATATATATATATATATATATATATATATATATATATATATGATTTGGCATTAAATAACCATTTAGACACAATGAGTGTCCTGTTATATGACACTAAACAATCTGATGGAGAGGCTTCAGTAATGCAGGATCTTTGGGGAATGCGGAGTACTCCTTCATTGCCATCACTCCAAGGTCCACTCTGGGCCGGAGTGGTAGCATCTGCGTTAAATAGTTTTAAACAGTGTACCTATGCTAACCTGAATTGCTTGAAATAAAACTGTTTTTACGTTTAAACGTGTGTAAACAAAAATGTACCTATGCTAAACTGAATTGTTTTAAATAGAACTGTATAAAAATGGATTTGGCATTATATAACTTAGAGTGGTTGATATGCCATAAAACCAAAGTAACCCTTTAAACCTTAAAAGTCAAATTTCAGAAGAAGTTATCAAAAATTAACAAGGAGAGCACTTTAATCATTAGGATAGGAATTTTTTATAATTTGTGCAATATAATATTTTTTGCGTTGTCGACTCAAATTTATCGAATATTTGTGATAGTGTTGTGGTCCTGAATGATGTGTTTGTTGCATTTATTCATTTATTTATTAAGACTCCTTGAGCATCAACCTTTTAAAAATCCCAAAGAATCTCTGTATAGTACAGAAACTCTATTAATACAATTTCTATATACAAATAAAACTCTGTTTAGTAATTCATCCAATAGTTGCCAAAATTGCTCTCTGAAATTCTTTTTCATATTTTCTGAAATCATCCAATTTAATTGTAAATTCTTTTTACACTATTGCTGTTTTTTTTATATTCATTTGGCAATTTATTCCAGTAATACATTACTTGATTAGCAAAAACATTGAACTGGTTTGTATACTTACTTTTAGAAATCTGCCTTGACATTAAAATTTCTGTTTGAGGAAAAATATTGGATAATTGGGGAATCTCTCACTGTAACTGTAATCTTTTACTCTTTTTATTATTTTAGAAAAGCTAATACCCTTTACGTTAAAATGATGAACATTAATATGATTAATACCAAATCCTGAATTCTTGATACTGTTAATAAAATGTTTCAGGTGATCTATTTCTCAGTTATCATCAGCTGGGGCAAAAGGGAACTTCTTTTTTCAAGTTAATAAAAGGAGATCGCTAATATACCAAATGGGAACAATGAGCTGGGAACACCAAATACCTGTTCTGTTCTAAATTATATCGAAGAGATCCCCAACATTTTCTGAATTATGCACCTGGTCATCAAGCCATATTTGCCACTTCGTCCAGCTTCTTCACTTAAACAAAGGCGTTCCGATCAGGACGGCAAAATCACGAACTCAAAGAAGAGGTTCAATTGTCCGGACAAGATTTAGTATGTTAATTGTTGTTTTTTTTTTCAAAGTTAAAAGAGATGAATAAATAATGAAATGTCCTGAAAATCAAATTATGAATAGTAAAACGGTCATCGTTTTATCTGCTGGACTTGGACTATGCAGAATGCGTCGCCTGAGGACGAGTAAGACCCTTCAAAAAGTGTGGTGAGTATGACACAAAACAGCATCTGATGGTGAGGTTCCAGTCCGAGAGATATGGGCAGAATTAAGTATTCCTTCATTGCCATAATTCTGATCGGGTGAGTTTGTACTTGTTAGGGTCTCATCTTGGGGTCAAATAGATTTGTTTAAGAATTATTCGTATTCAGTTGGACCGTATCCCCCCCCAAAAAACCTCTTAAGAAACTACAAGTAAATATGAACATATAATAACACAGTCCTCTAACTTCTAGGCATAAAAAACCGTAGATAGGTTGATATGCCGTTAAAATCAATTAATCAACCACCCAAAATAGTCATCTTTCTGGTTTGTTTGTTGAACATTTGCCAGAATGTTTTGGAAACCATTTTGAATAAATGCATTGGATGGATTTATCAGACTCGCCACCAAGTCATCTTTGCAAGATCATTTTATTGTGTGTGGGGGGGTTACGCACCAAACAAAGCTCATGCCTAGCCGTAAGAAAAAAAATGCTTAATCCCCTATTAGATGCATTGTTTTTTAAAAGTGTGTTATAGAGGACATATCGTCATAAACGACCATTACGACTCTAGTGAATTCAATCCGCATTTATTGTTGTACTCTTGTGCCAAATGAAGTTTTATCGTCAGATAGTAATTGTTCACGAACTCATTTGTCAAACTATTATTACTGTGTTGTGTGAATGCGTCAGCGAGTATTTCATATTATGAATTTGCACGATATTAAGTTATTATTAAAAACACTTTTATGCATATTTGGATGTTGCCCACTCCCTATTTGTATTTTCTAACGTTACTGAAATACCACTTAATTGTTAAAATTGTCGACTTTGCTTATCATTCAAAATGCATACAGACATTATATATATATATATATATATATATATATATATATATATATATATATATATATATGTGTGTGTGTGTGTGTGTGTGTGTGTGTTTATTCCCACATAATATGTTCTCATGTTATGTGTGAACTATTGTGAAAGACAATTTAAGGGTGTAATGAATTGGACTTACGTGTCTGCCGAGGAAAAAAATTGAATAATAAGAAGGAAATTGTTCCAAAAAGCTTCGTTTTTATTGTTAAATATGGTGGATGCTCGATAGAAAAATAAAAAAAAACTGATTGACTGGTTTTGTGTCAACATAAGACAAATTATGCTCGATTTTAACTCATGTTCAGTATTCAAGATTTTAGAAGTACTTATCTGTATTCACAGCAGAAGACACTAGTTATTTCTCACAATAGTATAAAAAGAATGCGTGCATCTCTCATTGGTCTCGTAACTTGGTTTGGTTAGGTAACATGTATTTGGCAAGACTAGCCTGGCACAGCCCATCCCTCTCCAGGTCTACAACTGGGTTGAATTTAGAGTTTTCCTTCTTCTGGACCAGTTGTCATGCCCGAGTTAAAGAACTCAGTCTGGGAAAGGTATGAATCCAGCTATTCTCTCTCCAGCTATGGATAAATAGTAGGGAAGACCGGGCTCTTTATCTTTGGTATGGTAACCTGTCTAGAAGGAAAACTGATTTCAAACCAGTTGTAGACCTGAAGAGAAATGGACTCGCTTGGCTATTCCTGCCCAAGACACGCTGCATGAGTCGCTCTCCAATGACCAAACCAGGATCAATGAAGAATATTCTTAGGAAAAGCGATAAGTCGGCATTTATTTTGCATAACTTTTTTTTTCTCAACATAATCATATTCGTTAATATTCTTAATTCAGTGATGAATATGAATCATGCAGATCAAATTTTAAAGAGGACATCTCAGATCAAATAGCAGCAAATAAATTCGTTCCAGAATACTAATCTACCCTTATATTTGGTCAAATAGCCTCACGGCCTTTTGGTCCTCGGCTTCGGTTGGGCCGCCTTCGGTGAACAAACGATCAATGACAAGCAAGCGTAGCACTAGACCTCCGGGTCTAGTTTAAGCTATGAACAGGCATACGTGCCGGACTCATATTGCTCTTGGTGAGTCCAGCAGGGTCACCTGGATCACATTGCACCCGGTAAGCCTATGACAAGCATAGTCAAGCAGGGCTCGATTCTCGGGTTGTGCCCTCTTCTACCTCCCCTAAACACCCACTATAAAAAAGATCTTGCCCGGTCGGAGGCACGAATAAATACCTACCATAATAAATAAATACCTACTCTAATAAATAAATACCTACCCTTATATATGTTTCCTGATGTTGTTCTAACAAAAGAATTTTAGATATGCAAGATATAAAATTTTGAATTTCAAACAAGAAACAGGTAGTTGTATCACTAACAAGGGCAAACAGATAAAAGACAAGTTGTGGAAATCTTTCATCGTAGGATGTTATGTTGTGTAGATTATTTTAAGAAAAGATTAGTCGTTGTCAGATTAGTGTCAAAACCGTTCAAGCCACAAGTAAGCTCTGTCAGGGGAGAAGCGTGTTACCTTCCAAAGTTGGTCTAGGTGCTGATTCCTTACTCTCGCAATCACGAACAGTAGACGAAATGTCTTATCCCATTCTGTCCAATGGTCAGCTCTTAACTCTCAAGTCCCTAAGTTCTGTTCAACCAGAGTGGACCGTCGGGGTGGGGTGGGGTGTTGCAGTTCAGCCCAGCAGTACAACTGCATACTGAATTGGGCTGCTGCAATTCGTCTGCGTATCCCATGATTGTTTTCCTTCATATGCCTATTCCCACATACACTCCCGTACTAATGCGCTTTACCCAACACATATATACATACATACATATACTACACCTATACGCATGCATAAGCGAACAGGCACACTTACACTAAGAAGCCTATTATGCATTATCGCACCTCAATATCTGCACCCAGTGACACAACAGCAAATAGTTTCACAAATAAATAATTAAAAACGGAAATTGTGTAGGAATTAAAGTCACTAGCTCAAATTTAAGGTAAAATAAGTAAATTTGAAACCTGTAGTAAGAAAAAAATAGTTAGCTCATAACATTTTTTGGGGATAGTCTCACCATTGTTCGGAATATGAAAAGACTTTTTAAAAGGTTGATTTGATTATTTTCACAAAGTGTTCTCTTTGGAGAGTTTTGTTTGTAGTAATTTACCTAGCTTTTAACATGGATGTGGAACAAAGCCATAGAAATGGGACAGCAAGCAGGGCTGTGGCACAAGGCCATAGAAATAGGACAGCAACCTGAGTTGGTTTAGTAGTAATTTACTAAGCTTTATCCTTAGATGAGTCTTGAGGCCATAGAAATAGGGCAGCCCCCAGAGTTGGGTTTGTAGTAATGTACTAAGATTTTGGGATTAGATGTATCACGAAGCCCTTGGAATGGGGGAAGCCAGTAGAGCTGGGTTCGTGTTATTTTAGTAAGCTTTTTACTTATACGTGCCTTGAAGCCATAGAAATGAGGCAGTCACCAGAGTAGGGTTATTTGTAGTTTACTAAGCTTTTTCCTTAGATGCGTCATGAGGCCATAGGAATGGGGCAGCTTCCCAAGTTGGGTTTGTAGAAATTTACTCTTTCCTTAGATGTGTCATGAGGCCATAGAAATTAGGCAGCCACCAGAGTTGTGTTTGTGGTAATTTACTAAGCTTTTTCCTTAGATGTGTCATGAGGCCATAGAAATGGGGCAGCCTCCAGAGTTGGGTTAGTAGTAATTTACTAAGCTTTTGGCTTTGATGTATCACGAAGCCAATGGAATGTGGAAGACAGTAGTGATGTGTTAGTAGTAATTTACTAAGCTTTTTCCTTAGATGTGTCATGTGGCCATAGGAATGGGTTAGCAGTAATTTACTAAGCTTTTTGGCTTATATATATATCACAAAGCCATAGGAATGGGGAAGCTGTAGAGTTGGATTAGTAGTATTTTAATAAACTTTTCCTTAGATGTTTCATGAGGCTAGCTTTTGGCTTTGACGTATCACGAAGCCTTTGGAATGGGGCAGACAGTAGTGATGTGTTAGTAGTAATTTACTATGCTATTTTCTTAGATGTGTCATGAGGCTATAGAAATTGGGCAGCGACCAGAGTTGGGTTTGTAGTAATTTATATTTTGGGCTTTGATGTATCACGAAGCCATAGAAATGGGACAGCCACTAGAGTTGTGTTAGTAGTGATTTAGTAAGATTTTTCCTTAGATGTGAGGCTATAGAAATAGTGCAGTCGCCAGAGTTTGGTTTAGTAGTAATTTACTAAGCTTTTTTGCTTAGATGTGTCATAAGGCCATAGGATTGCGCAGCCAGTAGAGCTGGGTTAGTAAAGAAGATTTGTTGACAAGTTTGTATTTTGGAAGAGTATCAGAAATATCCTCTGGATATTTGAGAAGATGTCTTTTTTGCGGATGTTGCAGGTCGTCTTTTCTCGAATTTTCTTCCGGAAATAATTGGATTCTTCTTTTGTTATCAAAATCTTTCAGAAATATAATCTGGATTTGGGGATATTTAAAATTATTTGAACTCTAAGCATAGTGAAAATTTAATTTTCCTTTCTGATTTATTAAGAAGAAGCAGCTCTAATAAATAAATAAATAAATAAATAAATTGATATCAATTAGGTGGCTGGTGCCATGTCAATTTAACAAAGGTTTCTTTTTTGAGGAGGTTGACTTCCAGTGGACAACGACTTATCTATGCTTTACATCTCACATTGCTATAGAATACGATTTGAGACGCTTATTCATTGTTAATTTGGTTACTTCGTTTAATGGCATTGAAAAGTTCGAAGTATTATAGTTTTAGTCAAAAACAAATTAGAATATATTTTTCTAAAAATGTCCTATCATTAAAAAAAGAAAACAAACAAACAAAAAACAAAACAAAAATAAACAAAAACCAAAAGAACAAAATGACATTTCATAAATTCTAGAAATAAGGCTAAATCAGACTAAAAAATTCTACAATTAACGAACACACCACCTGACTCCTTAGGGACCATTAGAATTTGAGAAAGCAAAATTTGACTTCAGCAACAACTTAGAATTCTTGGGATACATATAAAAGAACCAATCGCACAATGAAAGTCAGAAAAAGCAGAAAGAAGAGAAAAGCATATTAGTAAAAGGAATTCATCAGACCGATATACTACAAGGTATTCAGAAGCATAAGAAACCAAACCCGTAAAAAAAAGAAAGTAAGACAAAATCTTCGAGTACTTTCCTTTACTTCTCATACAAGTTCCTGTACGCTAAAAGAACTGTAACTGAATGTTTCTTCTGACACAAATAATTTCAAACTAAGAACTCTCTCTCTCTCTCTCTCTCTCTCTCTCTCTCTCTCCCATAACACGCATAATTAAGAATTAAAAGTCGCTGTTATTATTTGTTTCTAGAATCTTTATTTTCTTTTGTCCATTTCATTGTCAAAGTCACGTTTGCAACTATTTACTGCATACAAGCAACAGCATATTAACCTTTGGGAGTTATTTAATTGCAAAGCCATCCTTATAGATGGGCCGTAGTGGAGGGTGATAAAAGAGGTTCATGTCTTTCCCAAGTGTATTAATCTGAAAGTTACTTGTAACATAAAGAACAACTGGAGTTCGAACTCGGTTATTCGTAGTTCGCCACTTTTGCTACTGCACAACAACTTATCTATTTGCCTCGATTCAGTCAGGATTTCTTTTTACCCAATTCTTTTAATCATGTTCTGAGAAAAGGTATGACTCCGCCTTATCTTGGCTTTTATCTTATTGAGAGACCTCTCAGGTAAAATTCTCATCACTAGCATGCTTCATAAGGAAATGAATGGATAGTAGAAAACTTCGGAAAATCACTCAATCATAACTAAAAAAATCATTTAGATTTTATTTATAAATATCAATTAACTGTATAATATTTCATCCTAATTAACTTCAAATTTCATATTTTTACATTTTCCTTGAGTCATGTTTAAAAAACACACTTAAAGTTAAGGGCCATGTAGTAGAGAAGGTTTTTTTTAATTTCGGCTAAATTTTTCTATATTCCGCCGGAACGAATCTTACTCGTTACGAGAAATAACGAGTGGAAGGGAGTTGGAAAATCTTCAGAGCACCGCATGAAATGGCAATATTTTCATTATCATTAAACTTATTAAATCTAAAAAAGAAAAAAAAAAAAGAAAGAAAAAGGGGAAAAAATTGGCCCAATCGGCTTGGGCTGCAAAATACACCGATTGCATCTCTGCAGAGAGGTAAAACTCCCACAATGAGTGTCCAGGATATGACAAGAAACAATCTGATGGTGAGGTTCCGGTAATGCTGGTTTTTGGGGAAATGCAGATTACCCCTTCGTGGCCATTGCTCCCATGTCCACTCTGACCTGGAGTGATAGCACCTGATAGGTTACTATTTATGGGCTAAATAGAACTGTCTGACATTTACACTGTGTTCTTATGCTAAACCGAATGGTTTGAAATAGAATTTTTTTTAAATATCACTATGCAAACAAATGACCGATGCTTAACTAAATTGTTAGAAGTTGTCTAAATTTCTGAGACGAAGCTTGTTGATTTTTATCATTAACCTAACATCTCAAAAACGGACAGACAGGCATTCAAATCGCTACAGGATGATGACAGCATCATCATACTCCCAGCTGACAAAGGCAATGCTACCGTGGTAATGGATAGGTTGGAATACTCCAACAAATTGACAGACTTGATTGGCAATGGTGGCTATTGTAAAGTAAAGAAGGACCCCACCCTGAAGACGGAAAGGAAGCTGTCACAAATCTTGGGTAAGAATAAAGATCTCATACCACAAACAAAATACAGACATCTAATTCAACATTACAGTAAGCTACCACACATATATGGCCTTCCGAAAATTCATATGAATGGTATTCCATTGAGACTCATTGTCAGCAACCGAGGTTCAGCGTGTCACCCATTGAGCCGCTTCCTTGTGGAAGCGGCTCAACCCACTAACTGGTAAGTCCTCATCATATGTTAAGAACTCAGCTCACTTTGTGGAGAGAATCAGTGATGCCCCCATTCATTCAAACCAAATGGTGAGTTTGGATGTAGTGAGTCTGTTTACAAAGGTACCTACTGATGAGACACCTGCTGTAGTACGGGATAAACTGGCTGCAGACCCCTTGCTGGAAGAACGCACTTGTATCCCAATAGATAATTTAATGGAAATGTTGACCTTCTGTGTGGAGACAACCTACTTCGGGATTGGATCTGATGTATACCGACAGGAAGAAGGACTGGCTATGGGTTCGCCACTGTCACCAGTGTTGGCTAACATATACATGGAATACTTTGAAGAAATGGCATTAGGATCTACATCACTAAAGCCATCTATATGGATTAGATACGTAGATGACACATTCATTCTCTGGCCTCATCAGGAAGATATTCAGACATTACTTGATCACGTGAACTCAATCCGACCATCTATACAGTTCACCATGGAGAAAGAGCAAGACAACAAATTACCCTTCCTCGATATATTAGTAACACGCACAGAGCAAGGATTCAGGTCATCTGTGTACCGTAAGCCCACCTTCACCGGACAGTACCTCAATTTCAACTCCCATCATCCATATACGGTAAAGAAAGGAATAGTCCGTTGCTTACAACATCGAGCAAAAACCATTAGTAGCGATACTGATGCATATCAAGAAGAAATGATTAGTCTGAGACACAACCTCCATCGTAACAACTACCCAGAGAGCATAACATCGGCTCCAAGAAACCTAGATAGGAGGATGGAGGATAATACCCGAAAACTCACGACGGTATGTCTGCCCTATGTCAAAGGATTAGCCGAAAGGATCAAAAAGATATGTAGTCTATATGACATTAGGATAGTATTCACAAGTGGTTCAACTCTCCGGAGGTATCTCTTCCGCGTCAAACCACCAACGGAATTCAAAATGACCAAGAACTGTGTTTACTCCATCCCTTGCAGTTGTGGTAAAATATACAAAGGTGAGACTGGTCGCCCACTAAAAGTAAGGATAGAAGAACATCGGAAAGCAATAGTACGAGGGGAGATTGAAAAGTCGGGTATGGCGAACCATATATGGAAGGAAAATGGAAATCATCTGCCCTTATGGGACAAAGTTGAAATAATTGATTGGGCTGAACATTGGAGGATTAGACGCCTTAAGGAATCAGCACATATGTTAGGCTACAATGATCTGTGAGTAGACCAAGTATAGAGTTAAATACAATATGGGAACTGATAATCAAGAAGGCTAGATAAAAAAAAAAAATTTTTAATCTGAATATAAGCACAGGTAAAAAATCATACATAACAGTAGTAATTCTAGCTAAAGTAAGAACATTAAGTTTATCATACTCAAAAATTCACTCTTAATTGTCCAGCAGGACACATGGTGTAACGGTTATAGGCGTTGGTTCCCTGAGCTTCTAAGAAGACAATAATTTGAAGGTTGCAGGTGAGTAATATACAAAAATACTTAACACTTGTACCCGGTTATGGCAAACGGAATCAGAACAGGCGACTCCCGTGGTTTCAATAAAACAAACCGTAAAACAAACACCTGAAGAAGGCCGGAGGACATATCGGCCGAAACGTGTAAATAACAATAACAATAAAGATGAAGACAATAGTGCTAAAAACCTTAATGATATAAATTGTTAGTGATGCATAGCAATACTTGGAATCATTTAACTAAGTGAAAAAGAATGAACCCATTTAAAAATATTATCTACAAAATGAGTTTAGAAAGCATATATATATATATATATATATATAATAGATTGGGCATTAAATAACTAACAGTGGTTAATGTGCCACCAAATCAAACCCAACTTTTAAAAAATCTAACTGTTTACTCTTGAAAAGAATACTGTGAAATAATTAAAGAATCTAGTAAAGTTCAAATCAAATTATTTGATGATAAACGGTGGAGGGGACCTGTGATTATAAACCAATCAGAAATCTATTTGGAATAAAGTGCAAAATGTTATCAAAGTATTTCACCTGCCGACGTTTAAACGATGTTTTAATGGTGTTAAAAACGTGCGCCTTCTTATTCTACATATTCTCTCTTTCTCTGTCTGTATCTTTTTCTCTCTCTCTCTCTCTCTCTCTCTTTATCTATCTCACACACACATACAGAAGAGGACATAAGTTGAAGAACGGAATAACAACAAATATTTAAATGATTTTTACTTGAAAAAATTTGCATGTACGTTTACGAAATTTTCCCAAAATGTATTTGGAACATATATGTATTTATTACATATAAAGTTTTCTAAAAAAGATTTTACAGTAAATTATTAGTGAACTAAATAAACAAAAATATATATTTTGCCATGGTCAAAAGTTAAGGAATGCTGTTGAATTATAGTAATTTAGTTAAATTTTAAACAACTTGATTGCTAATTTTGATTTATAGTCAACTGTCATACAATGTCGTTGGAACAACGTTTATGCAAGATGGAGGCGAAAGCATGTAATTGTTTAGCTCGAGAAGAAAAATAGCTCATTTTAGCAAATTATGAAGATGGCAAATCGTATTCTGAAATTGCTAGCATCGTACGAAGGTCAAAAAGCGTTGTTCATCGTGTAATTAGTAGATTTAAGGCTGACAAGACACTTGAACCAAAACCGAGAACTGGCAGGCCTCCTATGACTACCAAACTGGAAGATCAAATGATTGTTAAATGTCTTTAAAAGACTGTTTCGATACAGCAACGTCAATTTATCGTGCATTTCGTGAGCAACCAGGAAAGCCATTCTCTAGAAAAACTGTTTCTCGTAGGTTAAATAAGGAAAAATTAGTGGATCGAATTCCATGTCGCAAACCTTTGATTTCCAAGAAAAATCCAAAGGTTCGTCTTAATTTTACCACAGAGCATATCGTGTGGACAGAAGAATATGGAACATGGAATATTGTTCACTTTAGTGATGAATCTAAATTCAACTTGTTTGGATCTGATGGTAAGAGGTTTGTAAGACGTAAAAATTGGGAACGCATATCTCCTTAATGCATTAAGAAAACTGTGAAATTTGGAGAGGGGAGCGCAATAGATGATTTCTTCAATGAGAGTAGGGCCCATTGTTCGTTTTCATGGTAATATTAATGCCAGTGTTTATAAAGAACTTCTTCGCCAGAATGCTTTCCTCATTTACGCAAGGGAACAGTTGAAACTCATTTATGCAAGACAACGTGCCTTGCCACAAAGCTAAAACTGTTAAGTTTTCTTGAAAAGGAGGGAATGGCTGTTATGAAGTGTCTACCACAAAACCCAGATATAAATCCTATAGGGAATGCATAGAAATCATAAGAGAGAAAGTTCAGAACAGAAATCCTCAAAATATTGAGGATTTATGGGGTTTTCTGCAAGAAGAATAGGAAAGTATCACTACCACCTTTTGTAAGAATTTAATTGGCTAATGTGGTCGAAGATGCAATGACATAATCCAATGCAAAGGAAAATTCACAAAATATTGAATTTTTCTTTAGTTTGAATATTTATCTAACAAGGATTTATGATGCGTTCCTTAACTTTTGACCAGGGGAAAATGTATATTTTTGTTTTTTCAGTTGACTATTTTCAGTTGAAAATTTTGAAACCTTTAGATGTAATAAATGCATATATGTTCCAAGTATATTTTGGGAAAATTTCATAAATGTACATGCAAATTTTTTCCAGTAAAAATCATTTAAATATTTGTTGTTATTCCGTTCCTTAATTTGTGGCCGTTACTCAGTCGATTTTATTTTGGGTTACAGAGTTCCAAAGGTGTATTACTAGTTTGGCAGTAAATAATGCCTAATAACATCCGTTCTGGTTGTATATTTCACTGGAAATAATAAGATCCTGGTATCTTAAAATTTCATTAAAGATTTGCTTGAGTTGTCCTTATGGGCAGTTAAGAGACATTATATATAGACACGAGAGCGGGCTGAAAAGTTCAAATGATGACGTTACATCAATTGTTGACAACATTTCAACCAATGGGATCCAAGCATTGCAATACCAATGAAAGAAGTGTGTGGACCGCAATGGACTATCGAAAAGTAAATCTTATTTAGTCATATTACATGAGATTATATTG
Source organism: Sepioteuthis lessoniana (assembly GCA_963585895.1). NCBI lineage: Eukaryota > Metazoa > Mollusca > Cephalopoda > Myopsida > Loliginidae > Sepioteuthis > Sepioteuthis lessoniana. Next base: position 4,331,031 of record OY757934.1, read on the forward strand.
GTCATTTTTCAGCCGAGCACTGCATATATGTATATAAACCAAAATAATAAAAGAGTCATAAACGTTTATATATATATATATATATATATATATATATATATATATATATATATATATATATATATACGTTTTGGGTAAGTGTTTTTAGAAAAGCAGAGCCAATTAAAAATATCAAAAAGGGTCACAATGTCATGTAATACCCATGACCCAAAATTCCACGTAAGGTTGATATATATGATGATTACGTTCGTAGAGTTACGAGAAGTGCTTAGTATTGAGGCCCTGTTAATATTCTAAATTGGCTCTGCTTTAAGAGAATTGAACACGTTTTAAAAACACTAGGCCGAATACACACACACACACACACACACACACATATATATATATATACATATATATATGAAGAGGGGTTCAATTACTTTTGGATAGTTACATATTCCCAATTTTAGTTTCAGCGTTTCAATCGAATAGAGTTTGGTAATGAATAATACCTAATGGTATCCTTTTGACTATATTATATTCCCCTAGAAAGAATAATATTCTGATATTTTTGGTTTAGAAGAAAATTAACTGACATTGTATATTCTGTTAAAATTCAAATTTTATGCACCAAGAAATATTATATAGCTCGGCTGCATAAGTTAACCCTACACTTCATGTTTGGAAATTGATATATTCAGTTAATATTTTTAGTATTAATATCTTTTTAAATAATGGCTTACTAGTTATCACTTTAGAAAAAAAAAACAAATAAAAAAACCCAGAGAGAAATGAAGTTGTGTCTAAAAAATAGTGACAATAATAAGGTAAGTATTGCCTTGCAGATATTTGATAGATGGACTGAGTTTAACGGTATATCAACTCATCTTGAGTTATATTATGCGCAGACGTTAGGGAATCACGTTTATGACGGATTCATATTTTCTTTTTTAGTAGCTATTTCTTAAGATATTCTTTTGCGTATAGTCCTATAAGATACTAATATTTTTTAAACAGATCTAACAGGTATAACAACTTCAGAGTGGACTCGGGAGTAATGGTAATGAAGAAGTACCTCACACATCCCGACGCGAGAAGCTGGATGATGCATTATAAAAATCAATAAAAAAAAGCAAATAAAGTGTAAAGATACAAACAAATATATTATAATCAACACACAGAATTTTGGTTTCGTTGGTTTAATGGCATATCAACCATTGTAGGTTATTTAATGCCAAATTCTTTGTATACATCTACGAGGTGCCTTCAATAAGTTTCCAGACTTTTTTGTACAGGCATTTAAAATTGTCGTAGACTCTTGAAAATTCAGTATGTTATCACTATACATCTTATGAGATGACTGACCAATTTTTATGATTTCAGGTTCAGATGAATAGCTACAGCAGCAATTGGAATACGCCCTACTAAAGCCTGATTGTCACAGCTAGTCAATTTCAAAAGTGCAATATGGACGGTATGCAATAAAATTCTGTTTTAAACTTGGAAAAAATGCCACAGAAACGTATGTAATGCTTCAGACTGCTTTTCGACCATCTTGCAGGAATCGAGCATCAGTTTTTGAGTGGAATAAGAGATTCAAGGAAGGCAGGAAGTCTGTGAGGGATGATGAGAGGTGTGGGAAGAGTAAGGAAGTCAGAACACCAGAGTTGATTGGCCAACAAAAGAATTTCATGGATAAGGACCGTCGTGTGTCTACAAGAGACAATAATGCACAGTTTAATGTCAGTGTGGGAACTGTACACACAATTATTCGCGGGGAACTGAAGATGAGGAAGATTTGTGCGAAGTTTGCCCCAAGTGTGCTCAGAGAAGATCAGAAAGAAAGACATTATCATGACAGCAGGGAAATGGTCAAGCTGGCCAATTCAGATCCCGCAGTTCTTGATGCTCTGGTGAACTGCGATGAAAGCTGGATCTACTGCTATGACCCAGAGACCAAGAGACAGAGTTCCCAGTGGAAGCATGCTGGCTCTCCCAGACCCAAGAAGGCCAGACAGAGCAAATTCACCCACAAACTTTTGATGATCCATTTTTTTACAGCACTGGCATGATTAACTTACACTGGGTTCCCACTGGACACACAGTCAACAAGGAATACTATGTTGAGGTTTTAAGGGAGTTCAGAAAGAGATTCCGTCGGAAGAGGCCAGCACTCTTCAAATCGGTTCAGTGGCATTTCTACCAGGATAATGCACCAGTCCACAACTCCATCCTTGTCACGGACTATTTGACCAAGATGGGCATCAAGACAGTTCCTCACCCTCGCTATAGTCCAGACCTTGCTCCCTGTGACTTTTGGTTATTCCCTAAGCTCCAGGAAAAACTTGGAGACTGTCGTTATGAGACAATTGAGGAGATGAAAGAGGCCGTGACGAAGGTGATTGACAAGAGGACTTCGATGGGGCCTTCCAGAAGTTGTTGGAACGGTACAACAAGTGCAATGCAGCCGGATGAGATTACTTCGAAGTGTGTACTATCAATAAAAGTGCCCATACGAAAAAAGTCTGGAAACTTATTGAAAGCACCTCGTATATTAGATATATGATTTCTAAACATATTTTGCAGATAACATTTTTAAACGCGCCTGAACGCAATTTTGCACACAATTAAATGGCTTCACTTATTTCTATCTAATACGAATAATTCTATTTACTATTAATCATTTGTTTGGACACAAATGTTTTCAAGTATTGTTATTTAACACTAACAATTCAATTAAACATCAGTCATTTGTTTACATACTGTTGAATGATTGAACAGTTCAATTTTAAACAATTCATTTTAGCATAAGTACAGTTATTTGTTTACGTGCAGTTAAATTTTTTTAAGTATTGTAATTCAACACCAACAATTCAATTAAACATCAGTCATTTGTTTATACATTTGTTAAATGATCGAAGAGTTCTATTCCAAGAAATTCAGTTTAGCATAAGTTATTTGTTTGCACTCAGTTTAAATGTCAAAAGAACAGGGTTTAAATGTCAAACAGTTCTATTTAGCCCATTGATAGGACCCTATCAAGTGTTACCACTCCGAGCCAAAGTTGACCTGAGAGCGATGGCAACGAAGGGGTAATCTGCATTCCCCAAAACTCCAGTATTACTGGAGCCTCACCATCAAATTTCTTAGTGTCATATCAGGACACTCGTTGGGGGAGTCTTACCCCTCTGCAGAGATACAGTCGGTGTTTTCTACAGCCCCAGCCGACTCGGCTAAATTGATAAAATGCTGATTGAGGATTCATGCAGAAGTTTAAAATATACATGATGTGTGAAAAACACGAATAAAGACACTGAGATATGCAGGAATTAGATTAATTTACCTAAGTCTTGTCATTAATGAAATACGAGCCTCGAGATGGATTTTTAACACTTGAATAAACTGGGGGTATTATACTCACCCATGGATAAGAGTGGGCAAACATTGCTTTTTTCGTTCTCTAATATCAGCAACGCTAGGAAGTGCTCTTATTGTAACGTTTACTGTCGTGGGAAATGGATACGGGGACCCAAGTTCAGATCTTAGCCATTGGTGACTGCATTTCACATAGCGCTAACATCACAGAGAAATCTATTAATCCAATTATTCTCCCTTCAGCTATGAGTAAATAGTAGGGAAAACTGGGTTCTTTAAACTTGGTATGGCAACCAGTCTTGGAGAAAGAAAACATTGAATTCAGACCTGTTAAATTCCACATAAAGATTGACCTTGTATCACATCTTGCTCGTGTGGAAGGATTAAGTATATATATATATATATATATCAGCAACGTTTTTGCGTAGAAAAAAACAAAAATGTAGCTGTCAAAAGATTTTTAAAAATCCTCTTACGAGAGAGAGAGAGAGAGAGAGAGAGAGAGAGAGAGAGAGAGAGAGAGAGAGAGAGTTATCTCGTAACTTCGTCTGTTCTTGGGGGCACTATTCCCTTAGCGTGTCTTAGGCAGAGATAGCTTGATGGAACCCATCCCCCTCCAAGACCGGTTTTTGGATCTAAAGTTTTTCTTTTCCTAAATGGGTTGGTATAACAACGTTAAAGAGACCAGTCAGCCCCACTATTTACCAATAGTTTGAGGGAGAATAGTACGATTCATACCTTCGTCAGGGTATTAGCGCAAGGTGCAGTGCAAACAGCCTCGTTCAGGGTTTTAATTCGACTCACTGCATCCATTTTCAACGATAGTAACCGTTAAAATACGAGCGCCTCCCGTAACGCGACAAGCACCTTTGCTGAAAATTGTAAATTCGGCAGTTAATACCCGCTCAAATCTAATTGGCTATTTTGAAGTTGTGCCGTTTGCCTCCGCCCTTACTATTATTTAAGTGAGACCCACAAGGGTTCTTTCTCTCTCTTCTTCCGGTTTTTTTCTCAGTGCGGGCAGAGCTTTGCTTGGCCTGCTCCTTTTGCGTTGTGAGCTCTTGTTTATTTAACTTCGACTTTAGGCAGGTTTTTCTTAAGCAAGGTAGCTTGAGCAAATAGGCCTAATTATTCTCAGGTGAAACCTATTTTTCTTACAGGGTTTTATGGTTACTTATTGAAACAATAAGCCTACTGCAGGTTGAAAGTTGATTCCAAGGTCTGGAGGTGGCACTATTAGACTTTTTTCGACAAAGGAAGCTGTTGGCCGGGTCAGAAAATGTTGTAAAAGCCGCCGTGGGCTAAACAGAAGAACATTCAAGTTGAAACAGAAAGGTATTCATCGAAATGGAGGAAGCAGTGGTCTACTCGAAGTTTACTTAAAGAAATAGTTAACTTCGTTTTCAAAATGTCTACACAGGAAACTAGAGGAACACAATTGTCTAAGTTGATTCTACACAAGAAGGAGACATCTAGAAGAATAAACCCTAAAAATTGGCTTCAAAATGAACTTTGGCATAAAATATCAAAGAAAGGTATTTTCTCATTAACAAAAGTTAAACTGACAGTAGGTGATTGATGACATTGCTTCGAGTAAGTTAGTCGTTATATGTCTTTATACCCTTCTTTTTTTTGTTATAATTTTGTCTTTACTTGAATGCATGTTATTTTTGCTACCTTATTCATTGTTTTCGACAAGCAGAGGGAAAATGTGCCAAGTTAGATTTTGTAAAGTTTATTTCTCTTGAAATAAATTACTTTGTGGGAACTAGTTGTTTTTGTTTTTTAAGAAATAGACACTCTTTTCTTTCAGGTAACAAAAGTAAGCTTCCCTTCCCCCTTTTTTATTTCTTTATTTTTTTATACTTTTCTCTCCCCCTTTGCCTAGCCTGACAGTTACTGCCAGATAATTTCTTGGGCTGGGCAGAGATAAAGTTTACTTGATTTGGGTAAAGTTGTACTTTATGGTGACTAACATTCGGATACATTTGTTAACTTTTCGAGAGTTGGTTTTTATAATTTAAGACCTAAAATCTTGCACATCTTTTAAATTGTGGACGATTTCTCAAGCAATTCAAGATCAAGTTTTGGACAAGGTAGTTTGCGTTTTATTTTGCGTATTGGATAAATAGTAGAGCAGACTAACTCTTTAACATAAACAATAATTTTGTACATAACTTTTATAACAAAAATAACTTTTATAAAAAAATAACTTTTATAAATAAATAACCATCTAAAATGAAAACAAATTGTTTTGTGATGACTACATTGAACACAAAAGCATAGACAGCCATATATACACAAAGATATAGACACACAAGAATATTATGGTAAAGCTCTTCATTTTCATTGAGAATTAATCAAGTGCTATTTAGCGGTGGTTATTTACAGAAGTCTTGAACCGATATCAGTCAGGGTCTGTTTTACTTTCTTTTTCTATGATTGCAAGTTGAAACCTTATCTTGCGGGAGAAAATGCTGCTTAGGTTCTACGGCAAGTGAATATATATATATGTGTTGATATATATACATGCACGCGCGGGCGCGCGCACACACACACACACACACACACACACACACACACACAGATATAGTCTCAGCTTAACTTACGGTTGCAATTCTTTTTCTTATCTAAAAGAATGGACGAAACCGACTGTTATGAGGCTGTCAAAGAAGCCTACAATTTATTTAAAGTTTTATATTGGTCTATTGGCTGGTATTTGATTTTTTGAAATAACGGTTCATCTTTATATATATATATATATATATATATAACTTTGTTAAATTGACTGACTGTAGTTAAGGGCGACCTGAAAGCTGTCTTTTCATTAGCTATTGCACCGAGATTCCTTGGGTTGCTCCATATACGCCTGATCCGTATCTTATTATACTGATGCAAAGAGGCATCAAGTACCATTTTTTGAGTCTTTGGTATGACTCAACTTCGGATTGAACCCGGGTCTCCCGAGCCAATTGCAAATACATAAACTATATATAATCTAAAATATTCAATTATCTCGTTGTATCCGTTACCTAAAGTTTCCTGAAGAATCATCTGACAGAAAGATGAGAAAAAGTATATTTGAATATTTGAGATTTTACACCTTCTCTGCCATTGTAGCTTCGAGCATTTTTATGCAACTTTTCACACATGCATTTTATCTATTTATTTATTCATCTATCTAATCAATCAATGAAGTATTTTTAGTAATAAGCGAAAGTGAAGTAGTTTTTTTATTGAATTATTTTACATGTTTCATTGCTCACTGAATAATTAATTAGTAAGTTACTAGTTAGCCATTACCCATAAATTACTAGTTAAAAAATTACCAATTTTACCAGGGAGTGAGTTTGATTTTACCAGATTTACAATATTACTAATTTTATTGGTTAATGAGTTGCTATCGATTACAAAAATGATGCGTAATATAATGTTTGACGAGTTTCTTTTTTGTTTAATGGCATATCAACCTTCGCGTGTCATTTTGTACCAAGAGTTCGAACTCGCTTGCTTTGAGACTGCAGTCCAGCATGTTATGCACTCGAGAACTCCTCTTTTAGCGTGTTAGGCTAACTGGCTCATTGCTAGAGAGATCGATTCTCACCGAGTGTTTCGTACTTCTGGCCTTGTGCTAATGTGAGTTTCGTAAATGACAACAAATGACATTTTACTAATAATTAATATCATTTTTTTCTTTCTCGTTTTATCTTTTTCTAGTTTTATTGGTAAATCGGCTCGTTGTCAGGTACCAATCAAACTCCGTCTTCGAGTGATGTCTTTGTTATAGAAATCATATTTCATAATTCCCAGTGAATAAATAAGAGGAGTATTGAAAACTAGAAACTTTATCGCCGTATATACTCGTGTATAAGTCTACCTTTTGACATAACGTTCTAAAATCGTTAACAAGCCAGAAGTTTCTTCATTATGTTTATATATGATCACGTACGGTGAATTTTATCTAATCTACTTTTCGCCCTGTTGACGTGACATGAGAATACTTTGACGTTATCCTCCTGCGTAGGGGGTAAGACCTCCCCCGCCTTAAAAGGCTGTGATCTGGATATGACTACACATGAGGGTGAGGCTCCAGTTTTGGATATCTAGAGAGTGTGAAGTATCCTTTCATTGCCAGTTCTGATCCCAATTCAGAGTCCCATCTATTGGTCAAATAGATTTGTTTAAAAAATTATCCGTTTTCTATAGAATTGTGTAAAAAAACCTCAGTGGAAAAAAATGTAAGTATGAATGTACAATGAACGCAATTCCCTGACCTCTTGGCATAGACTTTATATGGGTTAACATGCCGTTAAAAATCAATCTAATCTGTTTTAAATTCAGTAAAGCATAAAATGACTGATTTGATCGTTTGGCTGAAGAAGATGAAGGAGAAAATGAAAATTAATTTGGAAATAAAAACGACAACGAACGAACGAACGAACGAAAGAAAGAAAGAAAAATTTTTTTACTTACCCAAACAAGGTGTCTCCAGCATTGTAATGTGGTCTATTCGTTTTTATCAATATTTCGTTCATTACGGAGTAAAAATCTCAATCTTTCTTCAGAAAGCATTCGTAGACGTTTTTTTCCTAAATCGAGTACGTTGTACAAAATCCCAGATAATGATAAAAAAAATCTAAAAAATGTAAAACTTAAAAAAAATAGGAAGAGTGACGTAGCTTTAAGTATAAAGCTGTCTTTTCTCTCTCTTTCCTTCTACTTAAGCTTTGTTTACACCAGTAACAAAACCCGGATATCGTTTGAGTATAGGAGGTCAAATTGAGAACGTTCGGAGTTATGATTTTATTTTTTGTTTATTTATTCATTTTTAGATCGGTCTTTTTAACTGTTGCTTATCGACCATTACTTGCGGTGGCTTTTGGTCAAAATCCGGTTTCTCTTCACGTTTTAAATAATGTAATTTTCAAACCTACTAAGAGAGAGAGAGAGAGAGAGAGAGAGAGAGAGAGTGTGAGAAGAAAAGAAAAGAAAAGAAACCTGTTTCCCTCTATTTATAATGCTATCAAACTAACCTACAAAAAACAGCGTGATTGTTACTTTGATTATCATAATAAAAACAGACAAATTAAAAATAATTCCAAGTCAGAATGCACGTATAAATTTCCGTCGCAGAAATTGGGTTTTCCAGAAATTTTCAGAAAAATGTCGCTGTAATTAAATAATGACATCTTTTGGTTTCGGTTTCTTTGTTTAATGACTCACCAACCTTCATGGTTATCTTTGTTGAAAAACAGTTGTACTACTTTAACTCATAGCTAAAGTTTTAAGGGCGGGTTCATAATTTTCAGAAAAATATTTGTCCGAAATTTAACGTATCTGCACGATTAAAGTTCAAAGCCGCAAACTACCATGACACAGTCCCACAAATTAGCCGCCAAGATTCACCAACCGGGACATTGGCCCAGCGGTTAGAGTGTTCGCCAATGGCCCGGGAGACCTGGGTTCAATCCCAGGTCGAGTCATACCAAAGACTTTAAAAATGGAACTTGATACCACCTTGCTTAACACTCAGCATTATAAGGTACGGTTCAAGGGTAAAGTGGAGCAATCCAGGGAATGGAGTAGCGCCCTCCCCTACACCTTGGTGTAGTAGCTATCGAAAAGGGAGCCTTCGGGTCACCCTCGACTATGGTCGCTAACTTTACTTACTTACATCTATAAACAGGAAATGTCCATAATTTTCTAATTTTGCGTCAATATCAGAAGTTTTCAATCTCAGTAATTTTCGTTAAAATTATGCTGCACAAATTTTGTTTCAGGATAGAATGTGTTATTTCTTAATTGCTTATATTGTAAAAATATAGAAAATGACGATTATCCCCCTCAAATTTTGCTTTTGTGTCCTGGATAATGAAACTTAGTAATTAACCTATAATCTGTGTGAAAGCGAAGCGAATTAACACACACACAATCATATTTACGCACAGTCATGTATCAACACACACATACATAAGCAACAGCAGTAGCAGTACTACTAGTGAAATATAATTACTGCAATACTAGTGTAGGGAATAAATAAATAAATAAAAAAATAGATTGAATTGAAATAATTATTAAAGTATGCCTCTGGTAGAAATAGGAGGACGCATGCGCAAAGAAAAGGGACCATCCCGACAAAAGGAGATATCCCACTCTCTTTCAGCAGTGACCAGCGGAGTGACAACATCTAAATCACCCTTGCTGCTTAGTGGAAGGCCACTTGCTGCTCTAAAGTGCCGCGTTGGCTAACCTTTCACTAGTAGCAGCCGTCTTCGTGAACAGTACGTCAAAATATAAGAAGTATCAGAATGGACCTATCGAACTATGAACTAAAACACTGGATTTGGACAAACTCCCAAAAGCGACTAACACGTCGTTTAAGCTTTATATACCGAATACGTTGTTAAAGCTTTAAATACCGAATAAGGACATATATACCCAAGAAACGACTAATGTATTTTAACACCTTGACTGAGGGAGTAATAATTTCAATTGTATTCAGGGAGAATCACCTCACGCATTGAATGGTTGCTGAACCCAGAAATAAAGGAAAAATATAAAAATATGTCTTCGTCTCCTACTGTTACTATCTTCTTCCATATAATTCTTTTACGGCCTTCTTATCCAAGAAGTTACACCAGCAAGACAACGTGGGGGTAAAAATAGAATAACCTCAGAATGGAGTCAGAGACTAAACGGCAACACAGCTTGCCCTGAGACCCCATACTAGAATACTTAACACAAATAATACTAAAGAAGTAGGACACGTGGATATTCTAAGGAAATTTTGAAAATTGTAAATTCGGCAGTTAATGTTTGCTCAAATCTGATTGGCTGCTTTGAAATTATACCGTTAGCCCACAACCCTACTATTATTTAAATGAAACCCATATGGTTTCTCTCGCTCTTCTTTTGTTTTTTTCCGAACGAGTAAAAGCCTTTTGCTTGGCTCGCTCCTTTTGCGTTGTAAGCTCTTGTTTATTCGTCTTCGACTTTAGGCAGTTTTCTTAAGCAAGGTAGCTTAAACAAAATAGGCTCATTTGCCTTAGGCTAAGCCTATTTTCTTAGAAGTTTATTTTTGGTTACTCGTGTTATATGACCGAAAGAGATCTATTCTTATTTCTCGTACACACAAAATAATGATTGCAGCTGGCGCCCACGTGAGCATTCACCGGATATTATCGGTGTTGAGACTTTCTTCAAAATGGAAAAAGGAGCTTCTGCGCATAGGATCAGCGCATAGCGAAATGTCGATGAAATTTGTCAAAAAATAGAAATAATTAAAAGTAAAACCAAGAAACCCCAATTTGATCCGATCAGATGAGAAAAACTATATAAAAGACAAATTTCTCGACAGCTGGGCCAGATCAAAAAAAGGGAGACGACCAATAGACTAGAACTCTAGCTCTGAGAGAGAGAGAGAGAGAGAGAGAGAGAGAGAGAGAGAGAGAGAGAGAGAGAGAGAGAGAGAGAGAGAGACGCGAAACTCGAAACCACACATCACCCACGTTAACTGTCATCTTATCTGCTTTGAAGGAATCGACTAGGCCGTAAATCTACAAACACCCCGCTCCTCTCTGCACTCGTAACATCTGATTGACCGCATGCGTGTAAGTTTAACAATCCTCCCACTATTGAGCATAGGAGATTTTTTCTATCCTTTAATTCCATATCAACACGTTATACAATCCCAGTTATTTTGAACTTTTTAGTTGTTTTCAATACAATTGTTAAAATTCTTATGTGCCTTCGTGTTCTTTGCTTTTGCAAATATCTTTTTGTTCTTTCCTTGCGACCATACGCTGATATAACACTTGCTGAAGCAATAAGCCTACTGAAGGCTATTGGTGGTTTTGGTATGCTATCCCCTTCTAAAGAAAGTTGAGTCTGGATGCGGTAATATTAGACTTTTGTCAACAAAGGAAGCTGTTGACCGGGTCAGAAAATGTGGTAAAAGCTTCCGTAGGCTCAACAGAAGAAAATTCAAGTTGAAACAGAAAGATTTTAGTTTAAGAGGAGGAAGCAGTGGTCTACTCGAAGTTCACTTAAAGAAATAGTAAACTTCGTTTTCAAAAAGTTTACACTGGAAACTAGAAGAACACGATTGTCCAAGTTGATTCTACACAAAAATAAACCCTAAAAATTGGCTTCAAAATGAACTTTGACATAAAATACCAATTTTCCTCATTAATAAAAGTCAAACTGACAGTAGGTGGTTGACGGCATGCCTTTGAGCAAGTCAGTCGTATTTCTTTATACCCTTCTTTTTTTGTTATAATATTATCGTTACTTGAATGAATGTTATTTTTGTTACCTTATTCAATGTTTTCGACAAGCAGAGGGAAAAATATGGAAAGCCGAATTTAGTGAAGTTTATTTCTCTTGAGATAAATTACTTTGTGGGAACTAGTTGTTTTGTTTTAAAGAAATAGACACACTTTTCTTCCAGGAAACAAAAGTAAGCCTTCCCCGCCTCTTTATCTCCTTTATTTTTTATACATTTCTTTATCTCTTCGCTTAGCGTGACAGTTATTGCTAGATTTCGAGGGCTTGGCAGAGATAAAGCCTAGTATATTTTTCGAATTGAACTCCATTTCTCATTAAAGGGAATGATTAAGAGGCGCTATTTAAGCAATCAGGGATAATTTACCATTTTATTATAAATAAATCCTATTGTTGCCTTTCCAATAAGTAATAAAAAATATATAACAACAATCAATATAATTCTCAGTGTATTTACCATTTGATGATATTTAATCCTACAGAAACTACGAGATTAATATATAGTTGCATTTTGTATTTTGTGTATAACGGTATTGCTAGTAACAAGGAATCTTCGGAGCTTCTTTCGTTTTCCTTTTCAGTCTTCGGCAGCAAGTTCTCGGAATTTATCAGAACTACAGAGCTTATCGGATCCAGTATAGAATAATTTATGCTAACTCTGCTACTTTTTGAGGATGGATGAAATTAGCACAGGAGAATTCCACCAAAGTTGAACACAATGTTTGATCTGAAGAAGCAACATCTGAAATGAGACAAGAACAAAGAGTACAAAAATATGGGTCATTCTCCTCTAACGAATGGATGATGACACCTTTTGAGAAGAATAAGTACGGCTCAAATCAGGCGGGAATTATGCCAGGGAAAGAAATGCCAAGATGAGGCAGCCAACATTGTGAAGAAGCAAACGTTACCTAGAGAGTAGTGAAGAGAGCCCAACTAACCCTGGCAACGGGAAGACGTATGGTTAGCAAATCCAGGCAAGCTGAAAGAAGCCTCTGGTCGGAAAATCAATCAGTACAAAGACGGACATTTTGAGCCTTACTGAAACCAACCGACAGCGGCCTTTTAAACCAGTAACGCTAAACAGAACCAGAAATGTATACAAGAGAAACAAACAAGACATTCAGACCAACACACAGAGAAGTGTTCATTTGTAATTTTAACTTTGTTCCCACATTGACCGTTAAAAGAATATGTTTTTAGCAACCCTTTCGCACCTCATATATGAATGTGTTTGAACATCCACTTGCGTTGTCTATTCTTTCTTCCAACCCATGCGGGTGGGGGTCGTTAAAATTCCCTTAAGACCTTTATTTACAAATTACCACAAGGGCCAGTTGCATCCTATGATGCCAGGCTGAGAACGGGAGAGGTGGTCTCTTTTTGTGGAAGGGAGGTTGTGTTCACCGTCAGCAACAACCAGTATATATAGTCCCAATAACTTTACTGAATCCCTCCTCTTCTGGTAGGTGTTTTCTTGTGTATGGTACAAGTTGGTCTGTTTTAGTGTAGTCTTTAGTATTCATCAAGGAATATGTAGTTTTTATATTTGTATCCTTTGATTTGCTGGTTCTCAAAACTGTTTATATGTATCTTCCTGGTGATGTCTTTTTCTCAGGTTGTCAACTGTTGTCAATGGCCGTCTCTTTCATCTAACTCGTTCTTTGCATTCATTTTGTTGAAGCGTCTAACTCCTCTTCGATGTTGGGGGGGGTACCCCCTGGAGGTAGCACATGTTTTATCTTATGGAGCTCCCATTTTCGTTGGCGATGTTGTAAGATCCCTGCTATGTGCATCTTCCTCTTACCACTGCTTTTTCCTATGAACCTGTCTGTTGATTTTGCACGAATACGTTCTTACTATCGTAGAGGGTTGATAGATCACGTGCCTACTGATCGTAGTATCGTTTTAATACTTCCTGTAGAGCCCAGAGTCATTCGTATATGTAAATTTTTCCGGTTTAATGTTGATTCTTACCAGTAATTTATTCCTTATTGCTTTTGAGTTGTGCAGCTCAGCAGGATTGGCCTGCTCGTCGTTCATGAGTGTCAGGTATAATAGAGCAATGTTCATTTCTGTCCTGCTGTCTTACGCCTTCTTTATTCCATTTTTGACGGTTTACACTGTCCTTTCTACAAAGCCATTTGATTGCACATATATTGGCGAAGAAGTTACATATTCAAAGTCCCAAAATTTAATGAACAACTTGAAAGCACAATTGTTATATTATGGGTCACTGTCACTGATCATGCATTCATAACCCCATGTTCTCCGAATATGGACTTCAGGGCACCTACCACCTCATGACTTGCGTATAGGTTGGGCATTTTGCGAACGAAAGGGAACTTTTTAAGTTTATCTTGCACTTCCACTACGTTCGTGGGGAGTTTTAAGGTTTGAATATCCTCTGCTATATTTGAAATAGGGTGCATAACTTTTTCATCATATACTGCGCCAACATTTTTTTATCGACCTTGTTTTAGTGCAGTGGAAAATGGGGTCTCTCTCTTTTGCAAAAAGATGTGTAAATTCCTGTTGTACTCATTGTGGTTTTCCTTCGAACACAATGATATCGTCTGTAATTCCTACGGTGCCGGAGCAATTTTCCAGTACCTTGTCTATTTTTAGTTGGAATATATTTTGAGTCATGATCAAACTAAAAGTCAACCTTGTGAAAGAAAACAGACAACCAAAAGGGCTGTTGAAACAGGTGAGTAGCCAGCTTTCTTCATCTAACTAGGTAGACCACTATCTGTTCTTTGCATTCATTTTGTTGAAGTGTCTGCATCCTGCTAACTTGTGTGTGATCACTTCTAGCTTAGGTATTCTATAATGGAACCATTTAATTGCTCAGTTGAGAGATCTCTTGACTCCAGAAATAGTCACAGTTGCATGCTTTTTCTGCTACTTACCCAGTCAGTTGGTTTGTTTATTTTCCAGATGATACCGCTTCTGATCATTCATGTCCAACCCTGATTTGATTTTATGTTCATGGTACATGTATAACAGATGGAATTATAGGTTCTATGACGATGTGGTATTTTCCGAGGAAGTGGCCGATACAGTCGAACTGTCCTGAGTAAGTTTGCATCAGGTCGTTTTTGTCATTGACTGACTGGTCGGTTTTTGTTAGAGTGCAAGTGCAGTATAATCATCCCCAGGTTGCGGCTTCATGGCGACCCTAGAATGGCTGGAGCTTTGGTATCGACGACAAAAAACTGCGTCGACACTTATCGAATGTATTGCTGATGATTTCCATTGTTGTGTCTGCCTTAAGAGCCTATTTTTATTACTTTGTTGCGTCTGCGTCAAGGGAATATTCTTTCCACTTGGTTGTGTCTGGGTCAACAGTATCATTTTTCCACTTTGTTGTGTCTAGGTCAACGGTAACTTTTTTTTACTTAGTAGTGTCTGGAACAAAAGTATTTTTTTCAACAAAGTTATGTCTGCCTGAAAAGTATCTTTATTCGACATTGATGTGCATACATCAGGAGTATCAGTTTTCTCTTTTGTTGTGTCTGCTGGAAGAAAATTTTCTCTTGTTTGTTGTGTCTAACAGAAGAGTTTCTTTTTTCTACTTTGTTGTGTTTGTCTGAAAAATATATTTTCTACTTTGTTGTGACTGACTGGAGGTGTTATTATCAACTTTGATGTGTCTGCAGCTAGAGTATCTTTTTTCTACTTAGTTGTATCTGCCTGAAAAGTATCTCTTTTTTCTTTGTTGTGTCCGCCTTGAGAGCATCTTTTTCTACTTTGTCCGCCTGAAGAATATCTTTTGTTACTTTGTTGTTCTGCCTGAAGAGTGTCTTTTTCCCCGTTGTTGTGTCTGCCTGAAGAGTATGTTTTTCATTTGTTGTGTCCGCCTGAAAAGTATCTCTTTTCCGCTTTGTTATGCCTGCTTGAAGAGTATCTTTTTTCTACTCGGTTGTATATGCCTGTTGTGGCCCCGGAAAGGGTCATTAATGAAAACGCAAACACAGATATTAGATAACAGATTATATTACACAAGAAAGAGTTACATAGAAAAGGTAAGAAGTCTCGTACTGTTCGGATAACACCGATATTGATCTGTACTACGAAATCTCTCAGTACTAATAACGGTGAGAAGAGTCCATTATGGTGAGAAGGGTAAGGCTCCCACACAGTTTTTTTTGTTGTGTTTGCCTGAATAGCATCTTTTTTAATTTGTTGTTTCTGGCTCAAGATTATCTTTTTCTCCTTTGTTGTGTTTGCCTAAAAATATTTTTTCTATTCTATCTATGTAGAGGACCTTTTTTTCCTACTTTTTGTATCAGCCTGCAGAGTATTTTTTCCTCTTTTGTTGTGTTTGCTTTAAAAATATCTTTTTCTACTCTATCCATGTAGAGGACCTTTTTTCTACTTTTTATGTCAGCCTGCAGAGTATTTTTTCTCTTTTGTTGTGTCTATCTTGTCGGGGATATTGTGAGATGTTTCGGATGCATAAAACAAAGTTTTGAGGTAATACGTATTCCACGCAAATAATTTCCCTTACAAAACAAAACCAAAACCTGAATAACTTTAAAATGAATACAATAATCTCTTTATCAATAGAAAAGTTGATTTGTCTCTTATCATTGCAGACATTATAATGTAGATTGGAATTGATTCTTTAAAGTGATGAAACCAATGTGCAACATTTTTTTTACACATATTTCTTGAAAAACAACCGACAAGTGTCTCAAATTCAAGGTGTCAGGAGGAGAGACATAGCGGACTATAAGTGATATGAGAGGGGGACAAGTTTTCCACCAATTACAAAGCCACTAAGTAATACAGCTGATTGGCTGCTATTGATTTTTCTAACAGAATAAACACATGATTGTAATTAGGTAAACAATGCAGGAGAGAAAATTTTCCTTAATCCCATTTTCACTTTTAATTAATCTTTTAAAAATTTAATGTACTTACCGAGGATATTGCAATAAATTGTAACGTAAATGTCATTAAAACAGAAAATAAAAGCAAATTCAAAGTTCTATAACATTTGATGAAATAGCTGACATAATTTCTGTTTATGTATAAATGAAACTTTTTCTATGATTTTCTACTTGTGCAGCTTGTACATTTGTACAGCTTCTCCATGCCAATAAGAGTTGATAAATCTATTTTTTCTTATGTTATGACCCCCCACGAAAACTAATTCTGTTCTGTGTTTTAATTTTCTATAATTTCAATCATCTCTGTACCACAATAGATCTTTAAAACAAAATGATGTAGATTTAAATAACTAAAAAAATTTTTTTTTTTAATGTTTTTCGAATGTATATAAAATAGGATTATTTCTTCTTTTCAGGTGTTGATCTTAAAGTGAAATGGACTGAAATATTAAAGAGAACATAGACAGGGATGAGGAAGAAATTACTTGATTTTGGGGAAATTTCAGTCTGGAAAATTGCTCCGACATGTGCCATAAAAAAGTCGTTTAAGGCTTTTGTTTTTAGTTAAAATCTATCAAGAGAGATAATCCCGTGAATACTTTGAAAGATTGCGTCCCTTGCATTAATTTCAGCTGCATCCAAATAGATGCTAATTTCACAAGAAAAATAACTCACTGAAAGTATTTGTTTGGTTACTTCCCCTGAAAATTTCATATCGCAGTTTTTTAGTTTCTTTTTTTAAATTGTTGTTCTGATCTGGTACAAGGCCAATGAGACTCGAACTCAATTGTTAATATTCTAACCATTACACCATTCGAGGTGCCTAAATTTTTTTCTTCGTATAAAACATCGTATAAAACATTGTTTTTTTCCTTTTCTTGTCTAATTAACAAGTTTCATGAAGCCAAAAGCAATAAGCATTTGGCTTCATGAAACTTGTTAATTAGAATATAATGATAAATTAAACCTGTCAAGCATATTTAAGCTTGTTAAAGTTAAATCTTTTCATTTCTAAAATTGAGATTTATTCTTTCTTTACTTTCTCATTAATCGATATAACCGATATAACAATAGTGTTGAGGTTGATCCACGACTATTTTTCATCTATCCTTTCTGAATGGTAAAATTTGTTTTCCCAGTATTTGTCGTATGGAATCATTACTGTTTAAAAGTCTTGGAATATTATGATAGTTATTTTACTCCTTGCGTAAGATGGGGGTCTTTCACTGGAGTGTAAGGGACAGCAAGTCTCCTCAGGTCCCCAAGACTCTCCTCAGTATTCTGACTGATCTTAACAATGCTCTTGTGAGGATGGTCTCGATTTGTCCTCTGATTTCCAATTCTTCTAGTCATTCTTCCAAATTTCTAGGGGCCGTTCCAAGTGCACCAATTACAACCGGTATCACCGTCACCCTCATTTTTCAAAGCTTTCTTAGTTCTTTGGCAAGGTCCCACTATTTGTCCTGGACGGATTCTGGTTGGTGCATATACTATTTGGGAGAAAGGTCAAAATTCAATCTCTTGCACAATTCTCGGTGGATTATCATACCCACCCAGTCATGCCTAGTTTTGTACTTCTTTGGTGCTCGCTTGCCGCTTTCGCTATGTTATTAACCATTTTAGCTTTTTCTCCAAATAACCTACACTGTTATGTCTTATCAATTTTCGATTTAAAATAATTTGCTATGACGTTATTCGGTTTCTCTCTTGAGGTTTCCCATTCGTTGTTATGTCTATGTCCTCTTGTGTGCAATATCCCTAGTTTGTTACTTGAAATAGCCCTACAGTTATTTTTCTGGCCATTTCTGTTTTATCGTTTTTGTTCTTTTCCTATTTGTATTCATACACTGTTATTGGCGGTTGTACTTAACATTTCTTTCCTCTTTTCAATGTTGGCCTCGGGTTCTTGTGTTAATACATCTCATACAATCCTTAATACTGGTGAGTCTTCGTCCTTCTGTCTATGCCATCTGTCGGATATAAAGCCTTTGCAGAGTCATATACTTTTTTGTCCCTTGTGTCATTTGTCTGAGTTTCTCCTTTGTCCATTTTAATAATTTATTCCTTTGATGAAATTTCTCCGATAGAGCTTGGTTTCGAGAAGTTTTCTCGTTCTTCTTACGAATTATTTTTTATTCTTTCCTTCATCATCGCTTGTTTGATCGTGTCCGCCTCCATATTATTATTATTATTATTATTATTATTATTATTATTATTATTATTATTTTACTCATTTGAGAGTTCTTCACACCTGAGTTAGCGGATGTTTTTCTACCGGAGTCTTGAGTGAAAGCAAGTCTCTTCAAGTCTCCAGGACTCTTCTCAGTATTCTAGCCGATCTCAATAATACTTTAGTTTGGATCGTCTCCACTTGTCCTCTTATTTCAAAGTCCTCTTGTCCCCGTACCAATCCTTTTGTGACACTGTACAAAGAGTACCAATTACAATCGCTATTACAGTCACCTTCATGTTACATGTTTTGTGTTTTTTTCAGTTCTCTCGCAAAGTTTATGCACTTATCTCTCTTTTCGCTTTTTTTTCAGTTTTACCGTGTGATCAACCGGAACGGCAAAGTTCGGTAGGTTCTCTTTTTTGTTGTTGACTATCACTAGGTCTGGTCGTCTGGATGAGATTGGATGATCTGTTTGTATCTCAAATTATTATTATTATTATTATTATTATTATTATTTACTCCTTTGGAGTTTTTCACATCAGCGTTAGCTGATGGTTTTTCACTGGAGTTTGAGTGACAGCAAATTTCCGCAAGTCTCCAGGACTCTCCTCAGTATTCTGGTTGTTCTCAATAATGCAGTCATTTGGATATTCTCCACTCGTCCGCTAACTTATAAGTCCTCCATGCCCTTTAATAATCCTTTAGTTACTGTGCCAAGAGCACCAATCACAACTGGACAATCGTCACTTTCAAGTTTCACAGCTTCTTCAATTCTCTAGCGAGGTCGAGGCACTTATCCTTCTTTTTACATTCTTTCAGTTTTATTTTGTGGTCAGCCGGGACGGCAAAGTCGTCAATTTTGCAAATTCTCTTTTTTTTGTTGTTGATTATTATAAGGTCTGGTCTTCTGGCCGAGATTAGGTGATCCGTGTGTATGTCAAAGTCCCATAGGAGTTTATGTGTGTCATTTTTTAGGAAAGGTGCTGGGTTGTGCATATACCATTTTTTGGTGTGGTCAAATTTAAATTTCTTGCTATTATTATTATTATCACACCAGTTTTTCACTGAAGTCTGAGTGATAGCAAGTCCCCACAGGTCTCCAAGACTATTCTACTCTTTTTAATCAGGTTTGCTGCATTATTATTATTATGATTTTTTTCACACCGACATTAGCTGATGGGCTTCCATTGGAGTCTAATTGAAATCAAGTCTCCTCATGTCTCCAGAACTTTTCACAATATTCTGACCGATCTCAACAATGCTGTAGTTTGGATTGCCTCGATTTGTCCTCCGCTTTCCAACTCTTCCAGCTGTCTTCCAAAGACGTTGGGGACCTTTTCAACTGCACCAATTACAATTGGTATTACTATTACTTTTATGTTCTGCAGCTTTTTTAGTTTTCTGGCAAAGTCCAAGCATTTGTCTCTTTTCGCTCTCTTTGATTTTCCCTCTGTAGTCCGTGGAGATGGCGAAGTCCACACTACTAAATCATAATTATTAATATTCATTCCTTTGATAGTTTTTTTTTACACAAGCGTTAGTTGATGATCTCTCACAGGAGTTTGAGTGACAGCAAGTCTCCTCAAGTCTTCAGGACTCTTCTTAGTATTCAGGCAGATCTTAATAATGGATGGTCTCTACTTGTCTTCTTATTTCGAAGTCTTCCAGTCCCTTTACCAATCCTTTGACGACTGTCCCAAGTGCACCAATCAAAATTGGTAACACAGTCACCTTCATGTTCCATCGTTATTTTAGTTCTCTCACAAAGTCGACGAACTTGCTTCTCTTTTCGCTTTCTTTTATCGTCCACTATTCGGCAGGTTCTCTTTTTTTTCCTTTTTGCTGACTATCACTTGATCTGCTCGTCCGGACGAGATTAGGCGATCCATTTGTATTCCACGATCCCAGAAGAGTTTGTGTCTCTCATTCTCTATTATGGATTCTAGGTTGTGCATTTACGACTTGTTCGTATGATCAAATTTACTATTTTTGCACAATTCCGAGTATATTACCTTCCCCACCCAGTCGTGTGTAGTCTTATATTCTTTTTTGTGCAAATTTACCGCATTCACTAATAATATGATTGATCGTTTCGTCTCTATCACCGCATAACCTACGTATGCTATTTTGTTGCGTCTTATCTATTTTTGCTTTAACGTGGTTTATTCTGATGGCGTTGTTTGTGGCTGCTATTTGCAGATATCTTATTGAGATATTGACGCTATTTTCAATTCTGGTGAGTCCTCTTCCCCTTCTTTTCTTAACACATACAATCTGTCTTTGTTATGTTTGGGATGTAAGGTCTTTTGCATTGTCATGAGTTTTCTTGTTCTCTGGTCAATTTGTTGATGTTCTTCCCACGTCCATTTTAAGAATGGTTTCGAGTATCTTACGAGAGGCACAGGCCAGGTATTTATTCATTTGATGAGATTTTTGTTATATAGTCTGGTTTCCTGTCGCTTTCTTGTTCTCCTGAGGTACTCTCTTTTAATTATTTTCTTTCATCTCCGCATGTTTGATGGTGTTCGCTTCCAATATTCTCAAGTGTTGTAAGTTTCCTACTCTGAATGTTCACTAAAGTCAGAGTAAGAATTTATCTTGTTGTTTCCCAGAACCCTTCTTTGTATTCTTGCAGATCTAAAGGAGCTGTGGCTTGGACAGTTGGTTGATTATTATCATTATTGATCTTCTACACAGATGGCTATGGTAGAAAATAACCCTCGAATGTTGATATACCATTAAACAAAGAAACCGAAAACATTACAGGTTGAAATCATTCATTTAAAAGATATTTGAATTTTTTTTATCAGTTTTCTTTTTCATTTGTTCTTCAAATCCATAGAATCTAACCCAGCAAGTCTTGAAGTGCAACACACACACACACACACACACACACACACACACACACACACACACATATATATAAACAGTGCTGTGATTTGCCGTTATAATTCTATTGTAGATTTGTACTTGTTTCTTTACAGGTTAAAATCATTATCTATCCTTTTCTTTTTCTTTCAATTTTCCTTTCATTTTTCTTTTTCTCTTCATTCCTTGTATTTTTAGAAAACATTCCATTTTTTAAACAATTAAAAAACAAAAACAAACGCAGAATAATATGCAGTTGTCAGACAAGTTGAATACCAACTCAACTGATGATCGTAGCCGTGAAACTCTGCGTCTTGAGTTTTTATCTTGTCTTACACCTTTTACATCTTTGCATCAAATGGTCTACAGATTGTAATATTCCAATCAAAGATAAATCCATTTGACCGAATTTGATATATTCGATGAAAAATTATCTTTGTAGGGATTTTTAAAAAAGATTTAAGGGTGTGAAGAAATCTATTCAAAGATTTCCCTAACAAAGCAATAATGCTTGCTAATTCTTAGAAATATCCAGCTTAAAAAAAACTACCAATAAACCAACTTAATAACGTTTAATTAAATATGAAAAATTGCTTGTAAAATAGATAATTTGTTTTACATTTTTCTTTAGAAATTTAAATTCTGTAAGATTAATTGCATTTTGCAGCGATACGGTTTCCTCATAACTATTGTTTATCGCAAGAGACTTGCTCAAGATGCTTGCTTCTTTTCCCATGAAGAACAACAATTTTCTTACATTAAAACTCCCTGCTATATTTGATAGGTAGGCATACAACATTTGTTAACCGTTTTGGCAGTCGATAAAAGACAAAATTCTGTTTGCAATTATCTATATATGTTATACAATATTGCTGATAAGTAATAGAAATAAAGGCACTGGTTTCTCCTCGTTTGATGAAAGTAAAAAGAGGAAAATTACCCAAGAAGAATCAAATTTTATTGCAATCAGCGGAGGAAAGGGGCTAGTTATGTTTTGTGGTTTTTAATACTATCTTATGGGGGTAGAGTGAATGTTTTAACGAATTAGGCTTAATAAGTTCGTAAGGGAATCTAGTATAATATTCTAGCAGAGGAGTTTCCGGCTACTGTGATAAAAATGTTAATGTTGAAATGAATTATAAATGAAACAAGGAAAACATAAAAACAAATAACAGAAGATTGACTTAAAACAGACGTTGTCTTTTAAGAAATTGTTTTGGTAATAAGGAATAATTTAAAGATATGTGGTTTTAATATAAATTTTTGACAGCTGGACAGCTACTGACTTGTGTAGAAAAGCTAGAGTTCAACCCCTACCAACTCTTGGCGGTAAAAATAGGAAAAGTTTTTTTGCTGGAAACTATGATACACGTGGGTCTTTTTCTGTTTTTAGATTTGATGACATATGTGGATAATGGGCCATTACGACTACAGTTTTGGAAAATCTTCTAATAGAATAAAGAAAAAAAAGTTATCCCTACTCCAAAAAACAAAACAAAGCAAAGCAATAAATAAATAAATAAATAAATAAAAACAAATAAAATAAGTGAAACATTTTATCTCTTTTCTGAACAGTATCTTATAGAAAGCAATGATCATAAGTTTGTAAACAAGCACAAAGTTTGTTTATTATTATTATTATCATTATTATTAGAGTTTTTCACACCAGCATTAGCTGATAGTTTCTCCCAAGAGTTTGAGTGACAGCAAGTCTCCTCAAGTCTCCAGGGCTATTCTCAGTATTCTGGCTGATCTCAACTATGCTGTAGTTTGGATGGTCTCCACTCGTCCTCTTATTTCCAAGTCCTCCAGTCCCCGCACCAATCCTTTGGTGACTGTACCGAGCACACCACTCACAATTGGTGTCACCATCACTTTTATGTTTCATAGTTTTTTCAGTTCTCTTGCAAGGTCTAGGTACCTATCTGTCTTTTAGCTTTCCTTCAGTTTCTTTCAGTCAGTCGGAACGGTAAAGTCCACTACTCGGCAGGTTCCTTTTTTTTGTTGACGATCTCTAGGTCTGGTTGTCTGACCGAGGTTAGGTGATCCGTTTGTTTATGTGGTCAAATTGAAACTTCTTGCACAATTTCCAGTGGATCACTTTGTCTATCCAGTCATGTCTCGTCTTTGTGCAAATTCTCTGCATTCGCTTATTATGTGATTGATATTTTCATCTCTAACTCCATATTGCCTATATATGCTACTTTGCTGCGTCTTATCTATTTTACTTTAACGTTTTTTGTCCTTATGGCGTTGTTTTGATCTGATTCAGAATGGATTCAGTTTCTCTCGGAAGGATTCATTTTCTTAGCCATATTCAGGTCTTCTCGTACGAGATTTCGCTTGTTTGTCGCTTGAAATGTCCACACAGTCCACATTCTTCCAATTTTCGTTTTCTCGTTAATGTTATTTTGTTGATCCTTGTGTTGTTGGTGTTGTTTCTGGTCGCTGTAGTCAGTTTTTCTTTGCTATTTCTTTTATGTTTTCTTCGAGATTTCTTATCGAAATATTGTCGCTATTTTCAATGCTGGTGTGTCCTCTTCCTCCTTCTTTTCTTGACACAGACAACCAATCTCTGTTTGATGGTGTCCGCTTCCAATGTTCCCAAGTATTTTTAAGTTTCTTTTTTTTCCGAGCATTCTGATTTTTTCTTTGGTAAGTTTCCCGCTTCTCATTATTAGCATGGCGCATTTTTCTATTCCAAATCCATCCCCATATCCTGACTGTATATTCTCTCAGCCTGTATTAGGGTTTCCAATTCTTTTTCATTTTTGCTAAGACTTTGATGTCGTCTATGTACATTACGTGATTGATCTTTTCTTGCTATTTAGTAAGTTTATATCTACCTGTACATTTTTTAAGTATGTGAATGAGTGACATCATTGCGATATTATAATTTATTACTCATGAGGGTTTTTCACATCAGCGTTAGCTGATGGTCTTTCACTGGAGTTTGAGTGACAGCAAGTCTCCTCAAGTCTCCAGGATTCTTCTCAGTATTCTGGCCGTTTTCAATAATGCTGTTGTTTGGATGGTCTCCACTCGGTCGCCAACTTCTAAATTTTCCAGGACCTTAAATAATCCTTTAGTTACCGTGCCAAAGGCACCAATCACAACTGGTTTTTTTAGTTCTCTAGCAAGGTCGAGGTACTTATCTCACTTTTCACATTCTTTCAGTTTTATTCTGTGGTCTGCCGGGACAGCAAAGTCGACAATTTTGCAGATTTTCCTTTTTTTTTTGTTGTTGATTATTATAAGATCTGATCTTCGGGCCGAGATTAGGTGATCCGTTTGTATATCAAAGTCCCACAGGAGTTTGTGAGTGTCATTTTCTAGGACAGGTGCTGGGTTGTGCATATATCATTTGTTGGCCACATTTCCCAGTTGATCACCTTGCCCACCCAGTCGTGTCTAGCCTTGTACTCCTTCTGTGCCAATTTGCTGCATTTGCTTATTATGTGATTGATGCCACCGCATAGTCTGCACTTGCTATTTTGTTGCGTCTTATCTATTCCCGCTTTGATATGATTGGTTCTTATGGCGCTGTTTTGTGCTGCCATTAGGAGAGATTCTGTTTCTCTCTTAAAGTTTCCTTTTCTTAGCCATGTCCAGGTTTTGTCGTGCGAGATGTTGTTTATTAGTCGTTTAAAACGCCCATGGAGTTGTTTTTCTTCCCATTTTTGTTTCCTAGTTTTTGTCATTCTGTTATCTATCGTGTAGTCAGTATTGTTTCTGGTGGCCGTAATCAGTCCTCCTTCGTGTTTTTCTATGTAGTCTACGAGTCGATGAATGGATGCATCAACGCTGTCTTCAATGCTGGCAAGTCCTCTTCCTCCCTCTTTTCTTGGTACATATAGTCTGTCCACGTCGTCTCTGGGATGTAACGCCTTGTGCATGGTCATTAGTTTTCTAGTTCTTTGGTCCATTTGTCTAAGTTCTTCTCTGGTCTACTTGAGAAAGGGTCCCGAGTATCTAACGAGGGGTACAGCCAAACCTTTGATAAGGTTTCTACTATTGAGTTTTGTCTCGAGTAGTTTTCTAGTTCTCCTGAGATATTCTTTTTGAATTTTGTTTTTCCTTTCGACTTGTTTGATGGTGTCAGCCTCCAAGATTCCTAAGTATTTGATCTTGTCTTGATTCGGTAGTTCTATTCCGTCAGTTAGATGTCGTTTGCCACTTTTCATGACGAGCAGAGCGCATTTTTCAATGCCAAATTTCATCCCTATGTCTTGACTGTAAATTCTAACTGTGTGTATTAGGGTTACCAGTTCATTTTCATTTTTTGCAAATAGCTTGATGTCATCCATGTATATTAGGTGGTTGACCTTTTCTTGCGATCTGTTAAGTTTGTATCCGGCCGTGCATTTTCTGCGTATGTGGTTTAGTGGCATCATGGCAATTATAAATAGTAGGGTTGATAGTGCATCTCCTTGGAAAATCCCTCTTTTGATCTTTGTTTCAGCCAAGCTTTTCCCTCCTGCTGTTAATTCAACTCTCCAGTTTTTCATGTTTTTTCGATGAAATTTATGGTTTCGTGTGATATTTTGTACATTTTGAGACAGTTTATTATCCAGCTTTGTGGAACCATATCATATTCCTTTTTGTCGTCTATCCAGGCCATAGCTAGTTTTTTCCGTCTGTTCTTGCTTTCATTTAGGACGTGTTTATCTATGTAGAGTAATTCTGCTGTGCCTCTGGATCCTTTTCGACATCCTTTCTGTTCATTAGGGAACAATCCGCGGCTTATTAGCGAGTAGTATATCTCTTCCCTTATTTGTGCTGTTAATATTTTCCACATCATCGGTAAACAAGATATGAGTCGATAATTGTTTGGAGCAGTTCCTTTACTTGGGTCCTTTTGGATCAATGTAGTTTTTCCTTTGGTCATCTAGTCAGGTACTTGCGCATCTAGAAGGCATCTATTTATTTCTAGTGCTAGTCTGTCGTGAATGGAGGTGAATTTCTTGAACCCAGAATCTATGTATTCCATCAGGTTCTGGCGTTTTCCAGTTTGATATCTTTTTTAGTGTCTTTTTGAGTAATTCGATATGTATTTCCGCTTTGGGGCCTTCTTCGAGTTCTTCTAGTTCTCTTGTCATATCATTTATCCATTCAGCCTTTTCGTTTTGCTTTTTCGGTTGCCATATTTTCGTCCAAAATCGTTCGGTTTCTCTGACGTCTGGTTGTTGGTATGTTTTTGTGTCATGCCCTCCCAATTGCTGATAAAATTTTCTTTCGTTGTTTTGGAATGTCCTGTTTTGTCTGTATTGTTTTACCCTTTGTTGATATCTCTTTAGTCTTCCTTCTTTCGTTAGAACCTTCTGGTTTATTTCCTCAAGTTGTACTGTTATTTTTTCTCTTGTTGTCTTTTCCATTCTCTTCCCACATATTCTAGGATCTTTCTGTTTTACCATTTTGGCTTGTTTTCGTAGATTTTTGATCTGGATTCCCAGTCGAACTTTCCATCCTGGTTTAGACTGTTTTTTCGTACTTTTTGAGGATACCCCAATTTTCTCACACACTAATTTCGCTCCTGCATAGATTAGATCATTTAACTCAAATATATTATTTGTTGATATGTAAGGTAGCATTTGATTTATTCTGTTTGTTTCTGTTTTAAGTGTTCTCCATTCTATGTTTCTTAATGATGGGAGGGTGGTCTTCATACTGTTCATAATCATTTTTAGGTTTTCTAGATTTGTCTGTTGTTCGTATGATAGTGTTTCTGTAGGGTTACTTGGTAGTGTGGCGTATTCATTCTTAAGAGTTGGCAGTTCATTTCTGATATGTTGCTTTTGGTTGGCGCCACCTGATGTGTTTAGAATTGTACTGTCTTGCGTCTTTGTTTTCTGGTGAATTTCTTGTATTTCAAGGTCAGAAAACCATCCCTTTTTTTATTATTGTTCTAACTTTGGCTTGTAGTCTGAAAACTAGCACATTCTTGCTAGATCTCTATCATTCTTTTCCTATATCCTCTTTGTGAAGGGTTGCTTTTAAAATAGCAGTGTAGTGCAAGATGATTGTCTTCCCTGGTCCATGTTTTGCGTTTTGGTCTTTGATCGTTGTGGTTGCTAATATCGTCATTCATGTACATGGAAAAAGAACAGCCAACATTCGCAGGATGACGAGTGGGTCTCCCATATTGGCTATCAGGAGAACACCTGCCGATCATGACACCCATGCCCGTTGCCTGGGTCCCACGTTTTGTAATATTGAGATTGGACATTTTTATATAGCCACAATATACCACCCATGTGGTATATTGTGGCTATACCAGACTCAGGGGTTGTTTTTGATCTGCGCACCTGACACAGATGTGACTACGAACAATCATATTGACTATTCATAAACAGAGGGTCACAAAAAAATTCTGGAAGTAAATTTAAAACTAAGTTTCAACTACTTTTTATTTTATTTTTCCTACTAACTTGGGTAGACTGCTTGAAGGATTTCTTCCAGCTTAATAGTAATATCTTATACTTAACCTAGTTTATAATGTGCTGGTGATAATTTTTCACATGTGATTTCAGATGATTTTACGGCAAAATTCGGGGCTAAAACGTCTATCGATTGGGAAAGTCGTCGGGCTCTACGGAGGGTGATGAGGTAAATTTAAACAATTCTTCAGTTTTCTCGAGATAATTACATCAGGTAAAAAAATTTAGTTGATTAGTAAAAGCTCTTTAGTTAAGATATAACAAAAATTCACCAACAGATTTTTCAAGTCATAGAAAATCTAGTGTTTTTTTTTAAAGAAAAAGAGTGTACTAACCTCTACCCAACGAGTTTCTCTTCAGAATTATTTAGTCTTTGTATATATCCAGATATTTCTTAAGTTGAAGCTTTTATATCTTTCCTAAGAATTACATGACTCCTGGTTCTAGGAGATTCCATTCGAAAATTCTTTTTGGTTTGATTGTTTTTTTTGGAGGGGGGATTAATTTGAAATAAGTGGGAGTGTTTGAAGGGCAGGGAAAGATTCTACAGTATTCTCTGCTAAATTTTTGAGTTTGGTGCGATAAATTTAAACAATTCTTCAGTTTTCTCGAGATAATTACATCTGGTAAAAACATTTAGTTGATTAGTCAAAGCTCTTTAGTTAAAATATAACAAAAATTCACCAACAGATTTTTCAAGTCATAGAAAATCTAGTGTTTTTTTAAAAGAGTGTACAATTATTATTATTATTATTATTATTATTATTATTATTATTATTATTATTACGAGCTTTTCACATCAGTGTTTGCTGATCGTCTCTCACTGGAGTATGAGGGATAACAAGTTTCCTTTGGTCACTTGGATTCTTCACAGTATTCTGGCTGATTATCATTGGATGGTTTCGATTCGTCCTCTGATTTTCCACTCTTCCAACCCCACTTTGCAAGCCCCCATTGTATGCTTTCAAGCACTCTTTTAACCCCTTTGGTTAAAAGAGTGCTTGAAAGCATACAAATTACAACTGGAATCACCGTTACCCTCATGGTCAATAGCATTCTTGGTTTTCTAGCAAGGTCCACTTGTCTCTCTTTTTGCTTTCCTTGATTTTCAGTCAGTGGTTCATTTGATAGTATGGTCAAATTTAGAATTCTTGTACAATTTCCTGTGGATCACCTTTCCCACTCAGTCGTTTCTAGTCTTATATTCCTTTGCTAAATTCATTCTTATGTGGCTAATCGTCTCAACTCTGTCAATAAACTATCTCCTCTTGCTATTAAGTTGCGTATTATTGATTTTTGCTTTAATCCAATTGGTCTTTATGGCTTTCTTTTGTGCTACTATTAAAAGAGATTCACTTTCTGTCTTAAGGTTTCTCGTTTCGTAGCCATGTCCATATCTTATCATTTGTTTTTGTTATGCCTCTTTGGGCATCTCTCATTTTTACTATCTTCTCATATCCCCTTTTTAAAAAAAGAACCTTTGCACCGAGCATATACACAATTAATACATTATCTATATGCAGATTATACGTAAAGGTATTGGAATAAACCAATGGACGACCAAACTCAATACCCAAATGGGTCCTGGACGTGAGTCTGACGACTTTTCGCTCAGGATCGACAGTTCGATCGGGGAACTACTGCTGCTCTTCTATAAGAGTGGCTTCTATAGAAGAGAATAAAACAGCCATCGAAAGATAACCATGACCCACACTCAAACCACTTACACAAACCGCATCGCTCTTCGTGCGGGTAAAAAAGGAGCGCGTCCTGCTGAGGTTGGAGCCCTGGCCTCGGTGTTCGAAAAATCAGCTACAGAGCTCAAACAATCAAAACTACTAAAATGCAAGCAAACAATACAAATAGCCACATTTAACGTAAGAACCTTAAATAGAATAGGACAACTCCCAGAGCTAATCGCATCGGCCGAAGAACATAAAATAGACATAATATGCATACAAGAACACAGATACACGCACACAGAAGATATCAAATATCACGAAACTGGCAATGGATGGTCGCTCGCCACTGTATCCGCATGGAAAAACTCTGTCAACGCCGCAGTAGGAGGGGTAGGTTTGCTTATAGGACCTAGAGCACTAAAAACGCTTAATAGCATAGAGAAAATACAACCTAGAATGATGGTAGCTACATTTAACGGAAACCCCAGAGCAACAATCGTCTCATGCTACAGCCCCACCAATGTTAGTGAAGAAAATGAAATAGTCACCTTCTACGATGAGTTATCCTCATTAGTGCGTAGCATCCCGAAACACAACATGTTAGTCATTGGCGGAGACATGAATGCACAAATCGGGAAAAACGGAAACAACAAATACAGCCTCCACAACACGTCAAATAGGAATGGGCAACATCTAACAGATTTCATGATAGAAAATAGATTAGCATGCCTCAATACAAACTACCAAAAAAGAGAGGGCAAACTATGGACATACACGTACGCAAACAATACTAAAGCTCAGATAGACTACGTCCTTATAAACAAGAAATGGAAGAATAGTGCATTGAATTGCGAGGCATACTCCTCTTTTGAGGGTGTGTCCACCGATCACCGAATAGTCACGGCGAAAATACGGTTAAGCCTACGAAAAAACGACAAACGAACAGCGACCACCAAACACTATGACTGGGCCCTATTAAACAACAAAGATGTAAGAGATAAATACGTATTAGAATTAAGAAACAGATTCGAAACACTACAAGAAAAGACGGAAAAAAGTACACCAAACGACGAATACGAAAATTTCGTCAATGCACACCTTGAGGCAGCAGCAAAATACATTCCAACAAAAATTAAAACTAAATATAGAGTCCCATGGGAAACTTTAGCGGTGAGAGAAAAACGTGCACTAGTGAAAACAGCCTCCAAAAACTATCGAAAAAACCCAACAAACACAAATGCCTTAAAACTAAAAACGGCACAATATCAATTAGCAGGCATATATATAAAGGAACAGACAGAATACATTCAAAATCAGATAGATAAGATTAGAGACTCGGTGGAAGATAGACAATCTAGAATTGCCTGGCAAACAATAAACGAAGTGAGCAGAAGAAAGAACACGGCCAAAGCAAAACTTAAAGCAGCAAACCAACAAGAAAGAATAAAACTGTGGAAACAGTACTTCGAAAACTTACTTGGAAACCCACCAAAAATAACGCCTGAACCAATCACCAGAATAATTAGCAAACAATTAGACATTAAACTTGGACCGTTCACACAAGAAGAACTCGACTCGGTTCTCAGAAAAATTAAAAATAGGAAAGCTGCAGGACTGGACGAAATTCCCCCGGAAGTATGGAAGACCAGACAATTCGACGACATACTGCTCCGACACTGCAACGCAGTATACAATCAAAATCCGATAGATAGATGGACGAAGGGATGCATACTCCCCTTCCCTAAAAAGGGGGACCTCGGATTAGCCAAAAACTACCGAGGCATAACACTTACATCCATAGCTGCCAAAATCTACAATGCCCTACTACGAAACAGAATAGAACCCAAAATCGACAACATACTTAGAAAAAACCAAAATGGCTTCCGAAGAAATAGATCTACGACCTCACAAATATTAACCATCCGCAGAATCCTTGAAGGTGTACGGGCAAAGAACCTACAAGCGACATTAATATTTGTCGACTTTACCAAGGCTTTCGACTCCATTCACAGAGGAAAGATGGAACAAATCCTACTAGCGTACGGCATACCTAAAGAAACCGTAGCGGCAATAACGATTCTCTATAGAAACACTAAAGTAAAAGTACGATCACCAGATGGAGACACAGAATACTTCGACATAGTAGCAGGAGTACTACAAGGAGACACGCTGGCTCCGTATCTCTTTATCATTTGTCTAGACTACGTACTTAGAACATCGATTGACAAAATCAAAGAGAATGGCTTCGAACTGACGAAGAAAAGAAGCAGAAGATACCCCGCAACAACAATTACCGACGCCGACTACGCCGATGACATAGCGATACTGGCAAATACACCTGACCAAGCCGAAACACTTCTGCATAGTTTGGAACGAGCAGCAGCAAGCATAGGCCTCCATGTTAATGCACATAAAACGGAATATATGTGCTATAACCAAACGGGGGACATCTCCACTCTAGAAGGAACCCCTCTTAAACTAGTAGACAAATTCACGTACCTAGGAAGCAGCGTCGAATCAACCGAAAAGGACATCGAAACGAGGTTAACGAAAGCATGGACAGCTATCAATAGGCTATCGACTACATGGAAGTCAGACCTAACCGATAAAATGAAACGCAGTTTCTTCCAGGCAGCGGTCACATCGATACTGCTATATGGATGCACTACATGGACGCTAACAAAACGGCTGGAGAAGAAACTAGATGGCAATTACACAAGAATGCTGCGTGCAATCCTCAACAAGTCCTGGCGGCAACACCCAACAAGACACCAACTGTACGGCCACCTGCCCCCTATCACGAAAACTATTCAAGTTAGGCGAACCAGACATGCAGGACATTGCTGGAGAAGCAGAGATGAACTCATAAGAGATGTACTCTTATGGATCCCCACACACGGCCGCGCAAAAGCAGCTATGTGAGGATACAGGTTGTTGTCCTGAAGACCTGCCTAGGGCGATGAACGATAGGGAAGAGTGGAGAAAGAGGGTCAGGGATATCCGTGCTGCCAGCACGATATGATGATGATGATGATGATATGCAGATTAACTTTTGTAAAGTAATTCATTCCAAAAATCCCCTCTTAAATTCCTTTTCTTAACATATTTTCTGAAATCATCCAATTTAATCTTAATTTTTTATGCTATAGATATTTTGGATCTTATAAGACCATTTGTTCTCAAAATATATGACTCTATTAGCAAAAGAATCCAATTGGTTGGTAGACATTGTTTTTAAAATTTGTTGTGATAGTAAATTTTAGGTTTCAGGAGGAATGTTAAAAAATATCTGCCTGAATTACAAATTCCGTTGATTATTTTGAAAGTTTCAATTAAATTACCGATCATCTTTTTTTTTAATTAGTTAATCCTAATTTCTCAAATCTTTTACTGTGAAAGATTGCAAAAGACATTAAAGATTATTAGTAGAAAGAGGTTAACTTTATATCAGTTTTGGATATCTGCCAAAGAAACACACACACACACACACACACATATATATATATATGTATAATTATATTTTCGGCCGATGGAATGAAGTGAAGATTGTGCTCACGGATTTTTGAAAGCAGAAGTTCCACAGGGGCGGACACGTCCCAAGGTCCACAGATAATTGGTGGATCCGTGCTATTGTTGAGTGGTATCTAGGAGACCCTAAACAACCACTCAGGAGTCGAAATTGTCATGCGATTCGGGTCAATGTGCGTAAGATGAAAGGCGTCGAGAAATGGAAGTCCATTGTAACCAACAGCAGTGGAAAATAGCAGATATCCTGGTCAATGAAGGGATTAATTTCAGGTATTCAAATTTATACCACACACACACACACACACACACACACACACACACACACACACACACACACACACACACACACACATATATATATATATATATATAGTATAGTTAGGTATATAAATAACATATATATAAATAGTATAGTTGGGTTTATAAATAACGATTGCTCTATCAGTGATAGAGCATATACATCGTTAGGATAGTGCAGACACAAAGTTAACGGTATCTAGTGACTACTAGTTTCTCACCTATGCTGATCATAAACCGATGGTCTGTCTCTAGGCTATCCTCCCTATATATATATATATATATATATATGTGTGTGTGTGTGTGTGTGTGTGTGTAGGGTGCGTTAGCAAAATCTGAAATAACTTTTAAAACGTTTTTTTTTGTCTGATAAGTCTAATTTTTGGACCCCCCCCCCGAGAAATCTAAATTTTCATGATTAGCTCTATTTTTCGAGCACTTTTTCATTAAAATTCAGCCGAATATGAGTGAGCAAGAGAAGAAACAACAAAGAATCTATGATTTGCTCAACGTCGTAATCAAGAAAAAAAAATTACCTAATTTCCGAATGTCTGGGCTTGATGGAGTTTCCTTATGGTCTCCATAAAGCCCAGACATTAACCCCCTTAATTATGCTATTATGAGAATTTATTTTGAAGGCATGCAAATCGTTTTGAATGCGTGTTCATACAATAACTGAAAAAGAATTGCGGCCATATTGAGTAAATTTACTGTTTTGAGTCTGTCTTATTATTTTGTCTTATTATTTTTTTAGATTAAAATTAATCTTATTTTATGATAGAGTCGTTTATTATTATACAAGAATATTCCTAATTTTGCTTCTGAATCCAGTATATATATATATATATATATATATATATATATATATATATTATCGTCGTGGGAAATGGACACAACACACCGAGGTTTAAACCCTAACGAGGCTGTTTGCATTTTCAGTGCTAATAATAAGACTAGGAAAGTTGTGCATTCAATTCTTCTTCCACCTGCAATGGGTAAATAGTAGGGCTGACTGGGTTCCTTAACCTTGGTTATGGTACTATTTACCAACCCCTCCGCTCGGGCAGGATATGACACAAGGTCAATTTTTAAGCGGAATTTAACAGGTTTCAATTCAGAGTTTTCCTTCTCCTAGACTAGTTGCCTAACCAAGGCTGAAGAACCTAGTCTGTCCTACTATTGACCTATAGCTGGAGGGAGAATAATTGGATTCATACCTTTCCCAAGGGTATTAGTGCTATGTGAAATGCAATCAGTCTCGTCCAGGATTTGAACTCGAGTCGCCGTGTTCATTTCCTACGACGATAACGACTACACCACGGGCACCTCCAACCCACCTTGGTTATGGTAGCCAGTCTATGAGAAAAATAATTGAATTAAAACCTGTTAAAATCTGCTAGAAATTTACCTTGTGTCACATCCTGCTTGTGCAGAGTAGTTGGTATATATATATATATATAACTTTGTATCATCCCTTTTCTTAAAGTAACCTTGTTTGTTATACAGTAATGTATGTCAGTCAAGACGAATAAATTTAAACGTACACCCACGGAATTTATTTAATGTCATATTGTATAGCGACTCTGATAACTGTATGGCGTGTTTATTGCTTGGCTGTCACAAACAGAAATGTGCAAACAGCAAACTGCCTCCCTCCTCCCTCCTCCCCTACCCGAAACAACGTAAAGAAAGTGATGGCACATTTGCTTCACTTTGTAAGTTCTTAAAAAACGATCTGAATCGCTTCTTTGAATATTAACTGTTTTTATTTTTTGACATTCATTATCATTTGATTTTCACGTTGTAAATGACACCTCCCCACCGAAAGAGGTTAAAAGAGCCGGAGGTAACGTTGGTATTGAAGTATATCCCCTCGGGTCTAGTATTCAATGCATGAACAGTTTAAGGGGGGGCGTCATAAGTAATCGTATGGACCAAAGCAAAAACGTCACGGTCTCTACAACCAGTGTTATGAAAATGTTATCCTTGAACCAGGCTTACTGCGTTCATCGTGAACTATAACCGTTAGTCTAGCAGTATAACTATTATAAATATTAGGAAATCCTAATATTTATTTCAACCTTTTCCCTTATAGATTCAGCTGGATGAAGTGTGTGTGACGTAATAGGTAAAGAGAGTGTGTGCGTATGTATTTACCCAACCCCTTCGCCGAGCGTAGGATGCGACACAAGGTCAATTATTTGGCAAAGATCAGCTGGTGTGAATTCGGAGTTTTTCTTCTCTTTGACTGATAGTCTAAGGCTAAGGAACACAGTCTGCCCAACTATTTAGTCATAGTTGGTGGGGGTGGATTCATGCCTTTGTCAAGTGAAACAGAAAGTCTTGTCTAGACTTTGAACTCAGGTCGCCGATTCCATTTCATAAGTTGATAATCGTTACACTAAGCCCCACCTCCCCTGTGGATGTCTAGGATATGCAGTAAACTTGTAGCAGACCAATCAAACACAAATACATTAGAGAACCATCACCAAGATATGGGGTGGGAGCGTTCATTTATTCGGGGGCGGGTGCTAGTATAAATGGGGTGGTGGCAAAAATAGTTTATGTTGTAAGAATTAGCACACAAAAAATAGACACAATGAAGTGCCGAAGATTTACTTTGCTTCCTAAGGTAACCAATCTAGGAAAATAAAAAACTCTGAACTCATCCTGCTTGTGGCAGATGGGTTGTTAAATATAAACTTGGTATCATGCAATCACTAGCAATTAAAAAAGAAGAGAAAGTCTGTCTTTGGGATTCAATAACCCAGTTGGGGTTGTCATACCCCAAAATGAACAGACCGATCAACTTGGGCATACGGTCTCTTATTTCCAAAAATATCAGCTTTGAAATTATGCACACTCCTGATAGTGTAACATTGCATTATAATTATGAAATATAAGATATAAATAATATATTTATAAAGAAATATACAAAACACACACACACACACACACAGAAATAAAAATAATATTTTATTTCACGTTGTTTTTTTTTTCTTTGAAGAAATCTCAGCCATATTTGATACGAAGGTTTTTTTCTCGTGGCGTCAGTTCGGGCAAAATTTATTTGCTGTTCTTATCGAGATAAAGAAAATACAACTTGAAAGGAGAAGATTTTTGATTTCGCTTTAAAAGATTCTTGACGACAGGATGATACCAAAAATGTTTGGATGGAAACGCCGCACCAGACTAAAAGAAAAACAAAACAAAATAAAACAAAGAAAAGAAAAGAAAAGAAAACAAACAAACAAACAAATAAACAAACAAAAAAGCAAAAAACAGTTAACAACCCACCCACACACCCACACACACACACACGCGCACTCACAGACATACACACACGCACACACAAAATAACCCTCAGTAAAAACCAAAATAAATTCAAAAAGATAAATAAGATATCACCAATTACAACCGCTGGCGAAACATGTGTCCTCTCACCACTCTTAAAAACCATTTCTTCTATCATTTTGTAATCTATGAAAAATACACTAAGCACAAGGCTGAGACAAAACTTTTTTGATAGCCAAATTTACTGTTTTCATGGAAAATACCTCAGATTAATTAAGATAATTCATTTTAATCAGGTTTAAATTTCTTGTTCGAACAAGAAATTTGGTCCTGATCGTTAATTAAATCTTAGTCAAATCTTGAAAAGTAATCAGACAGTTTTTTGACAGAGTTCCACCAGAAAAGATCACGCAAAAAAAAAGAAAAAAAAAGAAAAGAAAAAAAAAAAAGAAGTATGATGGACAAGAAAATGACCTTTTCTTGCAAGTGGATTCCATTGAAGAATTATTCTTGTTTGTGATTCGCGGATGGCGGCGATCAGGCTGGCTTTGGTGTTGTGGGAGGTCATGTTAGTGATGTTCCCGGCGTATGACCAAACAAAGTAGTCCAGTGGGTTCAGGTCGGGGGAGGAGGGGGGCCAGTGAGAGAAGGGTACAAAGTCGTAGCACTCCTTCTGAAGCCAAGCCTGGGTCTCTTTGGACTTGTGGGCCGGCGCCTAGTCCTGCTGCCACACCCAGGGTCAGCCACCGGCCACCTGATTGCACCAGGGGATCACTACACTCTTCAGCACATCCAGGTACACTTTAGTGTTGATTTTCAAGTCGACATCGAAGATGTGAGGTGGCATGATCTGGCCTTCACTTGAAACCACACCAAAGACCATAACCGTAGCCGGAAACTTTGTTTTCATCATCCTGGGCACGTTGAACCGTCTGGATTTGCATTTTGAGAGTGCTGGCAATGGTCCTGTTGTCATAATCGGTAGAGAGCATGAGTTTTACAGCGGCGCATCTCCAATCTTGCTCGTTGAACATTGTGTCAGTTTCAGAGATGACAGAAGGCTCCTATCTCTCTTGGGTTTTGTACGCAACTGGCCAACTATTAGTTGGTCTGAAACAAAAAAAGAAAACCGGTTTTCATTAAACGGAAATGGAATTATGTCGTCTTTTCTAGGGCGACAATTTTTTCGTTCCACCCTATATAATGTTTTTCCATGATATAAGAGACTCCAAAATTTATTTCTCTTCTTTATGTTGAAAAAAAATTTCCATTATCATTCTAATTTATTTGTGGTATATTTCATGAAACCAGAAAGTTTGGCTATTGAATAGAATAAGTTTTTTCACAGATTTGTGCTTATTTTTTTCATGAAATAAAAATAATGGAAGAAACTTTTTCTAAGAGCAATGATTTAATTTTTTTTGCTCGGGATATATGTATAATTCCCAATAAAGAATATGAAATATATATATATATATATATATATCTATATATATATATATATATATATATATATATATATATATTAAGCAATACATATATGTATTTATAAATCTATTATAAATTTTCGTGAGTTTTTATGTCTTATATTTATTTCATATTACTCAATTTCTAGAGTATCGAGCAGTTCGTTTTTACGTTGTATTTCTATTATTACTGTTGTATAGCCGTAATACAAATACAAGCGGAAACATAATCAAGCATTTCTATCCGAGGTCGCGGTAAATCACCTGAAGAAGGCCAGAGGTGAAATTTGGCCGAAACGTAGTGAAAGAAGAAACAGCACCAAAAAAACAAAAAAAAACAAAAAAAAAAAAACTATCAAGATGAGGACAAAAAGTCCGCAATAAATAAAAATTAATTCTCAGATTAAGAAGCCTCATCTCAAAATGATTCCAATTAAAGACAAATAATCAAACATAATTTACGAACGAATTTACGAAACATAATCAAACATAATGAACGAACGAACGAACGAACACACTTCTTAATAAAAATATGCATCTCTCACACTTTATTTTCGAAAGGGTTGATGTTTCTGTGGTGTGTGAGAGATGGGTGGAGAGACATAGACTCAGAGAGAGGACTTCTTTTTCCCATATCTTCTTCCAGGAGCCAGGGTGTGTCAACGCTTGCACCCTCTTGCAAGCTAGTCAAAGACGCCTCTGGTCGGCTGCGTGTCTCATGCTCGACTGTGATTCTCTGCATTCTGTTCAAATCTGACCGCGTGGTTACATACCTGTTCGACCTAAGTGACCTGATCCGCCGTCGTCTTCCTGTTTACTAATCAAAATGTGACAGCTTCTTAAAGCACACGGGGTCAATAGGGACGAACCGAAAATCCATGTCATATGTTATATAACATTACTTTCTTTCTTTGTTTAATGGCATATAACCATTGGAGGGTCATTTAATACCGAATATATCCTAGTAGAAGAACAGTAGTGGTACTATCTAACTCATAGCTAAGGTGGTACAAATCCGAAAAGTGAACGTAATAGCGAGACTGGTGTTTGAAACCACTTACTACGATGTTGCCGCCTTGCACATTAGCCACTACTCTGCGGACACTCCCACTACTATTACTTTCATATATATATATATATATATATATGTGTGTGTGTGTGTGTGTGTGTG
The DNA here is from genome assembly GCA_963585895.1 of Sepioteuthis lessoniana. NCBI lineage: Eukaryota > Metazoa > Mollusca > Cephalopoda > Myopsida > Loliginidae > Sepioteuthis > Sepioteuthis lessoniana. The sequence goes on from OY757934.1 coordinate 4,370,482, forward strand.
TGTGTGTGTGTGTGTGTGTGTTCTGATTTTGTTGTTATCATTGGTTTAACTTTAACCATAAGATCCTTATTGCTTCTATATTGACAGATCACATATCAGTATGCATTTTTAAAAGAAAATAAACAAAATGAAAATATGCATGACTGTGCCACAGAAAAACTGTCCCATTATATTTGGTTGGAAAGTTTTCAATTATACATGCCATTAAAAATATTTCACACCTGATTCGCATTTATTCCGGTACTATTTATTCAATTTTATTCATGATAATTCCTTGGAAGACATTTCCTTGGAAGACTGCAAAAAGTATCTCTAGCAGTTCTTGGCTGAAGATGACAAAAATATTCTTGGAGGATTGAATAATGAAGCTGATTGAAACCTGACTACAAAATAGTGTAAGGAAACGGTCATTGTGTTGTTAAAGAAGGTTCATGTTGAGAAAAAGCGATGTTTTTATCTTTAATAATCTCAAAAGAGATATCTATCGATTTATCAATCAATCTCAGTCTGTTCCAACAGACTGCCTCTATTCATCCGTTTCTCTCTCTCACTCACTCTCTCTCACTCTCTCTCTCTCTCTCTCTCTCTCTCTCACACACACACACACACACACACACACACACACACACACACACACACACACATGCATATATATATATATGTATAAATGTATGTATATATATATCACAATATATATCACTATATATATATCATATATATAACTCTCTCTATATATTTAAGAATTTGTCCTATCTATCTATCAATCTATCTATCTATCTGGGTACATTAATTCGATATGTGCGTTAATATCTTATAAGCAGAATGTCATATTAAGTTGTATTCACGGGGTTTTGTTGTGCCATCGAAAACACTAAATATTTATTACATAAGTTTAAAGAAGAGCAACTGTAAATTGATTTCACTGGTTACACTTGACATAAAGATCTTTATTCTAATCAAAGCATATCAGTGTTTTATTTCTAGTGTAACGCATAGTCGCACTGTATGAATAAATAAACATGATAGTCGCGAGGTTATTTATCCTTTAACTGTGGATACTTAGTAACTTATGTATTTTTATATACCTTAAAGTTTATAAAAGTATTTTTACTGGTAGGTTTACGGCAGACTTAAAATTTTAGTTTGTCATTATCCCTTATAAGTAAGACATCTAAAAAAGTTAAGGTATTGTTGGATGTGTGAGTAAATAAGTGAAATGTCGTCTATGTATGTAACAAGAATTACTAAGGATTATACATTTAAAAGGGCTACATTCAAAGAATTCAAGATAAATGTATGAAAAAACAACCATGGGCAAACCGAATTTTTATATAATATAAATGTTGTTGTGTTGGAAATGACAATATGATGGACAGAAAATTTTTTGACAATTCAGACGGGTGGGGATAATATAGGATTTGTTTTCCGAAGGTGATTTTCTAAACGTTCAATACACTTATCAACCGGTGTGTTAGTGTATTTGATGTTAAAACAAGCAAAGGATTTGTTTCCATTTTGATGTTAATTATTTTGTTAAGGAGTGAACCAGAATTATTAATATGTGCATCACTGATTGTACCCAAAAGTGGGGATAATGTTTTAAGTAAAAATTTTGCAATGTTATAGGTAGAGGGCAGATCCTATACCAGAGATGATCGGTCGGAATGGTTGTAACAGTAATGGTGTAATCAATATTGCAAACAGATCTATTTAAAAACGATTATTATTAGATAGGAATACTTGAAACCATATAACTGTGTGCAACAAAAAGGATTGTTATTATTAAATAAGAAACATGAGATGAAACCACATATTTGTGTATACATTACTAGTAGTAGATAAGAATACTTGAATCATTATCATTAAATAGGAAATGTTTGATGAAACCATATTATTGTGTACAAATTATTTATATTAAGAATAATTGCTTGAAGTTAAAATCGTTTACAAATGATTATTTCCATTAGTTACTTGAAACCATATACTGAACAGAAAAAAGCTAGTCCACTGGCATTAAATAACCCAACAAAAGTTGAGATGCCATAAAACCAGGCATCTATCTATCTATCTATCTATCTATCTATCTATCTATCTATGTTCTCTTCTGTTTATCAATGTATCAGTGGTTCTCTCTCTTTTTCTTTCTGAACACACACACACACACACACACACACACACACACACACACACACACACACACACATATATATACACGCGTACGTGTGTGTGTATTTCATAAAGAAGGGGATTACCTGAAGCAATCAATTAAATGCTGAAATGTTTACACTAGACAAACTCTTTCCTCGCTGACAAACGATTTTCAGCGGTCATTTGTATCTGGGTTCCATTTTCTTTTCTTTTCTTCTTTATTAGGAGACACAAAATCAGCTTCGTTTCTATAACAAAGCTTTTTTTCGTCTCCTCATTCCGGCTTAATATTAATCGTTAAAGGAAATAACATGACAGATATTTCCACTTGAACCGTTAATTCGACCGACCCACCACTTTTTATTCATGTATAAGACGCGTTATTGCCCACCATAACTCAATGGGCTAAATTGGTCGTCTGGTGGATATTTGGATTGAACATTGCTAATTTGTCAAATAAATATGATAAATCATGTAATGGGTTCGTGTTTATGGGTCAGAATTTCATCAGGAATCCGTTTAGTTTAATAATTAAGGAAGATTGTTATCAAGAATGTTTTGAACTATATTTTATCTAAAAGAATTAGAAATTGACTTCATGTCTTCTCGAACAAACTTAAAGATAGGCTTTTATTGGAGTTAGTTGCTGGAATTTTGTCAGACATTTTTTGGTTCAAGTGTTTGAAACTAAAACGTCGTTTTAAGGATCTCAAAATCGATAGACAAGAAACAAAGTCTAATCAATCAAATCAATTATATTAGGCAATCAGTTGATTGGTTAGTGGGATGGTTGGACCTTTTATTGGGATATGTTATACTAAATTCAGTTAAACAATTATAGTCTTAAATTACATACTATACAAAAGGTATCTTCATAATCATTTTAAACAGGTACACTTTTCATTATCTGAAACAGATCTATTTGACCAATAGATGGGACTCTAACAAGTCGGAGTGGGCTTGGGAGTAATAGCAATGAAGGCTTCGGTGATACCCATAATTCACACAGTGTATACCATAAAGCATCAAGCACAGATAACCAGGTTTCTTAAAAGCATATTGATTTGTGTGTTCAAGAGTCTACAATAGTTTATTTTTTTTATTATATTCAATATGCACTGTCCTTTGTTTTCGTCTGGTGTGAAACCCCTTTTCGGAGCTCACTCCAGAATGGGGGCCACAACTTTCAACTAACTTCGCATTGTCCTTGCTAGTGTTCACTCCCGTCTTTAACTCGTCACGTCTCCGAAGCAACTAACTTTCAAATCCCTGTCGTCACCTTACTTCCGCCTGTGTCGGAGGGAGGAACATATCGGTTTCCGGCTGTTCCACATCTGCGCGGAAGATTTGGGATCTCCAGGTTTTTTCAAGACATTTTTAATTACCGTAGTCATTCACTCGTCGTCATTCACCGACAATGACCGTTCCGTAGACTCGCTGTCTGCTTTTTCTTCTTATTTTGTTTTTTCTCTCACTTCTCCCCATCGTTCAACACGTTACTACCTCCAGCTATGGTTTACAAGTATTGCAGATTGGTCTCTTTAACTATGGTATGCCTACCGGACTAGGAGAAGGCAAGCTCTGAATCCATGCCAGTTGTTACCTCACTAATAAAGAAAATTCACCTTGATTCACATCCTACCGAAGCCGGAAACGTTGGATAAAACATTCTTCTTTTTATAACAACTAACTCTACAGAAAACAATATTTGTTACAAAATGATGACAAAACAATCATTAATTGTAGATTCCATCATTAAATACTGTACCAAATAAAAAAGAGGGATTCCTCGATGTATTGTGGCTGATCTGCTAGCCTGTGACATCGTAGTAAGCAAGTTCGTACTCCAATCTCGCGATGACGTTCGCTCAGTAAAGGTCGGATAGGAGAAAAGAGAGAATCCGCAGTGCCAAACGTCCAAATGTTTCTAAACTCTTTCCGTACTTGCTTACTAAAGTCAGGTGCCAAATTGATCTGGAGAAATATGGGCTCTGCTAGGTGTCCCTGACACGCTACATGAATACCGTCCCCGCAAGGAAACCTGATTACGGAATAAGTCTGGGTCTAAAACAAGTGCATTTCGTATTACGGCGTAATTGTCATATTGTGGGAAAAGATTATTGTAAATTGAATTTTGCGTATCAAAAGTGATTCCAGTCGGCTGGAGCTGTAGAATACACCGACTGCATCTATGCAGAGAGGTAAGCTCCCCCAACGAGTGTCATTGATATGACATGATGGCGAGTCTCCTGTTCTAGAGCTTTGGGAAATTTAGAGTACCCTCTTACTTGCTAGTGCTCCCAGGTCTACTCTGACCCGGAGTGGAAGCACCTGATTGGATCCTATCCTATTATTCGTGTTTGATAGAAATGTTTGAAACCATTTAACAATAAAAAAAGAGCTTCCTTAAAGTGTTGTACGATACGAATGACATTTATAATAAGTTAAATTTGATAAATAAACATGTTTTAAATTTTGTAAGGGATAATTTTTTTGTGTAAGTAATGCGCACCTTGCTTCATCATCATCATCATCATCATCAACGAGTGAGATCATAAGTTATTTTGACTCACTCTTGACATCGGTCCCAATCGGCCATCGATCTTATTAAGTTCTCTATACAATACTCAGTGTCTGCACAGAGCCGGTGAATAAGTTTTTGTTAGTCGGCAAACAATGGCACACGTCCATGTTTAGGATTTCATGGGAGAACATCACAAATGAGTTCGTTCTTACTTTTCCAACAATGCCTATTTCTCGGATGATTTGTGAGATAAGGAAGTAAGAAGCTGTACAGGTGCAGTTTTGTAGAGTGCTGGTTCCAGAATTTATTCTAAACAGCACACAGGATCCTTGTGTAGTTCCCACTTAGCTTTTTTTCTAAACATTTCGTTAGAATCTAAGTGGTGCAGCTATATAGTAGTTCTAACACGACCAAAGTTTTGAAAAATTGCCGTTTTATTTTATCAGAGAGATCAGATTTCAATTTTGTCAATAATCTGTCAATACTAGTCCATGTTTTACCTATGCGTGTGTTGACATCACTTTCAGTCAATGAGATGTTGATACCGAGGTATATGAACTGGTCTATTAAAAAAACAAAAATAAAAGAAACGCCACTCCACAATTACGTAGTGTCTGTTTCTAAAAAGCTTACTCAGTTTGTTAAGAATTAAATAATGGAAAGTACCAAAAGTTATTTTTGGGGTCACACAAGGCAAGGAATATGAGGCATCTAGTTAGAATCAAACTCACCATCAAATGTCTACTAGCCAAGTTTACTAACCTTTATACTATGTCATACGGTCATATATACGTGTGCGTGGCTATTTGTGCATATTCTTGTATGTATACAGTAAACCAACCCCCATCCACACAGACAGGATGTGACATAAGGTCAGTTTTTAAGTGGTTTGAATTCAGAGTCTTCCTTTTCCGAGACTGGCTGCCTTACCAAGGCTAAAGAACCCAGTCTGCCCTTCTATTTTCCCATTCTGGAGAGGAAATGATCTGATTCATACTTTTCCCAAAAGTATCAGTGCTATGTGAAATAAAGCCTTGTCGAGGATTTGAACTCGTGTCACCATATCCAATTCTTACGACGATTACCATTACACCACATTCACTTTTTTAATTTTCTTCTTTTTATTTGTGCGTGTCCGCACGTTTGCGTGTGTCTATGCAATCAGCACATGTTTATAATATCTGCATCTGATTATCTAAAAATATTCAGAGCCAACTCGCAAAGTGATTCTATAAAGAAACTTGTTGAATTCTGAGCTTGCTAACCGGAAGTGTATGGAGCCGACCGGAAGCTTCACATTCCCATCGTTCCAATCTGCATTCACCACCTAAGGCTTTGTAGGTAGAAATCTGGTCAAGTTTGCTTCTATCCAAATAGTCAATACAGAAGCAGCCTTCATGAGGACGAATTTGACCGGAAGTACCCTATGATGTTTGACACACAAATCTACTTTGCTCGGTGAGCATGCGCTGTCAGCCGGAAACGATGGTGTTTTGATCCGGAGACTAGCGGTCTCGTTTTCGACCAAAGTCCCGCACGCTGGCTTGCTGTTGTAAATACAAGGAAATACCTAAAAGTTTGGGGAATTTGAACAAAATATAATGTGAACTTTTCCTGCACCGCTTTGGGTGTAGTAGAATTTTGGGGGCAGTACTCATTGGGTCTGTAATCTTTGGAAGCGGTACACTTTGGGAGTTAGCGTGCTGGTTCGGAGAAGCTGGCAGAAAATTGATGTTTGAAAATGAAAATGACAATGAAGATTGTGAAGCGCCGAATTCCTTGAAAATCTAGTTGTTATTATGAATGTTTTATTGCAGTATATCATAAATTTGAATTTGGTATAAGTACATAATTAAGGATTTAGAGGGGATCGAACTCAGGATAGTTGTGATCAAATGTGGGACACTTTAATATTCATTCAAAATGATTGTCGACTTTCCAGTCAAATATGATTGAATGACAGATTAATTTTAACGACATGAAGTTGCATTTATTGTTCATTCATATATACATTTTTGTGCTGCTTCTTTAGAGTTTTTTTCAACACACAATTCTATCAAATAGGAATAATTTTTAAACTGATCTATTTTACCCTTAAGATGGGACCCTAACATGTCAGAGAATACCTGGCAGTAATGGCAAGGAAGGAGTACTCCACACTCCCCAGATCTCCAAAATACGAGCATTACCATCACATTCAGTTAAGTGTCATATCCTGGACACCACTTTTGGAAAAGATAATGTCAACATATTCTAAACCACGTGAATAATAACAATTATATAAATAAGAATAATCATAATAAACTGTAATAAAAGTTATGTGATTGTTGATTAGTTAATTCATTTATTTTAATGGCATGTCATCTCGTTTAGGGTTATTTCATGTTTAGAGGTTAGATAATCACATTCATTGTACATCAATATTTTTGAGTTATTGTTTTTAAGAGCTTTTTTCACAAACGATGATGTGATATCATGTATTCCTAATACAAATAATTTGCACACCATAATATGGTTTCAATTAACTAATAATAATAATCCTTAGTAAACAATTAGAGTTTCAAGTAACTATTCTTAATGCAAGGCATTTACATTTATATGGCATCAAGTATTCCAATCAAATAGAAATAATTTTTCAATCATTTCTATTTGTCCCATAGTTGATACTCTAGCAGGTAATATCACCCTGGGTCAAAGAGGATCTGAGAGTTATGACAATGAAGGGGTAATTTAGACTCTCCAGATCTCCATTCCTGGATTCTCACCATCAGATGCAGTTTCATACCCAGGATAGCATGAAATACTGTCAATATATTCTAAGTCCCAAGGGACTTAGAATATGTTTACAGTATCACAGGGCGAACAATTTTCAGAGTGGTGGTTATTTTAAAGATGTCGGACAAGAGGATTTGTACCTGACGCCTGGTTTGCTGCAATACACATTGCAAATATAAATAAAACTTTTTGATAAAATGCTTGTCGTCTGATAATGGAGTGTGACTGTTCAATTTGTACTTGTAAATGGTTGAATAAAAATGCAAACAAATGTCGACTGTGAGTCGAATTCAGAAGGCCTGTGGAAAGGATTTTCTCCGAGCAATGGACTGATAAAAAACAATAACGAAAATAAATATGAATAACATGATTTGATTAGTTGGTTGATTGGTAGGTTAGTTCTACTTGTTGGGTTATTTAATGCTAAAGTCAGTCTTTTTAAAATGAAATCATATATAGATGGGAACCTAACTGCTACTCTCAGATATTATAGAGTTTCGGGAACTACAAGGATCATTAAATAAGTTTCCAAATTTTATCGTATGGGCACTTTTATTTATAGTACACACATGAAACTCTAGTCCCCTTCGAAGTAGTCCCCTGCAGCTGCAATGCACTTGTTGTACCATTCCAATAACTTATGGAAGGCTTCATGGAAGTCCTTTTGTGTGAGCGTGTCAATGACCTTCGTCACAGCCTCTTTCATCTCCTCAATTGTCTCATAACGACAGCTTCTGAGCTTAGGAAATAAGCAAAAGTCACAGGGAGCAAGGTCTGGACTTTAGGGAGGCTGAGGAACTGACTGTCTTGATGCCCATCTTGGTCAAATAGTCTGTGACAAGGATAGAGTTGTGAACTGGTGCATTTTCTTGGTGGAAATACCACTGACCCGATTTGAAGAGTGCTGGCCTCTTCCGACGGAATCTCTTCTTGAACTCCCTTAAAACCTCAACAAATAGCACGTCTGAAATTCGAACATGCTTACTATGATGCTGCAGTTCAGCACGTTAGCCACTTCAACACGAGTGCTTCCTCTGTCCTTATGTCATTTCTACTGATATTGCTGTTACTGTTGTTTATTTTCAAACTGTCTTGGGTTATTTTATGCCAAGAGTTTAGAGAATTGCGTTCTTTGTACTTTCATAGTTACATTTTTGTGTAGTTTCTTGAGGGTTTTTTTCGTTAACACGGCCCTATCGTTCTATCTATCTGGTAGTTGACGTCAGTAGGACAGCTTACCCCAAAACCCTCGTCATTCCAAGCGAAAGTGAAGTTAATTCTGTACGAATATTTTCTACATAAACGCTATCGGCTATCTGGAGTGCTCAGTTCTTGCAAAGAACTATGCTTTTCAGCGTATATGGTAGACGTGACTGAAGGAGAGAGATAAAGTAGTATGTGTGTATGTGTTCGATTAAAATAACGAGAGAGAGAGAGAGAGAGAGAGAGAGAGAGAGAGAGAGAGAAGAAGAAGAAGAAGAAGAAGAAGAAGAAGAAGAACTCATATAGAAAGGATTGAAATTTTTGCACAGTTAAAGGATATCAAGTATTCTATCTAATACAAATAATCAACAAACTGATCTATTTGATCCATTGGTGGGACACTAACAGGTACTACCTCTCTAGGCGGAAGGTTAAGTTTAGTGTTAGTAAGAGTACACCTGGGTGAAATGACGATGAAGGACAAACTAACAGATGGATAGAACGATGGGCCGTGTTAAAAAAACTCTCAAGAAACTACACAAAAAATGTAACAATGAAAGTACAAAGAACGCAATTATCTAACCTCTAGGCATAAAATAACCCTAGACAGGTTGAAATGAAATCAACCAGGTAAAGTTTACAATATTTTGAGGCGACAAGTCGTGCTGTTTTTCGAATATTCCATGGTATTTTTGTATTATATATATATATATATATATATATATATATATATATATATATATGTGTGTGTGTGTGTGTGAAGACCCAAGTTGATATAAAAGTTATTTTATTTCCTGTGTTATATTTGTCAGAAATGAGACAAATTTAACACCAGCTTCAGGTTTTCTAATTCAATTTTTTACCATTTCATCTGGATATTATATCCAATACAATTATCATATCTATCTATCTATCGTGTGTTTGTCGGCATATTTTATTGAAAATAATGGAAAAGAATTTGGTTTGGTTTAGCTTGGTTTCTTGGCATATCAACCTTTGTAGGTTATTTAAAGCCAAAGAAGAATAGCCTAGAAGAACAATAGTGGTACTATTTAACCCATAGCAGGGAGGATAAGGGGGTTCATACCTTTCCCAAGGGTATTTGCCTGAAAGTGAACCTAATAGCGTGACTGGAGTACGAACTCGCTTACTACGATTCCGTAGTCCATCACTTTAATCATTACACCACGAGGACACCCACAAAGAATTTAGTGCTAAGCTTTTTAATCGCTTATCTTGTTGATGTACTGGATATCGTAACTATAATTGTAAAGTTTTAAAACTTTTTGAAGTCTTTCTTTTTTTCTTTCTTTCTTTCTTTATATATGTGTGTGTGTATATACCTGGACAAAAATATAAGACCACTCTCAAAAATGAAGAAAAATATATTGTTCACAATTTTTGAATTTTGAAAATCAGATATATGAAAGTTAAGGTAAAGAGAAATTTACATTTGAAATAAGAAAAAACTTCCATTCATTTTTTATGTGCATATTAGAATTAATGCTAAATTTCAAAATTCATTTTTGACATGAATATAAACCACCAATAAAAACTAAAGAAAAAAGGACTTATTTTCATTGAAAAATTTATTACATAGAGTCTACGAAATATAAATGCTATTAATATTGTAATGCTTCAAATACTAAAAACATAAATGACTAAAGGAAGTAAATTATCTGAATTTGAGAAAGGTGAGATTACAACTCTGAAAAGAGTCGGAAAATTTGAGAGAGAAATTTCGAAGGCCTTTGGACGCAGTAAAACCGTTATCTACAATTAATTGAAAAGTCCAAATAAGTATGGAACAAGAAAACCGACTGGCAGGGCCGAAAACTTATCACCACAATTCAAGAGAAGAATTGTTCGCAAAGTAAAAAAGAAAACTTCGTCAACATCAAAAATATTGAGATCTCTAGTGGATGTTCCTTGCAGTACTAGAACAATTAGAAGGAATGTAAACAACGAAAAAAATTATACATATGAAAAGAATTCATTGTCCAAGAAGCACAAAGAGAGACGACTGGAGTATGCTCGTCAATATCAAAACATGAGTGCTAAAAATGGCGAAAAGTTGTTTTCTCGGACCAAAAGAAATTCAATTTAGACGGTCCAGATGGCTTTCAGAAGTACTGGCGCGCAAAAAATTTTCCAGAAGAGAATTACTTCACAAAGCATAGTGGAGGAGGATCTTTTTATGATCGGTGGGGAGGGGGCTTTTCATCTTCAGGAAAACTTAAACTAAAATTTATCCGTGGTCGACAAAAAGCAGCAGATTATGTGAAGATGCTAAATGATTTATCTCTCGCACAAGAAGGGCGTCGTCTATGAGGACAAGAATGGATTTTTCAGCAAGATAATGCTGCTATCCACAATGCATCAATGATAAAGAAGTACTTGCTTGAACAAAAAAATGAGACTTATTGACTACCCAGCGTGCTCTCTAGACCTCAATCATATAGAAAATTTGTGGGTATTGATTGTTGCAAAGGTTTATGAAGGAGGTCGACAGTACTCAGCAATTTCTGAACTGCAAAACGCACTCGTAGACGAATGGGAAAAATATATTCAGTTCAACTTCAGAAACTTGTTGATAGTATGCCTAGCCGAATTTTTGAGGTTATCAAAGCTAACGGTGGATCTACAAAATATTAGATAAAAAAAATTGCCTTTATATTCTATAGTTCTGCCCATTGGGCTTATATTTATGTCAAAACAACATTTTTAAATAGGCATAAATGATAAAATACATATAATAAATGAATTAAAATTTCTTCATATTCTAAATTTAATTATCTTTTTGCCTTATCTTTCATATATCTGATTTTCATAATCTAAAAATTGTATAAAAGTAAAGTTGGCGATCTTTGTCGAGGGTGACCCGAAGGCCTCCATTTCAATAGTTACTACACCGGCGTGTAGAGGAGGACGCAACTCCATTTCCTGGATTGCCACACTATGCTTTTCTTATAATGCTGAGTGCTAAGCAAGGCGGCATCAAGTACCATTTTTTAGGTTTTTAGTATGACTCGACCTGGATTGAACTCCGGTCTCCTGGACCATGGGCGAACACACTACTCAGTAAACAATAAATTTTTCTTCATTTTTAAGGGTGGTCTTATACTTTTTTCCAGCTGCATATATATATGGTCTTATACTTTTTTCCAGCTGCATATATGATTATCTATTATAATATATATATATATATATATATATTATATATATATATATATATATATATATATAATATATATATATATAATATATTATATATATATATATACATATATATATATATATATATATATATATATATATATATATATATCTTATATATATATATATAATATATATATATATCTATATATATATATATATATATATTTATATAATTTGACCAAATTTGATTCACAAGAATCCTGTTTTTGTTTTTTCAATAGATATTCTACATTATGTACTGAAATTTCATGGGCGCTAATAATTGTGACCAGGACTGTAAATATATTTCCTTAAAAAGAAAATGAAAAATATTTCATTTGAAAGAAAAAAGTCGTCTCATTGGCTGACCTGTTCATTACATCACTGCCTGACTTGATTTCCGACTATAGACGTTGACGATAAAAATCAACTAACAACCAGTCAATTGTTATCGTTCGAGAAGATTTCTGAGTTCTTATTAGGATTCAAATTCAAACAGATAATGACACAGCAGCCTTATGGAAATTTTTTATGTATTTTTACGGCCCGACTCATCGAATACGTTTAGATTTTGAAAAATCCTAGTTGCTTAACTCATAACTACAAATCAGGGGAGCTTAGAATACGCCTTCATTCCAGGCTGTGGGATAAAGACATTCCTAAAAAAGGGAGTGTCTTGCGTATGACTCTTAACTCCATCTGATGGTGGAGCTCCAGTTCTAAAGATCTGGGGAGTTTGGAGTACTCTTCTTTTGCCATTACTCCCCGGGCCCAATCAAAGAGTCAAATAGATCTGTTTAAAAAGTTATTTGTATTCATAAAGGCTGTGTACAAAAAAACTCTTAAGAAACAACTATACAAAAAATAGAAATCTGAACACGATTCCCTTACGTCTATGTATAAAATAAATCTACACGCATCCTTTTTTTAAATTCAAGTACGGCTCCATAGTCTGTGGAGAAACAAGTGGACTAACAAATACTTTTCTAAGGCACGCGCCCGAACAATTTTCGTGACTAATATTTTTCTAAAACTTGCTAATTTGTCCCTCGCCCCTGATTATGTTTCTTCAAGAGAAAGGTAGAGTATTCTTTAATATTTCACTTTTGCTTTCACTTGAAGGTCAAAAGCTAAAAAGTAGAGATAATTCAATTTTATATAAATATAAAAATCATTCTTATTAAGAACGCTACTGACATCTACACCGGCTTGTTTCAAATTCCTTTTGTCGTGAGATTATAGAAAATCAGCCAGCATATGAGAACAGGAGTAATTGTTTTTGTTTCATGACGTAAGAAGAGGTAGATTTGATGACTCAAATTAGTGAGGATCGTGTAGTTGAGATGACACGCACAATAAAACACGATGAAATGTCTTGTTTCATAACGCGAGAAGAAATAAACTTCTCAACTCATACTGGAATGGGGTAAAATGTAGATGAGATGACAGACAAAACACGCAAATAGAAAATCAAAGAAAATGTTGGAGAGGAGATTGTTAAGTAAACAGAAATTATATCTGCTATTTCTTTAAATGTAATAAAACGTTGAACTTTGCTTTTGTTTTCTCTGTTTTGATATCATTTATAGAACAATTTATTGTAATTTACCCAGGAAATACAATGGAAGGAAAAACAAAAAATGGAATTAATCAAAAGTGAAAACGGAAAAAAAGGAAATTTAACAGTAATAGAAGATGAACAAGGTAATTGCTTTTGTTACATATTGACAGAGCCGGATGTTCTAGCTTTTGTTGAATATTGACCCTTGACAGAGCTGTATGTTCCAGCTGTGATTGCAGGACGCACCTGAGTAAATAAGCGGAAGCAGCTTACGTGGGTTGAGCCGAAAGAACGCTACGTAGGCGTTATGAAATTATATATACATAGTTACCTCAGAGTAACGGTCAGTCTTCAGTCGTCAGTCATCATGCTTCAGTTGTCAGTCATCAGTCTGCAGTCTTGAGTCATGGAAGCCTAGAGTGGATGCAGGAGGCCAAGTGACCCCCCTGGCAAAGACCGGTTAAGAACGTCTCGTCAAAGAAGCAGAAGTGCCAAGTAAAGCTCTGAATATGAAAACAGTGTGGTTAAGAAGTTATGGGTAAATATAGCAGTGACCAATTTCTCAAACCTCTGTCGTCTCCTTTTCCTGGTCTCTCTTACATTTGCAGTTAACTTCATACCCTTACGAAAGTAATAAAGTGAGAATTATATTTTTATAACAAAATATTATGCTTTCTTCCTTCATGATTATTATACAACACTTTACATGAATATAATTTAACTTAATTCAATTGCTTCAAGTAAGTAAGTTGGCCGACCGCAGTCGAGGGCGACCCTAAAGCTCTCTTTTCAGTAGCTACAAGCCAATGTGTAGTAGAAGGTTCTACTCCTTTCTCTGGATTGTTGCATTTACCTTATATCCGTACCTTATAATGCTGAGTGTAAACAAAGAGACATAAATCACCATTTTTGAGTTTTTGGTACGACTCGATCCGGAATCGAATCCCGATACTTCAATATAATTTAACTGCGTTCTACTTAAGGTAAAGATTCTTTAGTATTCATGGTAAATTGATCCAGGGAGGAGACAACAATGTTTAACTTCACTACATTACCAAAAGCAAAAGCTTCGGCAAAGGAAAATTCGAAACGAAAAAATGATCCCTCAACATTTTGTAATAATTATCTTGTGCCACTTAGTATCATATGTGTATTCATTTTGATGTTAAAAAGTGTATAAAAAGAAATATAAAGACAACATAAAAATAAAATGAACAAATGAAAAAGTAACAGTTTCCCCGAAGGCTTCTGACAGGAAGCGAAATCAGTGCATGCCTAAAAAGAGGGACTTCTTGACAAAAAATCCCTCTCTTACTTCGAGACATCTCGACCGGAAAGGTCATTTTCTCACTGCTGCTAGTAGGGAGGTCACGAGCCTGCTGAGTCCCGAACTTAACAGTGCGTTGTGTCTTTCCTCCTCAGAGCAACCTCTGCTAAACATACCCTCTGAACATATAACGAACCCTCATACTTGTAATGGCCGAAGATGGTTTCATAATATGCTTCAAACTCTATGATTTAGGGAGCCGACTATTTCTACTGGTTAAGGAAAACATTTTATACCACAGAATAGCAGTAAACTCCAACAATAAAATTTGAGTCTCTAAGGTAACACTGTCTTTTTCTTTCCGTTTTTAATTCCTTTACAGCTTCGAAAGACAAAAAAATACAAGTGAGTGGGATAAGAAGAAAAGAAGTCAGTTTACTATCCTTAAAATCTCCCAACAACATACCAACTAATCACCACAACCAGAAAAACCCTTCTTCAGCCTCATAGAAGTGATCTCCCATCACAGTATTGAAAAGGTTTGTCGTTGGTTCATTTCAATGGTTAGATTTTTTGCTGTTACTCAACATTGTTTCTTAGCAACTATGCATTTTTTATACCTTCACAAATAATTTTACGAAGCAACAGGTATTTCGTTTTCGTGTACATTACCTCAGCAATAATAAAACTACGTCTCTGTTTACATAGAAATGTCATTTTAAGTAAACAAATGTACATTTGTTAGCAAAACAACTCTTGAAAAACTAGTTGTTTTAAAACAATAACTATATCTTAACTCTACTTTTGCTTTCGTGTAAACTTAGCTATAGAACTTATAGCTATAAAACGCCTATCAGCACGCTATTGAAGCAAGGGCAGACAACTCGAACATGCACCTATCCTTCTATATATGATACTGTATTAAACGTATAAACATTGATGGGATGTAACAATTATCGTCGTAGATAATGAAAGTAATGTTCAAATCATGTACTAAACTGTTTGTATTTCGCTTCACCAGTTGATTGACGAGTAGAGCAGATTGGGTTCCTTAGCCTCGGCTCAATAGCTGATCTAGACGAAGGTAAACTGAATTCAAACTAACTGTACTCCATTTAAAAATCAACCCCGCCTTGATGGAAATTGAAATTATATTATTTTGAAGGACGATGCTGATTTTCACCGGGGGATATTGCATCTATATGTATTTACCCAACCCCTCTCCTGCAGGCACAAGGACAATTTATAAATGAAATACTGTAGGTTTCAATTCAGAGTCTTCCTTCTTCTAGATAGGTTGTTAAATTAAGGCAAACGAACATAGCCTGTCAAAGTATTTTCCTATGGCTAGGAGAGGACAGATAGATTTATACATTTCCCAATGGTATTACTACAAAGTAAAACGCAATCAGCCTCATCCAGGATTTGAACCAGGGTCACCAGTTTCATTCATTGTAATGATAACTCAGATTGCCTCGATTGCAAAACTGAAAATTTACACAGTTGGAGATTAAATTCTTAAGATAATTGGTAACTATTTTTTTTGTTCGGTTGATTTTTTTTTGTAGCAATTATCGTTCGAAACTGTGCGTAAAAATTATGAATTGATAAAATAAAAAAAAAAGATTACATCTATTTATCTAATCCATCAAGCTAGGGTAGAGAATGTCAAAAGGCAATTTTTAAACGGAGTACAGCTGATTATTCATTTCAAGGCACTGAATTTGAACTTTGATGAAAGCCGCGGAATGTTTTCGTGTAATAAAAAAGTTCAATGCAAAAAAAAAATGTTCTTTTGGGACAAGAGAGAATGGGAGGGGGGATTATTTGGGAGAATTACTGGCGATGTTGGACATTACACGACATTGGTGCGCTTTCATGTAGGTAGAAGTAAATAAATGGATATTCTAAATCTGTAGACCAGGTTCGGAACGGTCACAGAGTTCCGAGGCTCGCCAAGATTGGCACATTGCTATTGCAGCATCGGCAGATTTCACGGTATCCAAATATGGTTCCAGAAATGTAAGCATGGACCATTAAGAACCGTTCATTTGCTGCAGCTTTACGAGCACTTGCATAGTCTTGTAGAAGGGGCTTATAATAGGCCAAATGTCTCTTCTGTAGAGAGGGTACGACCTTCGCTATAAAAAGGGTGTAATGGGTATGATACCAAACTGTATCTGAGAAGGAGGCTCCACTTCCGAAAATCTGGGGAGTGGGGAATACATTTCATTGTCATTTCTCGTAGGTTGATATGCTGTTAAAATCAATCAAGAAATCAGTAATAATAAAAATAAAATTACGATCCCAAAATACTTTTCATTATTTTTCGTGATACAGTCTTGGCACATTTGTTGTGCAGGCATTTTGTCTTATATTCATGTTGAATAGCGAGCATTTCATATTGCTAATCAGCTTACTACAACACAATACTTCTCTTCCTTCAGAGCCTAAAGCATAACCCCACCCAAACTGCACCCCTCCATTGTACCCATAATGATAGGGGCAAAGTAAATGTCTGAAGTATTCTAAAAGAGAATGGGCTTGTCAATTTTTGTTCAGAACTCCACTTGTCTCCTACGTTAAAAGGATTTTGTGCCACAGCCGGTCAGTCAGAAGATATCACTACTAAAACAAAATATTATACCCACATGTACATGTTAATTCTATCTTCTTTTTTTTTTTTTTATCTCAGTTACTCTGACGGTTAACGTAGATTAGAAATAAAGAATATGCATTCCCTGAGATTGGAACTAGCATCCTTTTTCCAAGCGGAAATATAAAGTAGTTTTTAATAGCTACTCTCTAGCTTAACTGACAAGAACTTTACGGTTAAAAGAAGATCAAATCTAACAAAGCCTTCTTGGCGGAGTTAACAATAGATTAGCTATTTTTCCTGCTAAAGGATAATACCCCACGACCAAAAGAACGTTCTATATCTGGAGATCTGAGTAGTGTAGTTTACCCCTACATTGATATTACTCTGACCTGGAGTAGTAGTACCTGTGAGGATTTTCTCCAATGGTAAAAACAGATCTGTTTAGAAATTATTCGTATTGTGCAAAAAATAACCCTTAAGAAACATCTTCAAAAAAATTAGAATCTGAACGCGCAATGAAAGCGATTCTCTGACCACGTTGTCGAGTTGATATGCCGTTAAAACCGATCAATCGATAAATCAATTAAATCCAAGTGATTCGATTTTGAGTCTCATTTGGAGTTTATTCCCGATTTGCAATGTTCGATAATTGCCGTAGACTCACAGTTTGAGAAGTCACGGTGAAAAGTAACAAAAACTAAGATGAAAAAATTCTTGCCAAAAATGAAGAATGGTTGACTCTGGATGTTCGAATAAAAAATCAAGGCATCCTTTTGTATTCCTTGTCTATAAGTCGACCATTGTTTGGGAGCCAAAAAACTTTTTATGTATTCTGCATCTGTAATCGATCAATTGGGGTGTGACCAACAGATCTTTGATATATCGTATGCCTTATCTGTATATCACCCTTCAATTTGGAGCAAAGATTTTTTAAGGTCAGCTTTATCTATTTAGTAGTCTGATTTTGCCTGAATTTGGAACCAGTAAATTTTGGCTAAGTCTCGTGTATACGTCGACAATTGATTTGAAGTCATAAAAATATTGTATTTAGAATATTCATAGTCTACATTTCATTCTTTAGTTGAAGTCGAAAATTCTTTGATTTAAGGTTTTGAGCACTTACTGGACTTGAGGTGGGTTTAGTTTGGTTAGGTTTTATGTCATATCAACAATTACAAGTTATTTAATGCTAAATCCTGTTTATGCATTTATATTAAATATAAATATGTTTTGTGAAAACATTTTGTAGATAACATACTTAAACGAGCATGAGCTCTTTTTTGCAAATGGTTTTAAGTATTGCAATAAATAGTCACAATTAACATAAACCATTTGTTTGCACAGAATTTTTTCCATTAGAACCCTATCATTATGACCCTATCAAGTGCTACCACTCCAGAAGAGAGTGGACTTGGGAGCAATGACAATGAAGAGGTACTCCACATTCCCCACATCTCCAAAGCCTTGACATCAGATGATTTAATGTCATATCCAGGACACTCGTTGGGGTGGGAAAATAAATTTTTAATGTATGGTTTATCTTATATGTAATTGAATCCTTAATTTGGGAGTAACAGATCTTTATTTTGAAAGTTATTGATTGTTTGTGGTAAGAATTGTCTTTGATTTAAAGTCAGCATATCTTTTAACATATGACATTTCTCGTCTATTGGTCAGCCCAAGATCTTTAACTGATGGTGTGGCTCCTGTCTAGGTCGATATTTGGTTTCTTTCCAACAAATAGTTAATATATTTTATGAACCATGTTTAGTTTGACACTTGATTTGGGGCCAAGGAAAACATTACTTTATAAAGTGTCTCACGGATTGATTGACCTCATTTTTACTGACTAAAGAAACATTAAATGAGATTAACAAAGCATCATGTCTTGGTCGACTTTGGGTTTGCTATCATGAAACAGGAATCTGCAGTAACAACGACGAATACAGTAGCCAATATCATTTCAGTATAGCTGTTATGGCATTGTGTTTCGGTGCTAGTTATAATTTCTGGTTAGTGTTGGTTGTCTGTATTATAAAAGCCCGATTTTTGTATTCACCCAACGAAGAAAATATCACATCCAAAGAAATTGTTGCAGGCGCAAGGAATCTCTAAGAGAAATAAAGCAACGTGAAATTCAACATTAAAACATACGGAACGCATCATTGTATACTTAAAGGAAGCTGTAGATTTGATAGATTGATTTTAACAGTATATCAATATCAGTTATTTTGAGGGGAAAATAAATTAACCCTGTTCTATAAGCTGCACACAGACTACTTTTAATTGTGTCAAAATGTCATTTTGTCAGTGTTGTCCCATGAAGAGATATACTTAAATATCTGCAGAAATGTGAGGGGTGTACTCACTTTTGTGATACACTGTATAAGGTCGTTCAAAAAGTTCCAAGCCTCACTCAGAAACAAGAACATTTTGTTGTGGCAACACATTACCACTTCTAATGAAACTAGAAAAAACTAATTCATACTTTTGTTTCAATTTCTCGCCATGTGAAGCCCAAACAATGTTAGTGGTGTGGGACAAATCTAAAATCTGTGTGAGGTTTAGAACTTTTTGGATAACCCAAAAATATCTGGGTGAAAACTATTGTTCAGCATCTCATCGTGGCACAGCAGTGGTAATGGCTGTTCGGTAGCTACGGTAGACAGGAGCAAAACCTGGCAGGTCCACTCAAGCTACAGATATATCAAACTACCAACTTTAAGGAAGAACTGATTCGCAAATACAAGTAGGTGGTTTTATTCGTTAGAGGTTGAAGGTGTCTAACAAAAGCGTAGTCTGCTAGTC
Source organism: Sepioteuthis lessoniana (assembly GCA_963585895.1). Taxonomy (NCBI): domain Eukaryota; kingdom Metazoa; phylum Mollusca; class Cephalopoda; order Myopsida; family Loliginidae; genus Sepioteuthis; species Sepioteuthis lessoniana. The sequence continues at coordinate 4,390,565 of OY757934.1, forward strand.
AGCAGGCTGGGATCAGAAACAACTAAAACAATACAAAGAAAACAATTCTTGATATCTCCATGGATGGGCTCGGCCTAAATACCAGTTGTTTTTCCAAATGTTTTTGAATTGATTTATACATCTGTCATTTTCTAAGCTCGAAATATGAAGATGTGTCGGTTGCGTAACGGTTGTTCTCATTAAAAGTGGACTCGACAACCTGAGCTGTGTTGATAGTATAGCCTTGCACTAGACCACTCAGTTCTAGTTTAAGCTATAGACAGGTACACGTGCCGGACTCACGTAATATATCGAGTGAGTCCAAGTCAAACAGGTTCACATTGCATCAAGTGAGACGATGACCAGCATAAGTTCAGCATGGCTCGAGCCTCGGTTCGTGCCCGACCCCCTCCCTAAACTCCTTCTATAAAACGACCTTGGGTCATGACCTTGGGTCAAGTCCTGTCTTGTGGGAGGTGAAGACAATGATACTCTAGGGAAAGGAATGAATCTAACTATTCTCTTTCAAGTTTTGTGCAAATTGTATAGAAGAGAAATTCAAAATTCAAACCTGTTGTAGTTATATTTCTGCCCAAGACACGCTACATTAGTCTGCACTCTCAACCAAACCAGTTTAGGGACCAGTGAAAGCGAGAGATGGGGCAACCTGTGAGAATCGAACTCATAAAAACAATGGTTTGCAAGCCTAGTTTGCCAAACACGCGAGATTCTTTTTGTTAAACTCTTGAATGCACCTCGTAGGTTAGACACTTGCACTTTATTTGACATGAGAAAATCAGTTACATACTTTATATGATAGTGTATCACTTTATCATGATTAGTTCTAAAGTAAATAACCTCATATCGGCTATACATACTCTTAAGAGCAAATCGCATTAAAAAAGACGGAAATTATCAGAAGTGTAAATAAAATGAACACGAAATAAAAAAATTAGAGTAAACTTATATCTTAATTTCATCCTGTTTAACATCCGGCATTAAATTTGAAATGAACTTTCCGATTAAAGCCTCTTCCTCCCGTTTTATTATCTTTGGTATGATACTAAAATACATTCGGTTGTGTGGTTCCACTTCTGGAGATGTGGGAAGTTTAGAGTCATCCCATCGTTGCCATTACTCTTGGATTCATTCACCTGGACTGATAGTATTTGTGAAGGTTCAATCTTGGAGTCAAATAGATTTGTTTGAAAATTATTTTTCTCGGTCTAGTATCTACATCTTTGTTATTTTTAATACAAACATTTCTATCAATTCCTGTAGTTGATTACAACCCCCACCTTGCGTGGGATCCTAAAAAATGGGCAGAAGAGGAAAAGGCGGTACGGATCTTATCCAAAGTGGTGCTAAGCGCCATTGGAAAGGCCTCAGAAATACAATTCATGGCCTATGTATTTACCGCAACCCTCCATCCAGAGTGGGATGTGACACAAAGTCTATTTTTAAGTGGATTTAAAAAGATCTGAAATGAGAGTTTTCCTTCTCCTAGACTGATTGCCATTCCAAGTCTTGTCTGCTCCATTTTCTAATCCTAGCTGAGAGGGGAATATTTGGGTGCATACCTTTCCCAACGGTATTTGCGCTATGTGAAACGCACACAACTTTGTCCTGGATTTGAACTCGGGGAGTCGTTTCCATTTCTTATGTTACATTACGAGCGCCTCGAATTCAAATCTGCTATTCGTCGCAAAAAGAAGGGGTCTCAATTTCTGGTTTGATTTACGAATCTGTGGAGTCCAAAAAGTATTACTGTAGGAAATAATCAGTGCCTGTTATACTGAACGTGCAGAACGGAAAACTGTAACGGACATTGTAATGGACATTACTTACAGCATAAAACGACATAATGTTTTCGGGAATTAATACGGCATAATACTTACGGCATAACACGATGTTATGATTTCAGGAATTAAAAAATAGAACCTTTCAAAATTTCTAGAATGACTGTATTGTTTTGTTCGGTAGTAGAAGGATATTTAGCCACTCACCAAGATCCAATATTAGCTTTGGAAAATGCGCAGAAAACAAGAAATTTTTTCTTACTTACTTCAGTATTAAGCTCCCTTAGTTTTCTCCAGAAGATTTAAGACGTTGGTTCTTTACAAATATTCAAAGACCGTCGTGTTCACGTCAAAGGTAGTGTCCTCCGTGGTATAATGGCTTAAGTAATGGACTGTGACATCGTAGTTTGTGAGTTCGAACTCCAGTCACGCTATTACGTTCATTTTCGCACTAATACACGTGAAAATAAAATGAAATCCTTTACTCCCACCCCAACTATGAGTTAGATAGTGCCATTAGCGTTCTTCTACAAGGTTGGCTTCGGAATTAAATAACCGTAAAGCAAATAAAGCAACCCTTCACAGGCCCAGTCGGCTGGGACTGTTGAATACACCGATTGCATCTCTTCTGGAGGGTTAGACCACCCCCAACGAGTGTCGGCTGGGGCTACAGAATGCACCGACTGCTTCACTCCCTCAACGAATATCATGTTATGACACTAAACAATCTGACAGTGAGGCTCCATTAATGTTGGAGCTTTGCGAAATGCAGAGTGCTCCTTTATTGCCATCACTCCCAGGTCCACGACAAAAACATATCAAATATCAAAGAGGGGTAAAGCAGACTAAGGTAAACACACTCTAAGAAAAAGAGAGGATGACCTCTATATAAAACACATAACCAACGGAAAAACATTCAAACTGCGAACAAGAGTGAGTTCAAGTCTCATTGAATACCCCATTAACAAGGCCTTGAGCCATATATGTTCTCTGACGAAAGAAACAAGATGAAAATATACTCATATATAGCACGAATGTAAGAACAAAATAAATGAATTTAAAAAATACGAATTTCTTCGTGGACCTACCTATTTTAAAAAATATATTTTTATTCTTTCTTTGGACCTACATCAAACACCTTTTATACGTATATGTATATATATAAAACATGATTTGACATTAAGTAACCCACAAGGGTTGATATGCGATAAAACATAACCAAATTATCAGCTGAGCTTAGTAAATGATAACGATTCGGCCAGTATGTTCTTCAACCTTGTTCAAGGTATATATTGTATTTGGTGGTCTTAAACAGATGTTTAATACACTCATTGGGTTGCTTCGAGGTAGGGAAGATATTTAATCGAGTCCTCACACTCCACGGGCTAATATTAACATTAATATATCTGTAATACACTAACTGAATTAAATGGATAGAAAGACAAGATACACATACAGGAAATTTAATAATTACATAATGTACCTACAAGTTGTATTAAAAAGAATATAAATATATATATATATATATATATGTGTGTGTGTGTGTGTGTGTGTGTGTGTAAGGGCTTAAAATTTTGAAGAGGGTTCGTTGAAGACTGTAAGAGAGAAATCAAGAGAACAACTGTGATGAAGATCGTGAGGGTTAAGACTCCAATTAGAAAGGAGTTGCACACTTAGAAGAAGACCGGATAGAAAGAAGAAAGAAACTTTAAAGAAAAGAACGAACTAAAAATAATCACAAGTTTGTCTAAAAATACCCCGTCGCCGAAACAGAATATTGTGACTTCTCAAATTACCATCAAGTGTTTAATTTATAGAATGGGTTGTTGTTGTTTGCTTTCTCTCACCCGACTACAAGTCGATCAACCGATTACGCAGTGATCTGTTAGAACATAACAATTTACAAAGTAATGGGTATAACATTTGACATTTAGTTCAATGAAACTCTAAAAAAAGAAACGTCCTTTTCAACGCAGAATGCTACAAAATCCTGATTAAAGCCAAAAAATAACAATTGAAACGTTTTGTTCATTTACAGGATTAAGTATTTCGAATGCCAAGGGGACTAATTTGAAGGAAATTTACGTTTCATTCGTTGTTCGTCTTAATAAATACAGCTTCAGTCTGAATTCTTTTCTTTTTTTTTTCACTTATCTCGCATAAGAGTAGACAAAACAATTCAACCCTGTCGGCGGGGTTTGGCGTATTCTGACTGCATCCACTGCTGAGGAGTACACATTCCAAAAAAAGAAGTGTCCTAAGTATGACATTAAGTAGCTAGTGGTGAGCTTCTAGTTATGAAGATCTTGAGAGGGTACAATACTCCTTCATTATGATTATTCCCAGGTCCACTCTGACACAGTGTGCTAGCACTTGTTAGGATCCAGGCTATTATATTAATAGTTTGAAAACTATTAATATGCAAACAACTGATAACTATATTGTCTAAGATTACAATTCCATAGTAATTGTCATTTTAAACTATATAATTAAATTATCAGTATTAGATAGGAACACTAAAAACCATATCTCTGTTAGTAACTTATTTTTGTTTGATAGGAATACTTGTTATCATATAACTGTGTGCAAACAAATGATTATAGAGGAGAGAGTAAAATAGAAAAAAAATGCAACAGACATAATTAGGATTACAATCAAACATATAAAAATGGACCAAATTTTGGCATTAAAAAATCCATGAGGAGCTGATATACTGTTAAACAAATAGTCCTAAGAAAAGTGAACAAAAATATCTACATTCTCTACGTACATACTAGCCACTGTCATTATTTATAATAAGTGTGATTTAAAAAAAAATGTTTTACTCCCTGGGCGGTAATCGTGGGGGTGATACTCATGTAGTATGTTTCTTGAAATGAGAGTTTTCCTTTGAGTTTTCGTTATCTATACCAAAAAGGTCAAAGATTCAGGTTGCTCGACTATTTACCCATTTCTGGAATAAGAATAGTTGCATTCTGACCTTTCCAAAATGCCATGTCAAATGCAATGAGTTTCGTTCAGGATTTGAACTCAAATCACCGTGTCCTCTTCCAACGACAATAACTGGATCTGCCACGAGGCGCCTCCAGTACAGATACACAAAGAATTAATGCGCACATATTCAGAAATGATGTCGGTTTTGATTTTTTTAACATTAATTTCATTTTATATTAATTAACATAAATGTCTGCATTTCTTAATTAGAAATATAATGAAATATAATGAAAACTACAGTCTACAAAGTCGGTTAATCGAAGAATACTTAAAGTATCTGATTTTTATCAGAGACATTCCAAATTTTAACGGGTTTTTCCTTTGAAAACAAATCTTTTCTCAATTAGGGAGGATATCTTGTCCTCCTGGACGCGGCACATATCCTGGGTGGAGTCTGAGCTGCTTGATATATTAGGGTTAAATAGTGGAGATTGATGGCTCTCAGTACAGCATTAATCTTTCATTAATTAAGGGTGGGAGTTTCAGATCATTAATTCTCTGGGGCGTTGACTCTAAACAAGAGAAAGAGGGAGACAAGAACGTGGATGATTGTTTGAGGCAAAACACATTACGATACATCGTTCACCTGTTGAGAATCTGACCCAGGTCACCAGTAGATATGTGGGTGAGGAAAGGTGTCAAGTAAGACATTACCTATATATATATATATATATATATATATCATAAAAAGATAAATACAAATGAGTAAATATTGCAAGAAAAAGAGCCCGACGTTATTACAGCTGAGCAGCCAGAAAATACATAAAAAAATAAAACAGGATTAAAAACTCACGACTTAGAGTTTCAGGTTGTTGATCCTCATGTGCGCGAGTATTCGGGGAGTAATGAATACTTGCTCACATGAGAATTGATAACGTGAAAATTCGAGTTTTGAGTTTTTATCCTGCATTATTATTGTGTAATTTTTACTTGAAATTTAATGATATTGGTCAGCATGTTCTTGCTTTGAGCACAGCAAAAGTTTTACCGATTAAGAAAGCTTTTAGCACTAAATTTGAAGTTTATAATATATAAAGACATATATAAATAAGCTTAAGCAGAAACAAGAAAATCAATATGTATATTCTATTATAAATTTATCTCGCCCGCTAAATTGATGAGCTTTTCAGATGTAGAAGAAAAATTCTCTTCTTTTTACCGTTAACTCCGGAGAATATTTTTATTTTTACATAAAGTTTCACACGCACACACACACACACGCACACACACACACGCACACACACACACGCACGAACGTACGAATCAAATAAAAGACAGAAAACAGAAAAACAGCAAAAAACAAACAAACTAAAAATTCAGAAACAACTACACAAAAAAGAAAATATGAATGTATATTGAATGCGATTCACTAACCTTTTCGGCATAAAATAACTCTAGACGGGTAGTCTTGCTGTTAAAATTAATCAGTCAAAAAATCGAATTAACTAGCAATGGTCAGCTTAGACAAGCTTCTTGGCCATTGCACCATATGAGATTCTCAGCGTTGAATTTCAGAGTACATTTCGTTTGTTGGCCAGTATTTGTTACCAGATCATAATATTTATAATGTCACAAGCATTTTCCGGTAATTTAAGGGGTTTAAAGTAATGTTTTTAAACATCGATTTTTACCGGAACTATGGCACTTAGAACCGCTGAAAGCTGGAAAAAAAAAGAGGCGGCCAAAACCTTAAAGATGAGAGACACATCATCAAGAGATAGTTTGAAACAAAATTAACAAGGCAACCCCACCATCAATCATTATGAGACTAAATCAAAAATACCTGTCACATGACACTTGAAAAGGAAATGGACGCTACCAAATAACTTTATTTGACCTCTATGGTACCCTGAAAGATAAAAGTTCTGTAATGGTATTGATTTGACTCGTTACAAGGCCAAAACAAGACACAGTGAAGTACAGGGGCTACCACGTAGGAATTGAGGCCTACCCATGATATTGAGCCCAAATTACTTACTTACACCGGCATTCCCCTCCGGAGTGCCTCTGGCCTTTTCACCTTTTAGACGAGTGTCAGGTGCTGCCAGGAGACAAACCCTTTGAAACTGAGCTGATAACTTTACCTCACCCACCCCTTACAAAACCAGGTATGTATGTCGCCCTAACCACTTCCGGATGAAGGACTTATCTTCTTTCTATATTGAATATTTGGAGAGAAGCTGGGTGCTGCCACGAAGTTGATCTTACTCTCTGAAGAAAGGATGTATTTTTAGCATGGCACTTTAATATTTTGGGGGCTGTGAAGCCAACTATAATTGTTTTTCAAAGTTTAGAGGCATGAACTTGTCGTCAGACTAACATCAAAGCAAATCACAGCTGAGTGTTTATCTTATTAAGTGGTATGTAAAAAAGGTGGGAGAGCATAAAAGATGAATATAGGGAAATATTTAGAGGTAAGTAAAAGAGGTGGGAACAAAAATGAGTCAGGATATCTCTGCAGAGAATCCAGAGAGAGAGATAGCATCTGTTAAATATATCAAACAAAAATTAAACTTTACTACAAAAATGAAGAATGGTAGGAATTTTCTTTACCTAATTTGGTTGTCTTTGAGGAAGGAAATCTTTACAAGAAATTGAACAAAATTAAAAAAAAAGCACTGAATAATAACAGAATATGTTAATATTCAAATGCATGAAGAAACAACAACAACAACAACAACAACAGTAATAATAATAATAATAATAATAACAATTATTATTATTATTATTATTATTATTATTATTATTCTACTCCTTACAAGTTTTTCCCACCAGTTTTATCTGGTGCTATTTTACTGGAGTCTGAGTAACAGCAAGTTTTTTCAGGTCTCCAGGACTTTTCTTAGTATTCTGGCCAATTTCAACAATGTAGTCTGAATGGTCTCGAGTCTTCGTCTGATTTCTAATTTTCCTAATTTTCTTTCCAAGACAACTATACTTGCTACCACCATCATCCACATGTTCCACAACTTTTTGATCTCTTCCCAGGTCCAAGTATTAGTACATATTTTCGCTTTCTTTTATATTCACTTTGGGGTTCTCCGGAACAGCAAAATCCACTAAATGGCAAGTTCTCTGTGTTTCGTTGATAAGCTCTAGACCTGGTCTTCGTTTCTATCTCAAAATTCCAGAGAATTTTACGCATCGCATTCTCTTAAACAGACTGTAGTTTGTGTGCATACCATTTAGTAGTATGATAAAAATTTAATCTTTTGCACATTTCCCAGTGGATCACTTTTCCCACTCAGTCATGCCTAGTCTTGTACTCCTTTCTGTGCTAATTTACTGCATTCGTTTACGATTAATTGTCGCATCTCTTTCTCCGCATAACCTACACTTATTATTCTGTTGCATATTATAGATGGCATATCAATCCTTGTTGGTTATTTAATGCCAAATCTTGTTTATACATGTATATTATATATAAGATTTGCAAGCGAATAGTCTATCGGTAAAGTTATTTTAAAAACCAGCCTGAGCTCATTTGTTTGAACACAGATGCTTTCAAAGAATTCCTATATAACACTAATACTTCTATTTTATATTAATCATTTGTTTACAAACAGTAGTTTCACTATTGCTCACAGAAACAGTTTTATTTGCTCGCAGTTAAATGGATATAAATTTTGGGATTTAACACTGATAATTCATTCCTTTGCACACAGTCAACTGGTTCCAAATACTGCCATATGATACCAATAATTCAATTTAGGCACACAGCTAAAGAATTTCAAGTATTGCTATTTGACACCAATATTTTTATTCAACATAACTCATTCGTTTACACATTGTTAAATGGTCCCAAGTATTGCTATGTATCACTCACAATTCTTATGAGACAGCCGTCATTTATTTACTCACTGGTAAATGGTCAATGAATTCTATTTCAAACAATTCAATCTAACATGAGTTATTTGTTTGTGTTACATATTGACCTTTGACTGCATGTTTGTCGTGAATTTCAAAACAAGATGTCGCATCTGTGTCTTAGGGTAACCAAGGGACAACGGAAATGAATCACGTGAATTGCCTCCCGGGCTCTGTATCAAAGCTCTCGTTAAAGAAACAAGAAGATGTAGGGCTGTGAATGTGTTTGCCTTCACATAGTGTCAATCATAGCAGTCCTCTCTCTCCCTCCCATACATACAACCATTACGATAATATCAAACACTTCTATTTGACCCATAGATAGAACTCTATATGGTGCTACCACACCGAGCCAGAGTGGATCTGGGAGAGATGACAATAAAGGGGTTCTCTGCATTCTCCAAAGCTTCAAGCTGGAGCCTAACAATCAAATAGTTTAGTATCCTATCCAAGATACTGGTTGGTGGAGTCTTACACCTCATTAGAGATGCAGTTGGTGTATTCTACTGCCTCAACCGACTGGGCTTTTTAGCATTTTCTAAATATTTTTATCACATATATATTCTTATATTGGTAAGTGACACTACTTAACAGAGATAACTATGAAGTACTAATCAGGAACCTTCACACTTTCTTAAATAGAAACGCATGAGTCACTGTTCACCAATCGTCTTGTAAATCATTATAAACCAAATAAAATGTTATTCTCTTCGGCCTCTATAATCCCCCACACATAAAAGGAGTTTCCTGGGCGTGACACTGCATCCGGTAGTGAGGATATAATTCAGGATTTCTGGGCAGTATTTGTTACAAATCCTCCCATGTCCACTATAACCCGAGGTGGAAATACCTATTTGGGTGACATCATTGATTCTAATAGATCTTTTTGAAAATTATTTGTATCGGATAGGAATACTTGATATCAAATAACTGTGAACTAGTAAATAGACCAAAATATATTTGGTGAATGATTTAAAGAAATCACCCTAGCACCTTTACAGATCCTAGAAAAGTGATCATTCGGTTGCAAATTGGAATATAAATTGTTTAATTATTTATGTTGGTGTATTTTTAATGTATTGCTCTAACAAAAAACTTGCTATGATGTAACTTTTCTCGGATTAGTATTACCCATATATATATATATATATATATAAGCTTTTTTATACCTATAAGTACAGCATATATCATAAGTTTTGAAAAAAGATTTTTTCGGTTACATTTCGTCAGAGAACTCCGTGACAGAATCAAACTATAATGAGGAATCGATCATAATCGAGGGTGAACCGAGGGCTCCCTTTTCAATAGCTACTACACGAAGGTGTTGGGCAGGGCGCTACTCCTTACCTGGATTGCTCCACTTTACCTTTGATCCATACTTTATAATGCTGAGTGTTAAGCAAGGAGGCATCAGATACCATTTTTTGAGTCTTTGGTATGACTCGACCTAGGATTGAACTCAGGTCTCCCGAGCCATTGGCGAACATTCTAACCATTATGCCAATGTTCGGTAGGAAAAAAGACAAGTTGAGGAAACAAAGAGCAAACAAACAAAAAACTAAAAAACAAACAAACCCCAAAACAGAAAAAGTCCTTTTTTTAGAACTTGTGTTTGTGCGTGTGTGTTCAATTATTAATAAATTTCCCCGCTAAAACTGTTCCAAATCAGTAAAATATAGTGCTCGATACACACGAATGCAGAGCAATATCCTAATTCTTCAACTTTAAAATCAAATCAAATAAACCGGTTAAAAATTCCTGACTTTAGACGTTTCGATTCAAGCTTACATGAAGATTAATTAAGTGCAGGTACTCTCGACTATCTTTGGTCATGGTCGAAAATACCCGTACTTAAACGACAGCAATGGTTTCTTTGGACAGTTTATAAACTGCCTTCAACGACAGTTGCAACATCTCGTTCACCAAGAAGAAAGACAAGAATATATATATATATATATATAATCTGAATTTGAATAATATATTGATACTTCCTATTGGGAAATAATCTTGAGTGAATGGCTTATCATTGAAGCCGTTAATGCAAGAGATAACCTAAGCAGACAGAATCGCAACCCATTTCGCTCTTGCTGTCATGTGCGATGTTTAAATACTTTTTCCTTATTTTGTAAACTTGACTTGTCTGATTTCAATGCTAATAACAATACTAATCTATCGATTGAATGACACTTTTACCCCTTATTTAATTTCCCTTACCCTCAAAGAGTTGCCCACCAAAAACAACTCATGTTTCTTTCTTTCTTTCTTTCTTTCTCCTCATCCTTTGTTATTCTTCCGTTATGTCGAGTCTTATTTTTTGGGAAGTCTTTTTTTTTTACCAGATTTAGATTTTTATACACCCCGACCGTCCGAACTGACCATCAGTCAGTCTGTTGTCCTCGTCTCTTTGTATCCGGTTCTATTGAATGTCCACTTGGCTAACGTCCCGATGAGTCAAACTAGAGGCCAGACATAATTGTAAAATGGCCAAGGATTGGGTTTACTTTGTGAGAACTGACTCTCGGCTTAATTATTTCCAATAGGTAAACAAGTAGAAAGATGAAAAGCCTGGACTTGAATTCCAACTACACTCTTTTTCAACTTATATATATATATATATATATATATATATATATATATATATATATATCGATTAGTTTTGGAAAAGTGATCTACGATGTTATCATTCTCTACATATTGAAGACTGCTATACTCATTTTGGTTGCTATGTACGGAGAATAGAAAACCCCATTTTGAAACTGTAAAGTAATCAAGGATGGTAATTAATTATATTAGTTGATTATGTTATATGTTGTAATAAATTAACTTCGAATTGAAGTATAAGTCGCTTTCGAGAAAGGTCAGTCGGGTGCACCCTAAGTCTATGGAACGACAGTCCGCCTGTCATAACAAAAGTTCTGTTTTGAAATCCGCGACAGACAGGATGTTTAAAATAAGCATTTCGAATGCAATGACAGCTGATTTAGATAAAGGGTTTATGGGAAGTTTTTAATGTCACGTGTTCTTATCATCATTAATTAATAAGATAATCTATAATATATGATTTAGTTTAGTCAATTCAGACTGTCGGAGACAGTCGGTAAAGCTGCGTCGGGAAAATTTGGGTCCAGAGACGACCGTCCTGTGGGAGCAAAGGACTTGGTCGGGGGAGGAAAACGAAATCGGTGTTTTGATTGTTTGTCTCTCATGAATGAGACTTTTAGCGTTTCAAGTGACATGACTCATTCTTTCAATCTATCTTTCGCTCTCGTTTCGGTTGACGACTATGTAAAATATTGCAGTTAGAAAATAAACTTTTTTGGAAACAACGGGGTCCCTCTTGTACTTTGCGTAAGGTAACACCTATTGATATTCATGATGGTGCTGTGTCGGTGTGGTAGCGTAACAAAACGATCATTTCAGAAACAGGACTAAACTTCGGCCTCGGAAATCTTTCACTGTGAACATATTTGTAACATTTGCAAGATCTTATGACAGCAATGAATTGCAGGTTGATATTTTTTAGATCATTCCTCAGCAGTCTACAAGTTATTCGTGACAATTTTATGACAAGAATGAAGGTATTCAACAGGTCTGAGAAATCATAATAAGTGTGAACACCACATTTGCGACAGGGCTTGAAAGAGTGAAGTTAGCTTGAGGAGTCGCAAGCGTTACCTCGCATGATTGTTCCAACAGCTTCTGGAAGGCCCCATCGAAGTCCTTTTGTGTGAGCGTGTCAATGACCTTTGTCACAGCCTCTTTCATCTTCTCAATTGTCTCATAACGACAGCTTCTGAGCTTAGGGAATAAGCAAAAGTCACAGGGAGCAAGGTCTGGGCTATAGGGAGGCTGAGGAACTGTCTTGATGCCCATCTTGGTCAAATTGTCTGTGACAAGGATGGAGTTGTGAACTGGTGCATTGTCCAGGTGGAAATGCCACTGAGCCGATTTGAAGAGTGCTGGCCTCTTCTGACGGAATCTCTTCCTGAACTCTCTTAAAACCTCAACATAGTAGCCCTAACCCTAACCCGAACCATTTGTCCAATCAACTCCAGTGTATTGACTTGCTTACTCTTTCTAAACGTCTCATCATCCCTAACAGACTCCCTGCCTTCCTTGAATCCCTTATGCCACTCAAAAACTGATGCTCGATTCATGCAAGATGGTCGAAAAGGAGTTTGAAGCATACCATACGTTCCCGTAGCATTTCTTCCAAGTTTAAAACAATTTTATCGTTCTTCTAAAGTGTCCACACGTTCAGATTGCATTTTTGAAATTCACCAGCTGTGACAATCAGGCTTTAGTAGGGTGTATTCCAATTCCTGCTGTAGCTGTTGATTTGAACCTGAAATCATAAAAATTGGTCAGTCATCCCATAATATGTATAGCGATAACATACTGAATTTTCAAGAGTCTATGCCTGTACAAAAAAGTCTGGAAACTTATTGAATGCTCCACGTGTGTGTATATATATATATATATATATATATATATATATCAACACAGGGAATATAGCTGTATCATGCTATTATTTTGCTTATGATCTTTAGCTTGATGTGAATCAGACCAAATTGTGAATATCTTCGAACGGAAAAATGTTTTTCTAACTTCCTCTTCTACTAATCTGTGCGTTAAAGCAAGAGAAAAATCCAAATAATCTGAACGTAGTGTCATTCATTGAAATCGGGATGGCCCCCACAGTAATCTTGGCTGTAAACTTAAGAAATCAATTTTAATAATAAGCAAGCTGAAATAATATCTTTTCTTCGACTTCTAATCAGGTGGAATTTCATCTCCCCTTCCTTTCTCCCGGAAATCGAATCCTCTCAAATGTGTAAAAGATGTAAATGAGGAACCAGCTTTTAGGAACATAAGAAAGTCATTTCCAAAGGAAAAGTAGAGAAATTTGTTATGGTAGATAATATCTACGCAGATTATACTCTATGGGATGAGATTCAAATAATATATAAGAAACAGCGAAGGAGATTAAAGAAAAAATGCAGAAGTCTGATCTGCGTAGATTTCAGCGTAGTATGGGTTTCTTTGCCCATCATGAAATGATGGCATTTTGGCCCCAAAAGATTTGTGCTAAGAGAATTTCAGTTACAACACAAAACTTTCCTGTAACTTTTAGCCAAGAGATATAATCCTTATTGTGATTATGTTACAGCATGGAGCTAAATATCATAGTGCTACCAAAGTCATTTTTTCTCTAAAGTTCCCAGTGATTGTGGCGTAATGGTTATCTTCAGAAGGAAGTGGACGCGGTAACCCGAGCTTTAAAAATTCATTTGCTCGTGGCGGAGGGGTTGGGTGAATAAAACATCAAAAGCACAACAAAAATAATATATAAATGAGTTTAGTGGTTCGAACAACGCTTGATAAAATATAGTTAAGTTTCCTCGAGCGTAGATTATAAGCAAATGATACTGGGTATTCAAAAAACAAAAATAGAATGAACAAAATTTAATTTACCCCCGCCCCCGGGGGACCGGTATTGCAGAGGTCATGATTTGAAAGTGTTAACCACCCGAGGCAGAAGTCGGGGTGGAGTGTTCTGTGAACATATATATATATATATATATATATATATATATATATATATTTTGGAAAAAGTATTTAAATGATTGAATAAAACGCTGATCTACAAATAAGATAAATTTTATTTCATTTTATTTTACGAAAAGTTTGTTGAAAAATAGAAATTAAATTCTTTTTTGTAAGAAAAAATATGATTAGTCAAAGTTCTAAGTTAGTTTTGTTTGCTTTGATTTTATGGCATATCAACTATTGTTGCTTATTTAATGCCAAATCCTCTTTATAGATATATATTGAATATGTATGATTTGGTTTGGTTGGGTATTATGGCATATCAACCATTGTAGGTTATTTAATGCCAAATCCTCTTTATACATATATGTTAAATATATATGATTTGGTTTGGTTGGGTTTTATGCCATATCAACTTTTAATGCCAAATCCTCTTTATGTTAAATACATAGGATTTGTAAACATAATTCAATGAAATTCCAACTTCACAAACAATTCAATTAAAAATCAAACATTTGTTTACACACAGTTAAATGATAAAAAAATTCTACTTCAAACAATACAATTTAGCATAAGTCAAAGTTAAATGGTTTTAAGTTTAGTTTGGTTTTATGGCGTATCAACCGTTGTAGCTTAGTTAATGCAAAATCTTTTTTATACATATATATCAAATATATGATTTCTAAACACATTTTTTACGAAACAATTTTAAACGAGCCAGAGCTCATTCTGTTGCATACAGTTAAATGGCGTCACTTATTTCTATTTACTATTAATCATTTGTTTGAACACAGTTTAAGGTTTTCATGTATTGCTAAGTATCACAAACGATTCAATTAAACATCAGTCATTTGTTTACACACACTTAAATAATCAGTTTTATTTCAAACAATACAGTTTAGCATTTCAACAAAGTTAAAATGTTCCAAGTATTTCTATGAATAACTAAAATTCAATGAAGGGTTACTCAGAAGCTTCAGAATTACAGAAGCCTCGCCATCAAATTGTTTAGTGTCATATACAGGACACTCGTTGCAGTCGGTGTATTCTGCAGCCCCAGCTGATTTGGTCAAAATATTTTAAGAGAGAAATTAAATTTTTATCAATAAGGGTTTTCGGACTATTGTCTTCATCTTTATTGTTATTTCCATCGGCCTTTTTCAACGCCTATAACCATTACGCTATGTGTTAAGAAGGACACATAGCGTGACGGTTATTGGCATTGATTCCCTAAGCTTCTAAGGAGACAATTATCTGGAGGTTGCTGGTTCAATCCTGACTGCAGGCGAGTAACAATACAGGAATACTTAACACTTGTACCCGGTTATGGCGACCCCTGTGGATTCAATAAAGGACGTAGTTCGAAGTTCCGTGTAGGTTCCTAAGTTCGACAAACACCTGAAGAAGACCGGAGGACATATCGGCCGCAACGTCGTGGAAATACCAATAAAGATGAAGACAATAGTCCGAAAATCCTTAATGATAAAAAACATCAAGCTTCGTATCAGAAATTTAGACAACTAGAGAAATTAAAGTTCATGCATGAAATGATATATGTGTGTGTAAAATGTCTGTGTAGGAGTATGTCACAATGTAAAAGAGAAAGGGATACATGTGCACTGAAAATGTTAACGCGTGTAGTTAGAATATTCATCAGCTCCAGAAAGATTGAATAGCAGTATAAATAAATATATGTAAACAATATTTCCATTCAATTTTGAATAATAAAGTGGTATTGAAATTAAATGCACCTTAAGGAAGAGTATGTTACACTTTTAGTCAAACGAAATAAAGTCGAAAATACTGAGTAGGTTACAGAATAAATCTATAACCAACAAAAAGATGTATCTATCTTATCGCTTATGTAAAAGTTTGAAGTGAGCTCGAAATTAGATTTTAAAAAAGTTGATTTATCTATGAGTATAATTTGTTAAAGAATTTTAAACACCGTAGAAAAGATTTCTTAAATTTTGGGGGATTTTGATCCGTCAAATATTTCACGGCAGATCAAATATTGTCATCTGCGAATCTTTAAGGAAATTTTAAACGAATGCTTAAACGCTGATTGGTAAATAAATGAAAAAATATAGTTACAAAATAACAGCTTCTCAAGTATTTTTTTTTCACAAAAATTAACACTTTTTAAAGTATGGAAATCAGTCTATTCCCCCTCCATATATATATATATATATATATATATATATATATATATATATATATATATATATGTGTGTGTGTGTGTATATATAAAACACAAATTTCTTTTGATGACTGGGATGTGAAAGCGGAATGAGGAAATACAGAAATGAAAAGAAACTCCCTCGAACAACGAAGAAGTTATTTATCAGCGCCAGAGATGGAACGGAAAGAGCATAAAACAATGAAATAATTTCTAGCCAACCAGCAAATTGCCACACCAACTCGGAAGTCACCGATGACCACGGTATAGACATACGTTTGAAACCGATGACTGCCCAGCCATACCAACCCCTTTCAAAACAATGGGAAGGTGCTCTCTGATGGATAGATTCCTGATCACCAGATATCAAAATAATTCAAAAAATGGAAGGCATAATGCTGAGAGCAGGAGAAAGTAGTAGGCGTTGAAAAGATTGGATCTGACTCGGTGAGGGAAGTGACTGGCTGCGAGGTGAATGTTGCGGCCATTCCCATGGAGGGGGGGATACTAGTTAATTGGATTCAGAGTCAGCCTGCCGACTGACTGGGGAAGCGTCAATCAGCATCGAGATTTCTTTGGCTAACTTCGTTGCCATCATAAGCAGTACACTTGTCCCGGAAGTTTTTGGATTAAAACTTAATCAGCACAAAACGTAAACAAGCGGCCGACGTAATGCGGCAAAATTTCCGACATTTTCTCTCTTTTTTGGCACAGACAAAATACGGCCATTGTAGAGGAGTTGGTAGTAAAGTAAAAGGATGATTGTTAGGGTTGTCAGTGCGTGCTTTTCCGGGTCTACCTTTTACCTGACTAGAAAAGAGAAAGAAAGAAAGACATCTTAATATTCAAATGAAATACAAAATCTAAGTACTTAGCATAGTCTTACTTTGAAAGGTATTCTTCCGCCAAATTTCACAAGAAACAAAAAATACAAAAATAAGAGAAACCAGTAAAATAATATCAAAGCAATAAATTTCAGTACGTGGTTTAGTTTTACTAAGTAAGAGTTTTAATATATAAAACTATTAGACTTTAATCTATCTATCTATCTATCTATCTATCTATCTATCTATCTATATATATATATATATATATATATATATATATATATATATATATATATATAGTCTGATATATTTATAAATAAAGTATGCTCCATATCTTTGACAGAGCATATATTTATCTTCGCCTCCTCAGATGACAAAACACGCTTGTTTATATTTTTTCTTTTGTTTTGATTAGTTATCTCTCTTAAATTAATTTATTAAAAAGATCTACGATGGAATAATTCATTAATTGTAACAGTATTTTAACCTACCTAGTCTTATTTTATGCATAGAGCTTAGGGGATTACGTCAATTGTACGTTCATAATTGCATTTTATGTTGATTCATTTATTGGGGAGGTGTGATCCCATAGAATACAAATAATTGTTAAACAGAACTATTTTATCCGTGGCGTGGAGTCTAACATATACAACCACTCCGGGTCAGAGTGAACCACACTTCTCAAATCTCCAGAACTGGATCCTAACAATCAGATTCAGTTTAGTGGTATATTAAGACACTACTTTGTGGAGGGGTCTTACTCCTCTGCAGGGAGTTTTACCCCTCTGCAAGGAATACAGTCTGGGTATTCTAAGTCCAACCGATAGGACTGTAATGCAATTCTTTTTAAATATAATCACAAACCATTGATGGGACCGTAATAAATCCTATCAATCTGGATCATAGAGGACCTGGGAGTAATAGCAATGAAAGGGTGACTTTACATAACTTAGAGTACTAGAACTTGTGCTGCATCACCGGGGGCAGTTTAGTGTCATACTCAGGAAAAGCTGAAATAATATTTCAAGGTGAGAATAACTCTTTAAGCGGCTTTCTTTTCGAGATTTAAAGCCTCAATTTAAAATTTTCATTGGTCGAAATCACTGCGGCAAATAGCGAGAATCGAAGAGCTTTTAAAATAATTGCTAAGGCGGCAAACCGGCGCTTTATTTGATTGTGGCGGGGTAAGGGAGAAAGAGAACGGTTATTAATATTTCACTTTTGTCACTGACAGCATCAAACAAATCCTCCGATAGTGATCGGGCAAGAATCTGAGGATTTTTGCCTACCTAATCGATTCCTCTGACTAGTGATTAATATTTGGATCATTTATAATGATTGCCCCGCCTTCACAGGTGTTGCTTTTTAGAGATAAGATGGTGCAGAGCTCAGCGGTACATTGAGTGAATTGACGCCAAAGAAAGAGGTGGAAAGGATTTGGGTGTAGGTGCATACGCATGCGCGTTTCCAAGGCCGGATTAAGTCCTATTGATGTTGTAAACCCAACCTAACAAGCGTGTCCCTCGGCCCCACCCCCGATAACAATTGCTTCGAGAGTCACTGCTTTTAATTTAGTAACGGAATACATTATTGCACCGTATGTACTCGTGCATTGGTCCAATTTCCGACTCATTTTTTGGCAAAATTTTCGCGCCAACCAAAAGATTATTTTGGAAGGTGAAAATTCAAACCATGGAAGAACTAAAAAAAATAATTATACAAATTACTGATTTCATGACTATAAATCAAGTGTCGATGACATCGACTTATACACGAATATATAATTATTTACCCAATCTCTCAGCTAGAGGCAGAATGTAACACAAGGTTAACGGAGTACAAAAAGTTTGAATTCTGAATTTTCCTTCTCCTAGACTGGTTGCCTAATCAAGGCTAAAGAATTTAGTCTGTCCTACCCATAGCTGGGGGAACAGAGTTTTGAGTGATATTAACGGCATGTCAACCTGTTTAGGGTTATTCTATAGTATATTATTAAGCAGTTGGAATGATTAAGTAATGTGTTAGTCTAATTTAAGCATCTATTCCTTTGTGATTTTTAAGTTGTATCGTTTTCAAAGGACGTATAAATCTTATAAACGTGAGAAACTAATTTGATTTACAATTTCTTTAGTCAACACGATCTAACAAATTTGTTGGTTGTTCGGTTTGGTTTCTTTGTTTAATTGTATATCAACCTTCGTAGGCAATTTAATTCCAAAGCCATCCTCGTCAAAAAACAGTAGTGGTACTACTTACTGGGGGAAAATGAGGTTCATATCTTTGCCAAGGGTATTAGTCTGAAAGCGAACATTATAGTGTGACTGAAATTCGAACTTGTTAACCTCGAGGCCGAAGTCAAGCATTTTTGCTACAACGCCACGGAATATAAAAATTACCCGATGATCAAATTTGCGATGACGTGTCCGAGCGTTCTTCTCATTCATTCAGAAAATCTCTTAGAAATCTATCTGAGCAGATTGGATTGTCTACAACTATTGTTTTCAAGGTGACAAAGTTGCTTTGGTTTATTTAACGGCATATCAACTCCTTATGACCTATATAATACCGGATTAATTTGAGAATGTTTGATAATAACCAAAACTATTTATATTTTCAACATTCTATTTTAATGCACTTTTTAAAAAATTAATGTATTATAATAATTATTTGTTTCCACACAGTTTTAGAATATCAAATATTCCTAATTTAAATAATTCATATACAATTATTCGCACACACACACACACACACACACACACACACACACATATATATATATATATATAATGCTTCGGTCCCGAAACCATACCTGAACCCAGAGTCATCATCTGATGAAGGCTTTGTTAGAAGCAATGCTGTTGTACAAATATCAGTTACTGTATGATACCTACTATATATATATATATATGTATATATATATTTCTCGTAACCATTTCTATTTCATAATCATAATTATTTGCTTCAACACAATTATCTATTTTCAAGTATATCAATCAAAATAACATTTTTTTTAGCACTGTTATGTGGAATCAAGTTTTCCGATCAAATACAAATAATTTTTACACAGTTATGTTTTCAGACATTCTTGTTGAAGACTAACAACTTCAAAATATGTCGATCTGACCCATTCATAGGACCTGATCAGGAACTACCTTTAATTCCTGGGAGTAATAAAAACCATCTTCGGAAGTTCTGCTTTTGGTTTTGTTGGAGTTGCATGATAAATAAAATCTTTCAGTTCGCCATTTATCTGCAGCTTACATTTCAAGGGATTAGCTCCTCTGAGGCATGCCCTGAAGGTGTTCCCCAGAAGAAATAATTATAAGGGGGGATTACAGATCTAGTAGGGCAAATCGGCTATTGGATGTCATTAAGTAGTGTGATGTGACAACCGGGATAAAATGTATCACAGACTTTCAATGTTAATCATTTCACACGAGGGTGGCATTTCAAATGGCATGGCTGCTGCAACTGGGAGGTATACCTCACACGGACTCGCCGCAACTAGCGCCTGTGTGGCGACAATTTTAAATTCGGGAGATCATTCTGTCGGACACTGTACTATTTGCTGGAAAGACAACTTCAACCCTTTTTAATAATAATCATCATCATCAATATCTCTTTAACATAGAAGTTAGGGGAGTCCCCGGGGTGTAATGGCTAACATGCCACACTGTGACATTGTAGGTAACGAGTTCGAATTCCAGTCACGCTATTACGGTCACTTTCGGATTAATACTCTTGTGAATGCTATAGACCCCTTTATTCGCCCAGTTATCAGGTAAATAGTACCCCTATTGTCCTTAAGTAATTCATAACGGTTGGATATGGGATTAAACAAATGTACACAAGCAAACAATTGACTCGGAAGTCGATGTACAGATATGCATGTTCAAGAGACAGAGACTCTTCTTGATTGTTTCTATGCGGCAGATGTCGAGAGGGGGCTCGGGAAGATCATTCCTGTTCAGTCAATGATGACAGACTAGCTTTAGCATTGTTGTTCGTCCTCCCCCAACCCTAAAGTGTCGTTGAAAGAAGATTTTTAGAGAGTGTCGTGTCTGGCAATGTATCAAAACTAAAGATTTTTTGGTGTTTTAAATGTTGTTTTCCTCGCGTCACGTCCATCTTGTGCGAACTGTGGCCCCAACCGATCAACCTGGCACTGTATTCATCTGTTCATTTTCATTTTTTTTTGTGTGTGAAATCTTGGTGGCGCTCATTCCCTTTTCAAGAACCGCATATATATATATATATATATATATATATATATATATATATATATATATATATATATCAATACTTAGGTTCATGTGTCCCCTAAAAATGATAACAATTAACATTAAAACAATTGAACAGCCAAGATCAAGAAAGTATTTTTTGCTGGTTGCTCATCCCCGAAATTTACTGTTTTGATATTGATTTACTGGAATCTAGGGAATCGCGTTCATTGTACGTTCATATTACATTTTTTTTACTAGTTATTTCTTAACGGTCTTTTTGAATATGGTCCTATCGAATGCAAATAATTTTTAAACAGATCTATTTGGCCTGTAGATGGGATTCTAACAGATACTACCACACTTGATCAGAGATGATCTGGAAGTAATTACATTGAAGGGTTCCGCTACATTCTCTGAGGCCAAACAATCCGATGCTGTTTTGAGTCAAACTCGGAATTTCTCTCTTTTGCAAAAGAGACAATTAACGGATTGTAAGTCATACCGTCATGGCAATTTATCAATTAAGTTGGATTCTCCTTTTAAGGAATATTGTCTTATTGCTGTATTTTTCAACAGAGATTTTATCTAAAAGGATCAGGGAGACACAACCAGTGCTTTAGAGAAACTTTCAAATTTAGAAGAAAGAAAAAAGTTAGATTTCCAATGATTTTACAAGGAAGTAATCGGAAAAGAAGTTTGAAGATTGATATTTGAAGACATTTCTTAATAAAAAAAATGTAGCAACCAATCGCATCACTTAAGTTTTTTTTATTGTTTCGTGTTTTTCTAGTTGCATAATTGCCCGTGGTGTAATGATTATTGTCGTAGAAACTGGACACGGCGACACGAGTTCAAATCCTTGACGAGGCTGATTGCATTTCACATAACACTAATACCCTTAGGAAAGGTATGAATCCAATTATTCTCTCTCCAGCTATGGCTGAATAGTAGGACAGACTAGGCTCTTCAGCCTTGGTGAGGCAACTATTCTAGGAGAAGGAAAACTCTTAATTCAAACCTGTTAAACTCCGCTTAAAAACTGACCTTGTGTCACATCCTGCCCGAGCGGAGGGGTTGGTAAATAGGGTTGTCACAAACCTGCGCGTAGGCGATCTATGTGCAAATAGTCGCTCTTTTTCCTGAATCCAAGGGAAATAGACGAGTTCGGCAGCACTTCTGGGCGATTGGGCAGCCTCTTTAGGACAGCACTGGAGGGGGTAAGAAAAGGTACCCCAGACAAATGCTTGCCCTTCTAGTGTCTGGTCAGCTTACCTCAGTTGACGGACTCATCCTCATAGCAGTCGAACAACAATGCAAAAAGGAAAACACAAAAGGATTATCTTTGGGGCATAGAATGTCCGAACCTTACTGAAAAGAACTATTACTTCAAGACCTGAAAGAGGAACAATGCTTGTCTCAAGGGAACTCCAGCGTTACCGGGTAGATATAGCCGCACTCAGCGAGACCCGGATTGCGGACGAGAGTTCCCTGAGAGAAGAGGGAGGTGACTACACTTCTTCTGGAAAGGAAAGCCGCAAGTAGAAGAACGGATTCACGGTGTTGGGTTTACCATTAGAACAGCTTTGTTTAGGAGCATGCCGGTGCTACCAGTTGGAATCAACGAGCGCCTCATGAAACTGCGCATCCCTCTCAGCAGGATCAGATACCTCTCAACTTACAAGCCCAGATGATGCCAAGGAACAATTTTACGAAAAGTTTGACCAAGTCATCAGGTCAACCCCATCGAGCGACAAACTAGTCATCCTTGGAGACTTTAATGTGAGGGTGGGAAGGGACTACAGCAGCTGGGAGGGCGTTCTGGGCAGACACGGAGTAGGCAAGACCAATGACAACGGCCTGCACCCCCTCAGCAAGTGTGCAGAGCACAGCCTCTGCATCACCAACACCTGGTTCAGAATGGCAGACAAGTACAAGACCACCTGGATTTACCCGAGGTCGAAACACTGGCACTTGATAGACTTCATCATCGTCCGTCAACGAGACGTCCGTGTGACCCGTGCCATGAGAGGCACTGAGTGTTGGACTGACCACAGACTGGTCAAGGGCTGTGCTAGTCCTGCACATTGCACTGCTCCGCGGATCCGATCCAAGACTGTCAGGGCCGCCTACAATGTCACCAGGCTGAAGGACCCATCTTACCGGGCACGATTCCGGCAAGTGCTAGCGGAGAATCTCCAAGATTGTGTGACCGCCGAAGGCAGCACCGAGAAATGGACCTCTTTCAAAGTCAGTAAGACTGCAAAGGAAGTTCTTGGAGTGAAGGCCAGAACCCATGAAGACTGGTTCGATAAGAATGACGAAAAGATCAAAGAAGCCATACATGCCAAGAATAAGTCTTACATCGAGTGGCTGAATGATCCGTTCTCTGTCTCCAAGCGCGAGAGGTTTAAGGCCCTCCTGGCCAAAGTCAAAACTGATCTTCGAGCAATGCAGGACCAGTGATGGCGGGACAAAGTAGCTGAAGTCCAATCAATCTCGGAAAGACGGAGGTGCTCACCAACCTGCACCATACTAAAAAAAACCTGCATCCCACCATCATCATTGACGACAAACCACCTGCCAACGTAGAACATTTCAAATATCTGGGGAGCATCATATATTGGGATGGCTCCTTAGACAGAGAAATTGACACTAGAATCAATAAGGCAAGTCAGGTGCTGGGCTGTCTCCGCAATCGAGTGCTCAGCGAACACAACATACGCCTTTCTACGAAACTGAAGGTCTACAATGCCGTGGTTCTTCCCTCCCTCCTCTATGGTTGTGAGACATGGACACTGTAAGGCAGGCATATCAAGAAACTGGAGCTCTTCCACATGCAAGCTCTTCGCTCCATCCTGGGAACCAGGTGGCAGGACCACATCACCAATCTGGAGGTCCTTGATCAAGCTAAGTCCACCAGCATAGAGGCCACCATCATCAAGGCCCAACTACGATGGGTTGGGCACGTGATTCGAATGGATGAGTGTCGGATGCCGAGACGCCTGATGTACGGGGAACTTCAGGCCGGCAAAAGAAATCTAGGTAGACCAAAACCGCGGTATAAAGACACGGTCAAAGCCAATCTTCACTGGTGCCACATCAATCCGAGACCTGGAGGGATATGCCATGGACAGACCAAAATGCCAAGGCTCGGTTCACAGAGCTGCTGCCAACTTTGAAGAGGCTCGACGCCAAAAACTCACTGCTGCCAGAGAGAGAGAGAGAGAGAGACACCGCAGAGCAGCCTCGGCAGTGATCACAACAACTGACATCCAGTGCCCCCACTGTTCAAGACTCTGTGCCTCTGGGCTGGGGCTGCGGAGCCACCTCCGTTTTCATAGATAAGTTGTAGAACACAAACGTCATCATCAGATCCGATGGACAACCACCATATATATGTATATGTAAAATTTTACAGTGCCATTGACCTAATGAATAGACTGTTCATCAATGGTCCCTGAGATCATAGTTCAACCCCAGGTCGAGTCATACCAAGACTCCAAAAATGGTACTTGATGTCACCTTGCTTAACACTCAGCAATTAAATGTAAGAATCAAGGGTAAAGTGTTGCAAAGGAATGAAGTATTGCTCTCCACTACACCGCGGTGTGGTAGCTATTGAAAAATGAACCTTCGAGTCACCCTCGACTAAAGCTGCCAATTCTAATTTACTTATTTAATTATATATATATATATATATATATATATATATATATATATATATGTGAATGTGTGTGTAATCCTGTACTGCCTGTTTCCTAGTCATGTCATCGGTACCGCTACCAAGTTGTCTGGTGAGGAGGGTGGCAAGACATCCAGCAGGATGAAAAACAAAATCTGTCTTAAGCCGGAGGAAGCTTATTGCTTAAAGACCATCTATCACATTATGCAGGGACGTAGAAATTCTTGGGTTGGTATCCGAGCGCGTATCAAGACCACCTGAGGTCTCCTTGTCTTGCAGTTTTGTTGAATTTGTTCGTATACTGTCTCTATGACCCCGATTACCGAAAAATGAAACTAATTCTGTTGATTCCTGGGTAAGACGTCAAAATGCAACCAGTGGTAAATCGCTGGTTCGGGCGTGTCAAATTTTTGGAGAGAGTGGAGTGACCCCTTAATTACCATTGCTTCCTGGTTGATCCTGTCCCATGGGGGATAATATCTGTTTAGGGATCAAGCTATGGGTCAAATAGCTATTAAATACCTGGAGCTGATGGAGCTCGACAGCCTTGTCAAATAATGCATTCAGAACACGGACAGTCTGACATAAAACCTACGACCCAAAGGTCACCGTCCCAGCTTGCTAGGCCATGACAGAAGAACCACGGGTGTTTAGGATTGGGGCAGTACTGCACACACCGCACTCCACCTAAAAACTTCATTGTGCAGGTTGAAAGAACAAGTCCATTCCTCCAACACTCCCGAGCCCTGTAGAGATGAGAACGGGGCGAAACGGCAGATGAAAGATGTTCCTGGAGGCCTCAGTCTTAATCCTGCATCCAGGTGGTTCAGGATATTGGTCGTCTGATGTTGACCAGAGACGACAGCATCGCTCGGCAGCACCCTGAACGACAAAGCAGCCCTCTTTAGGGACAGCACTGCTTGCTCCACAAGGAGAGAAACCTAGAAAAGGTGGCCTAACCGAAGCTCGTCTCTCATTTCCCAGATAGCTTGCCATGGTCAACGGGCATCTTCTCAAGCGGTCGCAAAACATTAAAACGAGAAAGGTACGCACCCATTCCCAAGGGTGCAAATAAAATACTGAAAGTTACATGCTGGAACGTCAGAACCATGCTTGATGCAGCTCACGGCAACCGACTTAAACGTTGCTCAGCTCTGATCGCACATGAACTCTTCAGGTTAAATGTCAACATTGCTGTCCTTAGCGAGGTCCGCTTCCCAGGAGAAGGCAGCCTCCAAGAGAATGGCGCCGAATACACGCTCTTCTGGTCAGAGAAACCTACCACATCGTCTCCAAGCTGAAAAATCTGCCAACTGGTCATTCCAACCGCATAATGTCCATGCGCCTTCCTCTGATAAATAAGCGGTATGTCACGCTTTTCAGTGTGTACGCTCCAACTCTTCGAACTGATGCTGTAGAAAAAGACAAGTTCTACTCGGAGCTCCGCAACTGTCTCCAAAGCCTCCCTTTAGATGACAAGGTGATAATCCTTTCAATTCTAGAGTGGGCCAAGATTCATGGAAAGGAGTTCTTGACTGATACGGCGTTGGTAACTGCAACGACGACGGGTGCTTGCTGCTGGAGCTTTGCACAGAGCAGCAACTTGTCATCACCAACATAATCTTCCAGCAAAAGGACAGACTGAAAACGAACTGGATGCATCCTCGCTCCAAACATTGGCACCTAATTGACTACGTCCTTGTGCACAAGCATGACCTCAAGGACGTCATTCAAACCAAAGTGATGTCCAGCGAGCCCAGTGCGCAGCAAACATAGGCTGCACTTCAAACCTTAGCCAAGAAAGGGATGTCCCCACAAGAAAAAGTTCAATCTGAACAAACTTCAGTCAGCTGAAGTGAAAAATAATTTTCAAGCAGGCCTCCAGTCCAAGTTTGCAAGCGGCCCAAAAGACACTTCTCCAGAAATACTCTGGGATCAACTGAATAGTGCCATCCTGCTGATATCTAACGAGGTTCTAGGGTTTACTACCAAGAAGAACAATGACTGGTTTGACGAGAACAACCAACAGATTTAGGAACTGCTAGCGAAGAAGAGATCGTCACACCAAACCCACCTGGCTCAGCCGTCATGTCCTGTGAGGAGGGCTGCCTTCCGTCTCATTTGCAGTATCCTCAAGCACAAGCTTCGAGAGATCCTGTGAGAAGGGCTGCCTTCCGTCTCATTTGCAGTATCCTCAAGCACAAGCTTCGAGAGATCCTGTGAGGAGGGCTGCCTTCCGTCTCATTTGCAGTATCCTCAAGCACAAGCTTCGAGAGATCCTGTGAGGAGGGCTGCCTTCCGTCTCATTTGCAGTATCCTCAAGCACAAGCTTCGAGAGATCCAGGTGGACCTATCTCGCAAAGAGAACTCAGCAATACGCAGACCTAGGTGACTACAGAGGCTTCTACAATGTCTTCAAGGCAATGTATTTCCCGACTCACCGGGTCCAGAGTCTCGTGAGCAGTGCAGATAGGCAAGTGCTTTTTACAGACAAGGCCTGCATTCTGAGTCGTTGGTCTGAGCACTTCCAATCCCTCATTAGCGCTGACCATGTCGTCTAGTACCCAGAAAGAGACTGTGGATGAACATGGAGCGCCTGGCTGCCTCCCACAAAGTTCCACAGCATGGTTATTCAACTGCACAAAGACCAGCGCAGCTAAGTTAAGTTGAACAGTGACCTCTCTGGATCCTTTCCCATTGTCAACGGCATGAAACAGGGTTGTGTTCTGGCACCGACTCTCTTCAGCATCTTTTTCAGCACGATGCTTAAACAGGTCATAAAGGACCTTGATGATGACGGTGCTGTATACATCCGCTACCGTCTTGACGGCAGTCAGTTTAAACTCATGAGACTACATGCCCGCACAAAAACACTTGAGCAGCTGCTCTGTAACGTCCTCTTTGCTGACGCCGCTGCCCTCGTTGCCCCACCGAAAGAGCCCTACAGCACCTAACTTTCTGCTTTGCAGAGGCTGCCCAGTTCTTCGGACTCGAGATCAGCCTGAAGAATACTGAGGTCCTTCACCAGCCTCCATCCCTAGAAGAGTACCACCCTCCCCACATCACTACGGGTGGAACTGAGCTGAAAGCAATTCATCAGTTCACTTATCTGGGGTGTACCATCACATTAAATGTCAAGATCAACAGGGAAGTCGACAAAAGAGTGACCAAGTCAAATAGCGCTTTCGGCAGTCTCGACAAAAGAGTATGGAACAGCAAAGCATCTGAAGAAGGGCACTAAGATCAGCGTCTATCGAGCCGTAATACTCACCACCTTGCTGTACGGCTCTGAGTCATGGCTAACCGACCTCCACCATCTACGACACGAGCGCTCCCGTCAGCGCTGTCTCCGCACCACCCTCAACATTCACTGGAAGTAACTACGTCTTCAATGTTGAGGTTCTTGATCAAGCAGAAATCACTAGCATAAAGGCCATGTTGCTGAAGTACAGCTACAGTGGACAGGGCATGTCTCCAGAATGGGTGGGGGGGCATCGCCTACCCAAGATAACCCTGTATGGTGAATTCCTTACTGCTAAACTGAATTGTTTGAATTAGAACTGTTTAACTAAATTGAATAGCTTGAAGTAGAAACACTGTACTTACATTTAAACTGTGCACTTACGCTAAACTGAATTGTTCGAAATGGAACTGTTTTTGACATTGAAACTGTACTTACAATAAACTGAATTGTTTAATATAGAACTGCTTTCACATTTAACTGAGTGTAAAAAATCTATACTTATACTAAACTGAATTGGCTTAATTAGAACTGTTTAAATAAACCGAATAGCTTGAATTAGAAATGATTTGACAATTAAACTGTGTACTCATGCTAAACGGAATTGTTGGAAATAGAACTGATTATTTGTTTTAAAATGGATTTGGCGTTAAATAACCTCGACGGTTGATATACCATAAAATCCAACCAACCAAACAACCAACCAGAGTTTTTCATACTAAACCGAATTGTTTGAAATAAAACTGTTTATTAGTATAAGAATGGATTTGGCATTAAATAACCTACAAATGTTGATATGCCATAAAACCAAACCAAACCAAAAGAGTAGAATGCAATACAA
The DNA here is from genome assembly GCA_963585895.1 of Sepioteuthis lessoniana. Taxonomy (NCBI): domain Eukaryota; kingdom Metazoa; phylum Mollusca; class Cephalopoda; order Myopsida; family Loliginidae; genus Sepioteuthis; species Sepioteuthis lessoniana. The sequence goes on from OY757934.1 coordinate 4,419,747, forward strand.
AGTCAGTCTTTAGATGCAGAACAACTAGTTTGAATTTAATTTCCTTCTTCCTGACGGATTTGCCGTAGCAAACATAAAGAGTCGTATCTACCCTACTATTTACTCATAGCTGAGGTCAGAATAGTTGGATTAATATCTTTCCCAAGAGTATTAGCATTATGTGGAATGCAAGCAACCTAGTTAAGGATTTGAACTCGGGGTGTACTTCTCCATTGCCATGATTACCGGCTGTACTCTGTTAGTGATTGGTAGTCATATCACTCCATCAATCAAGGTACCCAGGCCATTTTCTATTTGGTTGGATGTATATCTATCAAGTTTAACTGAAGGAGATATACTCGACGAAGCGAATTGGTTTGGTTTGCTTTGCTTTTATGGTATATAAACCATTGCCGGTTATTCAAAGCCAATGATTTTAGATATATATTAAATATATATAATTTGTAAACAGACCTTGTAGATACAGTTCTATTTCTAACAATTCAATTTAGCATGACAAAGTTAAATGGTTCCAAGTATTGCTATGTATCTCTAACAATTCAATTAAACATCTGTCATTTGTTTACACACAGTTAAATTTTCAAGCAGTTCTATTTCTAACAATTTGATTTAACATGTCATTTACTTGCACTTAGTTTATATTTCAAATTGTTCTATTTGACCCATAGATAGGACCCTATCATGTGCTACCACTCCTAGCCAGAGTAGATATGGGAACAGTTATGAATTAGTCTAAATCTGTCTCTATGTAAGTGTGACAGTTCCAAACAGTAGCCGTGTTAATACTGTTGTATAGTTGCACTATTTGGATTTAACGAAGGATGCAGCGTGTAATTTCGAACAAATCCTAAAAGCAGCACTCCACAAAACAGTAGCTGTACGGCCTTCTACCACTCATCTCATTAATCTTCCAAGTAAGGCTAGCAGTTCATACTAAACAATGGTGGTGAGGTAGAAGCTAACTTTTAAGCGACATTTTCCTTTGGACTCCTACGTAGTCAAAAATCAGTGTTGATTGACCAGCAAAAACTTGCATTCATTAGCTTTGCAGGGACACTATGTATTGTCTAGAGGACTTTCCATAAGCCATGACTGAGAGGGAGGGATGTCGAGAAAGAGTCAAGGGAATCTGTGCTGTTTGCATATGATGATGATGGTATGTATCCATAAATCATTCACTAGCTTCACCAGTTCTCCTCTATCACTCTGTTGCTGTCATTATTTTCTAGAATGGATCAGCAGAGACCTGTATTTACGAATCTTTATAAATAACAAGTGCAGGTTGTTAATTATCTGAGACTTGTTTTTTCCTTTTATTTGTCCAAATGCTTACTTGTACGCACCCCCGGTTTATACTACTTCTGGGTACGGATGTGGCTATTATGGGAGAGTTAGCTATGCCATAGGTTGCGTCTGTTCGACTTGGCCATATTTGAATTATTCACTTTGGCGCCAATAGGCTGTCTGCTTTGTTTATATTCAACCGGCCGAATGAATCCATTTTTCCTTTCTGTTTACAAAATATGGAAGGTTTTCACAATTTCAAACATGTGTTGGGTCGTTTTGATTATTTTTCCCGATTAACAAAGGTTTATTTGCTTTTTTTTTGTATTTTTATTTATAATGATCAAAAATTAAATTGTAAGAGTTAAATAGGTGTACGTAATCATATATATAATCAGATGGTTTTGAACCTGCGTATATATATAAATATATATACACAGATTCAAAACTAAGCGGTATATCAACAGTACATATTAATTCACTGAATATGTCTTCCTTGATTGTTAACACTGGCATGTTCTTTCGAAATAAAATGACAGTTTTAACAAGTAGTTTTCCCCTGAAGTCGGAGTGACAGCAAGTCCTGTCCGGTTTCTTCAAAGTATTTTTGCTGATTTTAATAGTGTTGTGGTCAATGTGGTCTCTAATCTCCAATACCTCAAGCCTCTTTTCCAATCTTTTGGAAGTTATATCAGCACCACCTTTATCTTCCACTGCTTTTTCAGTTCTTTGGAAAGATCCAGGTATTTTTATATCTTTTCGCTTTCTTTCATTTTCACTCTATTGTCCGCTGGAAGAACATCCAATACGTGACAAGTTTTTTTCTTTTTGATAAATCGCACTCAGTATATTATTATTATCATTATCATTGTACTCCTAGCGAGTTTTTTTCACATCAGCATTAACTGGTGGTCTTTCACTGGAATTTGAGTGACAGTAAATTTCCTTAAGCCTGCAGGACTTTACTGAATTTTTGACACTGCTGAGGTCTGGATGGTCTCGATTTTTTTCTCTGATTTCCAATTCCTCCAGTCTTTTTTCAAGCTTTTGGAGATCTTTCCAAGTTCACCAACTTCAATTGGTATCACCATCATCTTCATGTTCCACACCATTTTCAGTTCTTTTATCGCTTCCTTTTATTTTAAATATGTCGTCTGCCTGAACGGCAAAATACCTGAGAAGGTAGGTTCTTTGTTTCTTACTAACTGACAAAATGTCTGGCCCTCCGGATTACATATTTGTACCTTAAAATCCCAAAGAATTTTATGCGTCTCATTTTCTAGGAAAGATTATGGTTTGTGCACATACCATTTGGTAGTATTCCTTTCTTGCACAATTTCCAATGGATCACCTTTTCAACTCAGTTGTGCTTAGTCTCGTACTGCTTTTGTGCCAGTTTGCAGCATTCACTTACAATGAGATTAATCGTTTCATCTCTTTCTCTGCATACTCTACATTTGTTATTCTGTAGCGTATCATCGAGTTTCATTTTTATATAATAGGTACCTATGGCGTTGTTTTGTGCTGTGATTAGAAAAGACTCAGTTTTCCGTTTGAGGTTTCTATTTCGTAGTCATGTCCACGTCTTCTCGTGTGCAATCTCGCCAGTTTGTCGCTTGATATATCCATGCAGTTATTTATCTTCCTGTTTCTATTTTTTAGTTTTTGTTGTTTTTCTGTGCGTGATGTTACCCATGCTATCCTTGTTACGCATGCTGTTATTGGCTGTTTTAATTAGTCTTCCTTTGCTCGTTTAAATGAAGTCTTTAGTCTATGCAATCCTAAATTCTGGCAAGTCCTCTTCAGGCTTTTTTTTTCTTGACACATACAGTCTATCTTTGTCATCTATCGGGTCTTGTGCTTCGTCATCAATTTTTTTGTTTTTTAATTCGTTTGTCAGTTCCAACCATGTTCAGCTTAAGTATAATCTCGCGTATCTTACTAGTGGGACTGTCCAATTGTCTATCACTTTGATGATTTTTCTGCTGCAAGGCTTGGTTTCGAGAAATTTTCTCGTTCTTTTGAAACACGCTTTTCTTTTTTATCCTTCTCTCTGCTAGTTTGGTTGTGTCCGCCCACAGTGTCCTTAGTTTGTCTTCAGAAATGTTCAAATATCTTTTTTGATAATTTTGACTGCTGGGATCAATTTTTCTTTACTCTTATTTGTATATTCTTCGAGCTCTTAAATTATCGTGCTCACACATTCCTCAATGTTGGCATATCTTTTTCCAGTGTATTGGTTTGTGCATCGTCATTAATTCTCTAGTTTTGTGGTCAATGTTTCTGAGCTTCTCTTTTGTCCAGTTTTGGAAGGGTTTAGAGTGACTTACATGAGAGACTGCCTATGTATTGATTTATTTTTTTAAGTTCCAGTTGCGACATTTGGTTTCTCGAAGTTTCTTGTCCTACTGAAGTACAATTTCCTGATTTTTTTCCACTATTTCTGGTTGGTTCATGGTATCCGTTTCTAATATTTTCAGATATTTAAACTTGTTTTTCTATAAGCATCTTGACACGTTCTTGATTGGATAGTTTTATTTTTTCTTTTGTTTCTCTTTTCTTCTTTATTCATTACAATCATTGCATTTTTTCTGTTCCAAATTCCATCACTAAATGACACAAGAGACTTTACTTTTTAATAATAAATGATACAGAAAATTCTTAAACATTAAACGTTATAATGAAATTAACCCAGCATTTAAAAATATTAGTATATAATAATAATAATAATAATTATTATTATTATTATTATACCAGACCTAGTGATAATGAATAAGAAAAATAATTCTTTATCTAGTTGATTTTACTGTTCCACTGTACGACAGAGTGAAAAAAGAAAGAAAATGAAACGATAAAAGAATATTGAGAACGGTACCTTAGAGGTTCAAAGCAGAATGAAGGAATTGAAGATCATAGGAAGAATCGAGACCATCCAGAATCACAGAACTGTTAAGCTTACCAAGAATATATAGAATATGGTCGCCAACTTTACTTATATATATATATATATATATATAAATACCAAAAAGAGGATGCTGAATGTTTTACGATATATAGATGCGAAGATAATGCACGGAAGGCAAATGAAAGTTAGCTAAGGCTGACGGAGATTGAATTATATAACCATGCAAGAATTGCCGTCTCTTTTAAAGAATTTCTTCAGGGAGAAGAAACCATTTAAAAGAGAAATGAGAACGATATGAATCAGCTAAAAAATATATTACAATAAATAAATAAAGTTTTCTTAAAAACAGTTGTGCATAATCTTCATTTTTAATATTTCAGTATCTAATGTAATTAGGTTCATTCTTTTTATCTATTTCGTATTTTGATTTTCATTTTAAAAAATTAATTTAACATGATCAGAATATCTTGTCACACGTATCTGATTTGGGAATATAAAATGTTAGAATAAAATGGAATAAACAATTTAAAGAAAAAAAAAAAAAGAAGCTCAAAATAATGAAAATATCTAATCACACATGTAATGAGAATTAAAAAAATAAATTTTAGTTTTCAACATTGAACTCACTTTAGTATTAAATAAAGTACATTTTTCTAAAGAAAATGTTTTTTTGTTCCTTTTCATGTAGTAACGATATGTTTGAATACACAGACAGAAAATCAAATTGTAATCCTGTTCATCCTGTTGTATGGTGTGCTTAAAATACGCTACCCCCACAAAAGCTGTATACTGGATATGATACAAAACTGATAGTGAGCTCCAGTTTTTGTGATGTAAGGAGAGTGGAGTACTCTTGCATTGCCATTACTCCCAGGTCCACTCTGATCCGAAGTGGAAGTACCTGTTAGTGCCCCATCTGTATGCCAAATAGATCTACTTAAAACTAATTTTTTTTGATAGGATCGTGTGCCAAAAACTTTAACTCCTTCCCTACCACATACTCTTGATAAACAACTATACAAAAATGTAGATATAAATTTACAATGAACATGGTTCCCTAAACTCTCATAAAATAAAATAACCGTTTGACATTCGGTTAAAATCAATAAACAGACAATATATGCACAGGTTCTAAAACAAGGGGTGCATTAACAGTACTCAAACATCATACACAAGCTGTGCCCCAGTCAAAATTATCATTGTCTTTCAGGGTGTTGCAATTTTATTCTCCGTCTGTTCGAAGACAATGCGTCTTCTTTTTACAAAGCTTAACTTATTCTAACACAAGTCTACATGTGCGGGGCTTCCTATGAGATAAAGTTTATTATATAATAATGAACATTTGCAACACAAATTTAATAACAATTGCACTACGGCAAGGCACGTTCGTGTACTAGTAAAACCGACAATACTTACAAGTATCCTGCCTTGCCTAATCATATTTATCTCAGTCAATCCCCGACTTTCTATCTACGCATTTATAGGTTTGTAAATACATTCTTATAAATGTACACTGATGCCGACAGAAGTTCGTACCTGATAAACATTGATCTGAGTGGCGTCGACGCAATTAGCTGATGACTAGTACGGAAACCTATAAGCACAACAATCAGTCAGTCAATATTGAAAGTGAGAGTAACAGCTGCATAATTGATGCATTTGTGTTTCCACAGTTTACTTAAGGGACGCAATTTATCAAATATGAATAGTTTGCCAATCACATCGATGGTTGCCGTTATAAATCACCAATCAATGTCTCGGACAGAGACGGACGTTTGAAACGGCTAATGTGTGGGTCGAGCGGTGGACTAGTATCCATCAACGTTTACCTGATAATTGACAGCCTCACCCAGAGGTAAATCCTAAAGTTGCTGCCCTCATATTAGGAACTGTTTTGTTTACTCAGCTAAACCTAGCTTGACATAAGGCCAGTATGAGGCACTCTGAGAGAATCGAACTCACTAACTGCTACTCTAGATAAATAATCTTTACACTGAGGCAGTACTGTTATTTATCAAGCTTTGTTTTATCTGCTACTCAGCAGTGCTTTGAAAACCGAGGTCCAAGGCTCTCAGGTGTTCCTCGGCATTAACAGCAGGGATCCTCAGACACAGCAAAGGTGTCTTGAAAATGTTGATTATCCAATTAGTGATAAAACCGCAAATTATTATTTACAGTTATTAGTACACACTTAAAAAAATCCAGTTTAGATAAAAAAAAACAACCATCACCAAAATTTTGTCTTAGTGTAATTCTGAGTATCAATTGTTGTATCAAAAGCCGGTCAAAATGCCATCATCTTTTGTAAATACATATTTACGCGAAACATCATTTTCAACACTTACCAATATGATGAGCAAAATAGATTTACACTTGTGCAAAGTGAATTGCGTGTATCTTTGTGAAAAAATATCACCAAGAATTGACAATTTGTGCCGAGCAAAACTAACACATCTCTCTCTCTAAATGTCATTACTGAGTTCAATTAATGGATGGGATTTTCATAAAATATTCAACCAAGTCGGCTGGGGTTGTGGAATACACCGACTGGATCTCTGAAAATGAGTAAGACCCCTCACCCAACGTGTTTCCGGGATATGACTTTATGCAATCTGATGGTGAGGCTCCAGTCCTGAAGCTATGGGGAATGTGGAGTACCCCTTCATTGCCATTGCTCCCAGATTCACTCTGACCCAGAAATAGAACTGTTTTGACCATTTAAATTTTGTACAAACAAATGACTTATGTTAAATCGAATTATTAGAAACAGAACTGCTAGACCATTTAACTGCGTGTAAACAAATGGCTGATGTTTAATTGAATTATTAGAGATACATAGCAATACTGGGAACAATCTAAGCGTGCAAATGAATGAGTATTGTTAGTGTTAAATAGTAAGACTTGAAATCACTTCACTGTCTGTTGTAAACGGAATTATTTGTGTTAGATAGAAATATTTGAAACCATTTAATTGTGTGCTAAAAAAGTGCTCAGGCTCGTTTAAAAATGTTATGAACAAAATGTGTGTATAAATCTTATATATCTAATATATATGTATAAAAAGGATTTGCCGTTAAATAACCTACAATGGTTGATGTGCCATAAAACCAAACCAAACTAAACTAAACAAAAATTAAGTATTTTTGATAATTTCCCTTTCTATTTATCTGGTGTCTACGAAATTTCTTTTTATTTGTATGATGTTCACAACGTAGATCCTGAAATAGAACGGAATCCTGGCAACGAAAATTTAAAAATTACTGGCTGAGAGTACACGCTGTTGATTTAGAGGTCACTCATCAAAGTATTGAACAGGTAAATTGCTGCTTAACTTCGATGAACTGCAGCTTTTAATGTGAATTTACTGTTTTTGGTTGCAGCGGTTACTAACTGCTACTACAATTAATCTCGAAAATCCAGTTTTTATCACTTGATTTTTATTTTTTTCTTGAAATTTAATAGGTTGACCAAGATACCCTCATGGAATGTAAGGTTCACACTTCTTTTTTATCTGTGTTGAAGTGTTTGGATCCCATAGGTAAAAATGTCATCAACAGTAGATATGATGACATCGTATAAAGTTTTTATTCTATGAAGCATCCTCTAAGCATTTTAGGTTAAAAGCACAGTAAAGTTAACCCACTGCCGAACTTACTTTACCTCATTTTTCCAATGTAGGTGTCATTGGGGAACAAAATTCTTTTTTTGTTCGATAATGATACCTGCACCGGAAAAGTAAAGTCGAAATAGTTCGGCTTTGGGTTAACTTTAGAGTGCTTTTAAACTGAATAATACTCCACTTGTACGCATGGCAAAAATTATGGAATTAACAGAATTAAAGGATGTTCACTTTGGTTATTTAATGCCAAATCTTGTTTATACACAAATATGATTGGTAAACGAATAGCTTGTTGGTAACAATTTTTAAACGAATCAAAACTCATTTTTGCACACTGTTAAATGGTTTCAAGTTTTGTTATTTAACCCTAATAATTGTATTCAACATTATTTATTTGTTTGCACATAGTAAAATGATTCCAAGTATTGTTATGTGATACTAATAATTCAATTTAACTGTCATTCATTTGCGCACAGTTAAATGGTTAAACAGTTCTATTTGACCCATTGATGGGATTCTAACAGGTATTACCATTCCGGTTTTGAGTGAGCCTGGAAGTAATGGCAAGGAAGGGGTATTCAATATTTTCTAAAGCCCCAGGACTGTAGCCCCACCATCAGATGCAGTTATAGTGTCATATTCAGGAAACGCATTCGTGCAGAGGGTCTTACTCCTCTGCAAAGAAGCCGTCAGTGTATTCAACAGCTCCGGGCAAATGGGCCTTCATTGAGGAAATCTTACCCTCTGATTTAATAAAATGATATTTCTTTCCTCAATATTATTTCTTCTGCTTGGCTTGAAAAAAATTATACCGTTGATTTAAATAATCTTATCTGGTTTGTTTAAGGAATATTTTAAGAAGCCAGAATATTCAGCTATTGCATAGAAATGTTTTGTTGGGGTGTTCCCTTCGCTTGTAAGTTTACGTGCTAGATTGTAACATTGAAATCAGCAAGTTGCGCTATTACGTTTACTTTTGGACTAATATCTTTAAGGAAATATAGGAATATCCTTCTCTCCTGAGCTATATATATATATATATATATATATATATATATATATATATATATATATATATATATATATATATATATATAATTAATCTTATAGCTATTCTATGATTCTGATAGTGTGAAAAAATACCCCGATACTACAATTTGCAAATAAAAAAATATTACATAAACTGATATCTGAGAAAAATCCATAAAAAAAGGAAAGACTAAAAACATTTGAAAATGATCAACCATTAACGCAATGCCTAGCTAAAAGAAAAAACACCGAAAGAATTCCTTAAGCAAAACGTAAGAGTGGTTATTACACTAAGTGGAGCAAAATATAAATGCCTACGGAGTCAGAAAAAATCTACCGCGGTTTCACCTAAACGGATCATCAAGACGGTTCTGACTAAAAAAGGGTTGGACAAAAGTACATTTTTCATTTTGTTGATTAAAAGACCGTTTAATATATATATCATCATGTCGTGCCGCCAGCACGGATATCCCAGACCTTCACACGCCATTTCTCCCTATCGTTCATCGCCTCTGGCAGGTCTTCAGGGCTACATCCTGTATCCTCATAGAGCTGCTGTATGTATGTTCGAGCTGGTCTTCCTGCTTTTGCTCGGCCATATGTAGGGGTCCATAAGAGTACATCACTTATGAGCTCTCCAGCAGTGTCCTGCATATCTGGTTCGTTTAACTTTGATAGTTTTCGTGGTGGGAGGTTGGTGGCCGTATAGTTGGTGCTTTGTGAGGTGTTACCTCCAGGACTTGTTCAATATTGCTCGCAGCATTCTTGTGTAATTGCCGTCTAGCTTTTTCTCCAGCCCAAGCGTCCAAGTAGTGCATCCATATAGCAGTATCGATACGACCGCAGTGGTCGTATCGATATATATATATATATATATATATATATATAAGAATTATATAAATATGATATGTATATATATATATAAATATAATATATATATATATATTTAAGAATTATTATAATTTTTTTTTTTTTTACAAAAGCATTGATTATTTTCATTTTTTTCCATCAATATTTACACCTGCTTACTTGTAGGGAAGGAATTATAAGCGGAAAGTTTATCATCGTAAGAAATAGACTAGATTGTTCGACATTCACTTTGTGCTAATGCCAAAATGCTTGTATACATCTGTCCTTCCATCGTTGTGTGTAAATCGTAGGAAAGAGTTCTTTAATTTTGGTTAAGCAACCAATCAAGGAGAAGGAAAAATCTTAATTGAAACCAGCTTTACCCCGCTGGAAAATTGACATAGTGCACTTCCTGTCTTTGGCTGGAAGTGCGTATATAGTAAATTCATATTTACTCAGTAACTTTCTGAAAAAATACTTATCTATACATTTCAAAACTAATTTTTCATTCGGGTAGTGCATGACTTGTTAGCTATCAAAACAATAGTATTTACCTGCCTACTTCCTAGTGTATAGTGTATATCCCAAGGAAAGTGGGGAAATATTATATACATATTGAAGAAAGAAAGAGAAGGAAAGAAAGACTGACAATATATCTACCTTCTGACCCTCACAACTCAAAATGTTAAGTTTGAAAATTGTTCAATTAAACAATGAAAAAGAGCAAAGAAATACGAGAGGAATTATTTGCAAAAAAAGTCTTGTTCATCATGAAGTTATTAATTGATTGATTTTAATGGCATGTCAAACTTTTCCGAGTTATTTTATGCTTAAGTTTCGAGAATCACGGTTATTTTACGTTCAGGCCAATGCTCCGGGAAACCGGAGTTCAATCCCAGGTTGAGTCATACCAAAGACACAAAAGATGGGACTTGATGCCACCTGGCTTATCACTATAAGGTGAGGATCAAGGGTAAAGTAGAGTAATCCACAGAATGGAGTAGCGTCCTCCCCTACACCACAGTGTAGTAGCTATTGAAAAGGGAGCCTTCGGGTCACCCACGACTAAGATCGCCAACAACTTTTCACTTAGTCCTACTGGATACGAATATTTTTAAACAGATCTACTCAACCCATAGGATTGACAATAATAGGTACTACCATTCTAGGTCAGAGTGGACCTGAGAATAATGGCAATGAATAGACCATACATAATCTTCATATATTATATATATTACATTACCGCAGACAATTCATCATCCCGCTGTTTTAGACGTGAACTTTCTTTTCAACTCAAAAAAGTTACCTACTACTACTACTAATAATAATAATAATTAAAGAAAATAAAGATAAAAATAGAATAAAGAATGAAAATAAAAATTACATAACAAAAACAAAACAAGAATCTGTGACGACGAATGATCTGCAGCATCAGCTTCAATAATTCCTGCTTTAAAAGTACGTTAAAAGTAATTGTTCTATATCCAGTGGGATGTTCTATCTGTTCTATGTGGATACTGCGGTCTGTTCTGATTACACACACATACAAAGTTGTTTCATATTGGAATTTAACTGCATCTTCTCGACTGAGTTATGCGAGGTGTCACTATTTTCATATTCCACTTGTTAGCATAACAAGTGGAATATGAAAATAGTGAGCACTGTCAAAGGCCTCTTCCAAACGATTCCATATGTGTACATACCCTTTTACTGTCCTATGAAATACGGCGATTGTACTCCTGCAGAGGAGTGCGGCTTCCTCTTAATTTGTATCCTTGGTATGACACTAAACAATCTATTGGTAACGCTCCAGTCCTGGAGCCGAGGGGAATGTGGAGTACTCCTTCATTGCCACTACTTCCAGATCCAATTAGTCAAATAGAATTATTTAATCATTTCCTATACTTATGCAAACAAATGATTAATATTAAATTGAGTTATTAGTTTGGACAGCAATAAAAGTGGGCAAACAAAAGAGCTCTAGCTCATTTAAAAATAATGTGACGTATATACAATTTGATTACTATATATATATATATATATATATATATATATATATATATATATATATATCGATATAAAATGACCAGCAAGGCTTGATATGCAATAAAATCAAACCAAACTTATTTTTAAGATGTGCAATAATACTTAAGTGAGCTTCAGAACTGGAGCCTCACCATCAAATAGGGCATTGGTTGGCAGAAGTGCAGTTGGTATATTCTACAGCCCCACCCGACGGGGCTATGAGTGTGAATTTTTATACATATATTTTTTCAGTTCACTTAAGTATTGTTTGACAATTCAACTGAGTGCAAACAAATGATAAACATTATGTTTAATTGTATTGTTAGAAATAGAACTGTTTGACTATTTAAGTGTGTGTAAATAAATTGCTGTTTAATTGAATTATTAATGATAAATTGCCATACTTGGAACTATTTAAACGAATGAGTAATGTTAAATAGAATTATTAATGTTAAATAGCAATACTTCTAACCACTTCAGCGTTTGTAATAATATGTAATACTTGTGTGCAAACAAATTAGCTCTGTCTCATTTAAGAATAAGATTACCAGCAAACTATTAACTTACAAATTATATGCGAAGCTATTTAACTGTCAGCGAACGAATGTGTTCTGGCTCATTTAAAAATATTACCAACAAACTATGCGTTTACAAATCATATGTATAAAGAGGATTTAGCATTAAATAATCTACAATGGTTGAAATGCCATAAAACCCAACACAACAAACCAACACTCATCTATCTATCTATCTATCTATCTATCTATCTATATATGTATATATATATATAAATTGGTGAAAGAAACTGATAATATCTCTCAACTGTACATAAAAGCCGACCTTTCAGGCCTGAAGAATTCTCCACAAAACTCAGAGTCGACTTATACGTCAGGACAAAAATCCGTATGTTAAACACAAATTAGTTAATCAGTGGTAAAGGTTTGAATAAAAACTCTGTCGTATAAGTCAACCCTTAATTCTGTAGAGTTTTTCATGCTTGAGAGATCGATTTATAAGCCACAATTTACAGTATCTATCTTTCTATATCTGGGTATATGTTAAATTATGTTGATTCTTATATAGACATACAAATCAGTGAGAAGGATTCTTCGTGATGATGTGGCTCGCGTGCAGGAGAGCAACTTCATAGAAAGGGACTTCGAGCTCTCGTCGCACTTTAATGTCGAACTAATATTCTTGAGAAAGGCATGAACTTCTTAATCCCCCAGCTATGGATTAAATGGAACTATTACTGTTCTTTAACAAGAATAGCTTTGGCATCAAATAACCCATGAAAGTTGATATGGCATGAAACAAAGAAACCAAACCATATATATATACCAGTTTTGTGGAATTGAAAATTGGCGTCAAAAAGAAAAAAATTCGACGGGGACAAATTATAAAAATTCCAGAAAAGACCCCCAAAAAACCTTACTTGTAAGATAATTCATTTCAGCTGAACTCCCCTTCTAAAAAGAAAAAAAAAAAGAAAGCAAAGAGCATAAAAACAAACTCGAGGGTAGGACAGGTTTACCTGATACTTGACAGCCTCGCCCAGAAGCAAATCAAGTTCTACATGCTTATAAAAACAGACATATACCAAATAATGACGGTATCCGTATTGGGAGTTCCGGGTGTCTGATTATAAACAGATTTTGATGTAGACTTTTGCAATATCCAATGTGCCAGAAAAAGTATAAATAATTTGTTTGTCAACAACAGCTGCGTTTTTTGTTTTTTTTACTAAACTTTCCTTAGACAGGCATACAGTCTTCTTAAAAAATGTAAACCTCTTCCAAAGGAGTTGGGTACTGTGATAGAAGTTTATAACGAATTTGTGAACAAAGATCTGCAGGTACGACGGAAACTTTGTTCGACAGGCGAGTGATCACGGGTCGTCCGCTTTGGGTTTAGAACCCAGATGAAATAAGGTTTTGTTAGAGAGCTGCACACTGATTTTGTGAGGAATATCAAGTGTTGAGAGAGAGAGAGAGAGAGAGAGAGAGAGAGAGAGAGAGAGAGAGAGAGAGAGAGAGACGGGGGGATAGACAGAAAGAAATAGAGAGAGAAAGGGGGAGAGATGTCTGGGGTTTTATTCTAAGAGTCAGTAGAGATCTAGACTTGATGAAAAGTAGTTACATTGGTAGGTTTAGTATTTAGATCTCCTAAAAAGAAATCTAAGTTCACCTTTAATAACATGTTATACACATTTATATATGGATTTGGTTAAAATTAGCTCTAACCTGATTATTGACTAAACTTTGTTTTGTTAAGAAAATGATTAAAAGATACATCAGTTAACTGGCTTTTCACGGGGTAGTGTTAACGGGCAAATTAAGCAGACCATTGCATCATTGCATTGAATTCTTTTTTCATAATTATAGCCTCGACCCTGACTAAGCTAAACACAGCAAAAACTCTTAAAATAGCTACTAACGTAACTCTTGCAATAGTAAAAGGAATCTCGTTGGCTAAAAAATAAACATCTATACAAAAACACCGCCCCATTTAAATTGCTTAGAGATTTTATAGACATCTATCCAACCTTTCAGATATAAGCAGTATTTAATACAAGGTAATTTTTAAACAGAATATAGCTGGTTTAAATTTAGAGTTTAGATTCTTCTAGATAAGTTACATTACTAAAGCTGAAGAGCCCAGTCAGCTTTACCCAAAAGAAGAGGTTAATTTATTTTTACGGATATGTCAACACGTCCGGAAGTTAAGGAATCGTGTTCATTGTACATTCATATTTGTATTTTTTCTGTAGTTGTTACAAATGATGTTTTTTGCACTAGGTCCTATGAAATACGAATAATTTTTAAACAGTTCTATTTAACTCATTGATGAAACTCTAACAAGTACAAACACTTCGGGCCAGGATGGACCTGGGAATAATGTCAATGAAGTGGTACTTCACAATCCCCAGATTTCCAGAACTGAAGCCTCGCCATCAGATGCAGCTAAGTGACATACCCAGGACATCCAGAAGAAGGGGGAAGAGAAGAAATAGATTCATGCCTTTCTCAAGGTTATAATGGAGAAGTTACGCCACTTGTGCCTCCATAGTTCCTGTAAATAAACTTTTTCTTAACATTTTAATCCCTAATAAAAAATGTTAACTAAAACATAAATCTCAAATGTCTTTTGTCTAACGTTTATCCTTTGCTCATTAAAGACCGCCTTCAACAGTCACGTTGTCATATCGCTTTGGTTTTTTTAATCTTTAAGGGTTATTTAATACTGAAATTTGATTAATTTATAAATGTTTAACTAGTTATAATTAGATTTTTACAGTTCAATTGGATTTTATTTTAAATTGCACACTTTTATTTGTCCATAATCATTTGTTTTCAGGCATTTATATGAAATATTCCTCTCTTAGACCAGTATTCTTATCTAACAACAATATTTCACAAGCAGTTACATGATTTCAAGTAAATTATAATAATAATCTTTAGTAAACAATTATAGATTCATGGAGTACAAATATCAAATTGGGACGAATGAAATGTTTGATTTTAATGAAAAAAAAAACTTAGAAATATTTAATCATTAACATAAACTCGATTGCTTCCATATCAACAAACTTACAGATTCCACGCTTGAAAAATTCTTTAGGTTTTGATGCAAAATATCAGACCAACTTGTATTCAGCCTATTTTTTTGATGTCAAGCGAAGACCCTCAAAACGATTTTGTAGTCTCTTAAACAAGTGGTAATAAGAAGGAGCAAGGTTAGGGGAATATGGAAGATGAAGCATTTTTTCCAAACCAAGCTCTTCTAAAAAATATTCTGTCTATTGAACTATGAGAGGACATGACTAAGCCTTAAATTATCATTGGTACAGGGACTTCCTGTTTAGTTCTTCTGCCGACAGATTTCCACGAGACAAGACGTAGATTAACTTTAGAATATGGACTAAAACGGTAAGAGTCTTTATTCAAGTTATTTCACATGAGCGTCGCAACAACTTTACCTCATAATTTACCACTACGTCTTCTTTTACGGATATTTAGACGAGTACCATTTTCTGTATAACCACATGTTGGCAATTCCCTATTAGACGATTGGTCCTTTAAACGTTGTATCTATCTCATGTCAATAATATTTCTCCTTAATTACATTTTCTGTTGTTGTAAATTCAGTAACTACCACTTTATATCCTCCTTAGTGACGTCTCTGTATTTTGTGCTATCAGACTATACTGTGATAGATTATTCATGTTAGCATTAGTACGGTGTAACTCTGTCAGCTTCCAGACATTGTCTTAGATGCCAATACCCAAATTAAGCCAACAATAGGCCCATTTATTTGTTGTATTCTTTCCTTTCGAACTTAATTGCAAATGTATTTCTTCATTCCAGTTTTTACACCTTTCTAAGGTAAATAAACCTGTTGACACCAGCAATTCGTCTTCGGACACTTTCCTGTGGGGAAGTGTTTAGCTACGCGCCATAAAGATTATTCGACGTTCGAGGAAACTAGGATTGTCTATAGGGAACGCGATAACAGTTGTGACACATGCATACACACATACACACACACGCACTCACACACACACACACACATATATATTTATTAACCCCCGCCTTGAATAAGCGGGATATGACACGAGGTCCTTTTTAAAAAAAACTCTTTACTCATAGATATAGCCAACTATATATATATATATATATATATATATATATATATGAATAAAGTATACTCAATATTGATGATAGAGTATGTATATCTAAGTTAGGATAGAGTAGACAAAGAGTCAACGAGACTTGGTAAAGAGACTTGGTGATTGCTTGTTCATCACCTATGCGATCGTCGGACGAAGTGTTTCCTACGCGGTGGATATCCTCTCCTGAAGTGTTGTATGGGAAAATGTGGGAAAGGTGACGATCCTGAAAGACATTCTTGGAATAGGATCCAGTTTATACAGCATGGTTACTTATGTGACTATAATGTAGTAATTTGTAAATTTTTAATTTATTTACACTATTATGTTTAATTTATTATTATTATTATTATTTACTCATTGAGAGTTTTTCACATCAGCTTAAGCTGATGGTCTTTCACTGGAGCCTGAGTGACAGCAAGTCTCCTCAAGTCTCCAGAACAGTATTCTGACTGTTCTCAATAGTGCAGTAGTTTGGATGATCTCCACTCGTCCTCCAACCTCCAAGTCCTCCAGTCCCTTTAATAATCCTTCAGTATCTGTACCAAAAGCCCCAATCATCATTGGTGCAATTGTCACCTTCATGTTCCATAGTTTTTTCAATTCCCTAGCAAAGTCGAGGTACTTATCCTTCTTTTCACATTCTTTCAGTTTTATTCTGTGTTCAGTCGGGACAGAAAAATCCACAATTTTGCAAATTGTCTTTATTTTGTTGATTATTATAAGGTCTGGTCTTCTGGGTGAGATTTAGTGATCCGTTTGTTGGTCAAACTGTCACTAAACCATCTGATGGTGATGCTATTGTTCAGGCTCTCAGGGGAATGGGGAGTTCTCCTTCATTTCCATTACTCCCAACTACACTGACCTAAAGTGGTTGTAACTGTTAGGGTCTTTCTATGAGTCAAATAGAAATATTGAATCACTATACAGGAAACCATTCTACTGTGTGCGAATAAATGAGCTCTGACTCGTTTAAAAACGTTACCTTGAAACAATTCACTTAAAAATTATGTATAAACAAGATCTGGCATTAAATAACCCACAAGGGATGGTCTGCCATTTAAGCAAATCACCAAACCTTTTCCAGTAAATGGTATTTCTATACATGAAAAGAAAAAAAAAACAGAAAATATCAAGCTTAGAAGTTTGCATTGTTTCTGGCGTAATAATTATGATGTTGGCCTGCTGCTTCTAGTCGTGTTATTACGTTTACTTTTTGACTAATATCCTTTGGAAAACGTATAAACACTCTTATTCTTTCAGCTGTGTGTTAAATAGTACCACCACGGATCTTCAAGAAGGATGGCTTTGGCATTAAATAACACATGAAGGTTGATATGCCATTAACCAAAAAGCAACCGTTGCATTGTTTCCTCACATGTTGTTTCAGTTAGAGATCGTTTGAACAGGAATTGGTTAAATCTTTAGATGACGAAAAGATATAAATTTTCTGAACTACCCTGGATATACACCCCTGGATAAAACCATCCTCAAAAAGGAAGAAAATATTATTGTTTACAATTAATTCTTAAGTTATGAAAATTAGATATTTGAAAGATTAGGTTAAGAGACATTTACGTTTAAAATAAGAAAAAATTCAATTCATTTTTTAAATATTTATATTAGCATTTATGCTTAATTCAAAAAAATTGTTTTGACATAAATATAAGACCAATGAGCAGAACTATAGAATATAAAGGCAAATTTTTTAATTCAATATTTTGTAGATCCACCGTTAGCTTTGATAACCTCCAAAATTCGGCTTAGCATACAATTACCTAGTTTCTGAAGTTGAATCGAAGGTATTTTTCCCATGCGTCTGAGAATACATATTTTTAGTTCAGAAATTGCTGAGTACTGTCGACCTCCTTCATAAACTTTTGCAACAATCTCCACAAATTTTCTATAGGAGAAGCACACTGGGTGGTCAAGAAGTCTTATTTTTGTTCAAGCAAGTACTTCTTTGTTATTGATGCATTGTGGAGATCAGCATTATCTTGCTGAAAAATCCATTCTTCTCCGCATAGACGACGCCCTTTTTGCGCGAGAGATAAATCATTTCGCATCATCACATAATCTGCTGATTTTTGTCGATCACTGACAAATTGCAGTTTAAGTTTTCCTGAATATGATAAGTTCCCCATATCATAAGAGATAATCCTCCACTATGCCTTGTTGAGAAATTCACTTTTGAAAAAGTTTTTGCGCGCCGGTAATTCTGAAAGCCATCTTCACCGAATTGAATTTCTTTTCGTCTGGGAAAACAAATTTTTTGCCACACTTTAGCACTCATGTTTTGATATTGATGAGCATATTCTATCCGTTTCTCTTTGTTCTTCATAGTTAACCCTGGACAGGGAATTCTTTTCTTATTCTTAATTTTTTCGTTGTTTAAATGCCTTTTAATTGTTCTAGAACTGAAAGAAACATCAATTAGAGATTTCAATATTTTTTATGATTTACCTAACGAACAATTCTTCTCTTGAATTGTGGTGATACTTTTTCTAGCCTACCGGTCAGTTTTCTTGTTCCAAACTTATTTGGACTTTTCAAGTTATTGCAGATAACGGTTTTACTGAGTCTTAAAGCCTTCAAAATTTCTCTGAAATTTTCCGATTCTTTTCAGAGTTGAAATCTCGCCTTTCTCAAATTCAAATAGTTTAGTTTCTTTATCCATTTCTGTTTTTAGTATTCAAACTATTACAGTTTTAATAGCTTTTATATTACGTAGACTATATATAATAAATCTTTCAATGAAAATAAGTCCTTTTTTCTTTAGTTTTTAATAGTGGTCTTATATTGATGTCAAAAACAAATTTTGAAATTTAGCATAAATGCTTTTATACATATAAAGAAGGAATTGAAATTTTTTCTTATTTTAAATCTAAATGTTTCTTAACCAAATCTTTCATATATCTGATTTTCTTAATTAAACAATTGTAAACAATATCTTTTTCTTCATTTTTGAGGGTGGTCTTATATTTTTGTCCAGGGGCATATATATATATATATATATATATATATATATATATATATATATATATATATATATATGCTATTTACAAAGAAAACGCGTATACATAAAAAGACGTATACATTAAAATGTGTATATATTAAAAGACATTGGATGTGCTGTTTAACGTGTGTTAAAACCTGTTTTGTTTTACTGCAACTGTCATTCAGATCTGAAAATTAATGAAAAATAAAAATATTATGAGAAACTTCAACTTAGGTATGTTTTTATTTCAAATTCAAAGTCTCTTTACGAAAATTCCTATATAGGGAAATTTACAGAAAAAAACGCAAAGTCTTCAGAGGATGATTTTATTTTTAGAATTATGATGAAAGTCTAAAAACGAAACGTTTAATGTTAGCAAATTCTATAGATAAAATCATCCTCGGAAGACCTTGTGTTTTTCCCCTTCCAGAACATTTTGATATATATATATATATATATATATATATATATATATATATATATATATATATTACCAGTCAAAAATATTTGGTAACCCTCAAAAACTTTTATTTTTCATCCTAAAAGTGTTATAATTAATGAAACAAGTTAAGCACCACAATGTTTTAATTTATCATACTAAATACGAGTCTTCCTCAGTAAATTTGACCTTAATATAACCACATATCTTTTGAAAAATTGATTTGAAGGCGTTTTTCTTCTTTATGGACGTTGCCCAGCGGTAAAATCTATTATTCTTTTGTTTAGATTAAAACCTAATTTTTTCATCTTTCTTCCGAATAAAAACTTTTTTCAACAAAATTCCAAAAACACGTGAACTTACTCTTGAACAAAGACAAGAGATCATTACTTTAAGGAAAAGGATATTGAAATAGAGAAATTTCCAAAAAATAAATAGTTTCTAGAGCTAAAGAGGATTATACAGTTTGGAAACATCAGGAAACCGGACAAAACAAGACCAAAAATAGGGCTGATAGACCAAAAGCTACAAGAGCAAAGGACAATTTAATCAGCCACCAGCTCGCGTGACTGAAGGATGGCTGTTCCAAACATCTGAAACAATGTTGTGAAATTAATATGTCAACATCTACTGTGAAGAGAAGACTGTGTGAAGCTGGCCTGTGTGAAGCTGGCAGAATGCTCCAATACGGAGGTAAAACAATGTCAAAAGTCTCTAGTCGGCCAAGGCGCACAAAACTGGATGATAGAGCAGTGAAATAAATTCCTTTGGACTGAGGAATTAAATTTCGAAGTCTTTAGTCTAAATAGGAGGGTATATGTGCTCGAAAATTTGGTGAAAGAGTTGTAACCCCCTGTATCTAAGCATGGAGGAGATTCTGTTATGGTTTCGGAGGCTTTTGCCGATTGCAAAGTCGGAGATTTGCAATAGTTGAAGGGCAGTTTTAATCAGACAGGATATCACAGCATACTGCAGTATCACTCGATTCCATCTGGAACACGGCTTGTGGCTCAAGGATTTGTACTCATGCAAGATTATGACCCCAAGAATACTAGTAAACTCTGCCAAAGGGACATTAAAAGTGAAGAGGAACAGCTCGTCCTTCAACTGATGTCTTGACCGGCGAACTCAGCGGACTTAAATCCCATTGAACTGGTATGGGATGAATTTGACAGGGCTCAACAACCCACAAGCCACTCTTATAGAAAAGCTGGGCAGAACAATCTTCAGTCTACCTCCAGTCTTTGGTAGAAACATTGTAGAGAATCTGTGAAGGCCAAAGGGGGTCATTTTGATGAATCAAAAGTTTTAAAATTTTTTTTGTTTCTCATGATTAATTTGTATTCAATGTGTCTCGGGAAGACTTGTATTTAGTATAATAATTAAACCATTGTAGTGCTTAACTTGTTTCATTAAAACTAACACTTTTAGGAAGAGAAATAAAAATTTTGAGAGTGGCCAAATACTTTTAACTGGTACTATATATATATATAAATTAAATGAGAAAAAAGTTGATCAAATGTATCTGTCCATCTGTTCATATCTGCATATGTTTCAAATTATGTTTTTCTCATATAAACATTTTCTAATAAGAGTGTATTTATCTACGTGTGTGTGTGTGTGAGAGAGAGAGAGAGAGAGAGAGAGAGAGAGAGAGAGAGAGAGAGAGAGAGAGAGACAGACAGACAGATTCGTTTATTTTGTTGGTTTTTACGACATGCTATTTCTTGTTGGATTCTTAATGCAGAACTCAGTCATTTTTTTGCAGGCAATTATAGTTTCAAGTGTCTATTCTTATTCAATTGCACCCAGTTATATACTGGGTGGAACGATAAAATTGTCATCCTAAAGAAAACAACACTACAGCTTTATTTTAAAAGTTTTATTGAAAAAATCAATTCAGATAACTTGATTATGTAGTAGAGCTAACATCTATTCAATGTAGCCGCCTTCAGCCTCAATCTCTGCCTCGATACGGATCCGGAACTGGGAGCATGCCTTTTCCACAAGCGCCGGCGGGAGCTCATCAAATACTCGGCGGATGGCGGCGATCAGGCTGGCTTTGGTGTTGTGGGAGGTCGTGTTAGTAATGTTCTCGATGTATGACCAAACGAAGTAGTCCAGCGGGTTCAGGTCGGGGAGGGGGCCAGTAAGTGAAGGGTACAAAGTCGTAGCCCTTCTTCTGAAGCTAAGCCTGGGACTCTTTGGTCTTGTGGGCCGGCGCCGAGTCCTGCTGCCACACCTAGGGTCTGCCACCGGCCACCTGATTGCACCAGGGGATCACCACACTCTTCAGCACATCCAGGTACGCTTTGGTGTTGACTTTCAAGCCGACTTCGAAGGTGTGAGGTGGCAGGATGTGGCCCTCACTTGAAACCACACCAAATACCATAGCCGAAAACATTGTTTTCATCACCCAGGGTACGTCCCTGTTATTCCTGGCAGTCCAGATTTGCATTTTGAGGGTGCTGGCAATGGTCCTGTTGTCATAGAGAGCATGAGTTGTACAGCGGCGCATCTCCGATCTCGCTCGTTGAACATTGTCACTTTCAGACATGATAGAAGGCTCCTATCGCTCTTAGGATTTGTACACAACTGGCCAACTAGTAGATGGTCTGCAACAAAAAAGAAAACCGGTTTTCATTAAACGGAAATGGAATCTTGTCCTCTTTTCTAGGGCGACAATTTTATCATTCCACCCTATAGTATTCTTACCTGATAATGATAGTTTTTAAACAGAAAGCCAGAGAGAGAGAGAGAGAGAGAGAGAGAGAGAGAGAGAGAGAGAGAGAGAGAGAGAGAGAGAGAGAGCAGGTGAGTATATTCAAACTCTGAAAAGTCCTTTTTAAAGATTCTCTTTAAAATTTCTCGACCCAAGGTGGGAGGCATCCCTGTGGTTAAACATTGCTCTATGATCCTCTCCGCACCAAAAAATAAATAAATAATATAAATAAAGAAATGAAAAATTAAAAAATAAAAACAAAAAATATCCGCGCCTAACAATTCCCAATTTAACAGCAAAGTCTTTCCTTGATTATTAAAGCTTTCTTTTTCTTCCTCGTTGCCTGTGAACAGGTGCGAACATATGCCAGCCTCTGTTGACACAATATACGCATTAACTTGAATAATTTAGATGGTTTTCACTGATTGATTAATATTGTATATTTAATCACAATAATGAAAATAAAGCATTTGTAGATCGGTGGGCGACTGGCTATTGTGAGTAGGGCGACAATTATCAAAATCAAAATCTATCCTATTTTCCATATGAGTGTTTAATTGTATCATTTTTTTTACCAAAGTGCTGGGCAATTTGAATAGTTTTAAAGACTGCATTTACCTAAGCTCTTCGCCACGGCAAGATATGTATGACACAAGGCCAATTTTTTAAAGCGATATAAAACTGGTTTGAATTCCTAGATTGCCTTAGTAAAGTTAAAGAACTCAGTTTATCGATAACCGAAGGGAGAACGTATAGATTCATGCCTTTCCTAAAGACATTTGATTGAAGTGAAACCTAAACCTGTATTTGATGGCTGAGTTATTTCTTGATCCTTAATGTCGATTTCTCATTATTTCTATTTTCTTTCAAACAGGTTTTCCAAATTTGGGGAATTGTTCAATCCTTTTTTTGTGGTCAGAATGCTGGATCCACCCTCTCAACTCCAACCTACCTCAATTTGTATTTTATACCCTTATCTGCTATCAGCAACGTTATAAGATAACTCCCTTATTTCTCCCATTCTTTTTATATTAAACGAGCAAACGAGATCCACGAGCGAACACAACTGTCTTTCGAGACGATTCTATTTATTAAAATGCGTAGACGAAGGAGAAGTCTCAAAAATTATCAGCGACTAATATTTTTTCTATCAGATCGGCCACCCTGACATTTTTCTAATGCAAACAATCCTGCCTTTTCTAATAATTTCATTAGCTGATAAGACGGCCTCGTCTGCCGGTCAGAGTAATTTTTACCAAATTTTTCGTCTTTTATTTGTTTAGAAAATAACAAGCAATTACAATTTTCTTATCAGATCTTGGTCATTTTAACGCTAACAAAACTATTCCTTCCTGATAATCTCAGAAACAATTCAGACTTTTTTTTTAGCTCAAGCCCGGCTGTTTGTCAAAGTCATTTTATCTTTTGGTTTATCAAATGTTTTCTTTGTCCAAAAATATTTAGTCGATTAAGATTTTCTTAAGAGTACAACCCTAACCCTTTTAATTTACTCTTCTTGCTTTCAATGGATAACTCCCCCAAGCTCCACTGACACACTATTACTTTATATTTAATAAATAATGTATTTTTACATGTGAATCATCCCCATTACCCCCATCAGTATTACCATTCGCTATTTTGACCCATTATTGAAGAAAGGCCTTTTCCAGTTCCTTCCATGACGCCCAAGACTGAGTAAGCAATGCGATTTCTCGAGTGAGTGTTGGAGTGGCTAACCCGCTGGACTGCAATATTGTACTATCTCTCCATTTTCTGCGAGGTTTTCTTCCTACTTTACTGGTTATTTCGTTGACAGAAATTTTTTCATTATCCCTTTCTCTGCCCCATCAGCAGGGCTTAAAATTTGCCGACTGTTTTCTCTTACATAGCGTTTTCCTGACTTTGAAACTAAACGACATCTGAGGGTAAAGCAGCAGTTTTGGAAATCTGATGAGTGGTGCCTTTTCCAATTCCTTCCACGACGCCCTTACCTGTGTAATACTCTGCCATGTTTTACCAGTAAATGGTACGATCTCTTGGGTGCTAATTAATCATTTGATGATGAGGCTCTTGTTCTGAAGAATTTGGAGTACTTCTTCATTGCCTGGCCCACTGTGACCCGGAGCAATTGCACTTGTTAGAGTTTCATTTATAGATCAAGTAGATCTATTTCCAAGCCGACCTTGATGTATAGCAACAGGTACTGGGCTTTCTATTTGGGAGGTATATGGCAGGGGTATATTTCAAGTTAACTGTGTTTGTTCGGTTTATTTGTTTATTTAGGTGTTTATGTCACCCCAAATCTACCCATCCTATTTCGAAGCCCCTCATTCAATTTGTTATCAAATCTATTTGGGGATAGTGTCTGAAGACGGTTTTTATCTTCGTGTGTTTCTTTTATCACCGTTATGCTGCCCAATCCATTTTTTCGATTCTTTCTCTAATGGAGAAGCTTACATCTAAGTTAAAATCGTCAATGTTTGAGCGGAAATGTTCTAAAGAATTAGTTTGTAGTAATCCGTTGATTTCATTCTCTGTTTATAGATATTTAGTCCAAAGTAAAATGACCAGTCGAACTTTCCAATGTTTTGTTTTTAACAGAATATATAGTCCAGTGAAGAAATTTCTTTTTTCACTCATGTGATTCAATATATTTAATTCAATATATATATATATATATATATATATATATGCTCTTACAGAATTGGTCTTAAATAGGTACATCCCAAACAATTTTTTACAAGGAAATACCAGTTTACAATGGCTAGGTTTGGCATAAAATCCGACCGGAGAAAGAATATAATATGGAAAATTAAATCCTGACGTTTCACCAGAAATGAAATCTTATTTTGCCAAAATGAAGTTTCCCAAAGGCAAAGGAGAGAGGAGCGTGTTTCCTTTTATTTCACCAACACGAAGTCTCTCAAAGGTAAGAGAGAGAGAGAGAGAGAGAGAGAGAGAGAGAGAGAGAGAGAGAGAGAAATGGTGTCTCCTTTTGTTTCATACAAGGGAGAGAGAAACGTTGTGTCCTTTTATTTGTCGTGTGTAGACTCCGTTTTTAGTCGAACTAAAATTTCATTTCTGTGGAAACATGACAGATCAATTATTTATCTTTCTTTCTTTACCCATATTCAACAATGAAAACGGATATTATAAGGTTTTATTTTTTTTACCAAATTCTACAGCACTTAAAGTCTGTTAGGGAAAACAGGAATATATAGTAGTCCAAAAATTAGTTTGCCCATTATATATATTTATTTAGAGATTCAGTATTTTAAACAACTGAAGGTGCTAATTGAAGTGAGGCTTAGAATAATCTGTGGAGATGAACCTCTACCAAATAGGTCATGCTCAGGATACCCTGGGCATGACACTAAATAGTCTATCTTGAGTATGACATTAAACTGCATCTGATAATTAGGCTCTAATTCTTGAGAGTGTAGAGTACTTCTTCATTGCCATTACTCCCAGGCCAACTCTGGCCCGGAGTGGTAATCCCTGTTAGAGTCCCATATATGGGTCAAATAGATCTGTTTATAAATCATTCATATTAGGCATGAATACTTGATATCATAAGATACTTTAGATAATATCATATAATACTTGATATCATATAACCGAGTTGAACTAAGCAACCAACAACAAAAAATTATAAGTTGTTGTTGGCCGACTGCAGTCGAGGGCAACCTGAAGACTCCCTTTTCATTAGCGACTATACCGAGGTGTAGCGGAAAGCACAACTCGTTTCCCTGGATTGTTCCAATTACTCTAGACACGTACCTTATAATGCTGAGTGTTGAGCAAGAAGCCATCAAATACCATTTTTGAGTTTTTGGGGTCGAACCATTCGCGAACACTCTAACTACTATGCCTATTATTTGACTGAATTTTTCAGATGAAATTAATTTACAAATAAAGACGAAAGACTAGAGGAACATTGAAAAGCAGTAGTACAAGGTAAAATCGAAAAGTTGGGTAGAGTTGATCTTATATGGAGGGAAAAGGAAACCATCCACCCTTATGGAATGAAGTCAAAATTATATATTAGAATAAACATGGGAGAATAAGACGTCTCCCGGGAACAGTGCATATGTTCGGCTATTCCGACCTTGTGAGTTGACCAAGAATAGAGATTACTACAATATGCGAACCATGAATTTAAAAAAGTTTTGTTAGATTTTTTAAAAATTGCAATATGAGAAAAAGTAAAAGAAATTATA
The DNA here is from genome assembly GCA_963585895.1 of Sepioteuthis lessoniana. Classification (NCBI taxonomy): domain Eukaryota; kingdom Metazoa; phylum Mollusca; class Cephalopoda; order Myopsida; family Loliginidae; genus Sepioteuthis; species Sepioteuthis lessoniana. The sequence goes on from OY757934.1 coordinate 4,446,506, forward strand.
TATACAAGTAATCAGTAGTAAAAAAAAAAAAATAGGGTTATAAGTCCAAAAGATTAACTGAATTTTCCGATTAGATCCGGGGCGTAACGGATTAAGGCATTCAGCTAATACAGCTCTTGAGAGGTTGCAGGTTCAATCCTGACAACAGGCGAAAATACCTGGTCATGGTTAACAGAATTAAAACAGTCTAACTCCATGGATTAAATAAAAGGTTCGGTTTAAAGTTCTCTGACGGTTCCCAAATTCGAGATGAAGGCTCCCGAGTTCGAGAACAAATACCAGAAGAAAGCCGAAGAGTGTATCGGCTGATACATTGTGTATATAACAAAAAAAGAAGATAATAATCCGAATAATATGAATAAACGTACACTGTAAGTAAATCCATTAGAATCATTCATTGTGTAGACTTCTGACAACCTCATTTAAGTTATTCTAGTGTGACTAGATCTTTATTTAGATTTTGACATTAGTTTTTATATGAATACTTTTTGATCCGATTTCTAATATATATATATATATGTGTGTGTGTGTGTGTTTATGTGTGTGTGCGTGTGTGTATAGGTATCAAACGATATATATATATATATATATATATATATATCGTTGCGCTCGTTATCATGCTATCATAAATCCCAAGATAATCTCCTGGCAAACAAGAAAGCGCATAATAAGGTAAACCTATGAATGTCAATTCTCCTGCTTACCTCGTTTTCTCCTGATTTCCCTTGGCGTATGTTGCCGATGTTATTGGGAAGTTTGTGCGCTGTTGTGTTTGGTGCATTCGACACAAACACTAATTAGACTAATTCAAATAAGTCATCAACATAGGGAAACGCCCTGCTCCTAACACCTATAGCATCCCACCGCACATCCAGCAAATTCCGCCCTGAACTGCTCGCTTTTTGGGGTGGGAGTACCGGAGGGACAGAAAAGAATCAAGATACTGTGGCTCAAAGCTTTAAAGGATCATCTCCTTCATGGGATTCTTGACTAATCGTCATATACTCATTAATTTTAATTGAGTAATGCTGAATTATATATACTTGCTGAAACCCCTCACCCGTTGGATTTTAAGTTATATAAATACGACGATGAATTTTACTTTTTATTGCAGCAATAGAAACAGTCATTACACTTAACAATGTTTTATGAGGATTTATAGGTTAATAAACGTCATTGTGTAGTTAACATTTATAGCACCCTGATGAACGGAAAATGTTATTGGAAACTTTCAGCTGGATATCAATTTCATACGGTTAAATCAAAAACATTCTTTTTGAATTCTTTATAGTACATCAACCTTTCAGGGTTATTTAATGTCAATGCCATCCTTGTAGAAGAATAGCGGTGATACTATTTAACAAATAGCTGGAAAAATAAGGGTGATCATAACTTAGCCTAAGGTATAATCTGAAAGTTAGTCATGACGCGATTAGAGTTCAAACTCGCTTACATCGAGGCGGCAGTCCAACGCGTTAGCCACTACACTCTAAACAAAAACAAAGACTGAGTTTAGATAACCTGATGCACATAAATTAGTTTTCCATTTTAATATCATATTTATATTGTAAATCAAATCCCTTACAAAACTGCATAAAATTTTAAATCAAGATAATTTAAGTCAGGAAAATTTAAGTCAAGAAAATTTAAGTCAAAACTGCATAAAATTTTAAGTCAAGAAAATTTAAGTCAAGAAAATGCGGGGGAAAATTTAGAAACTTCAGATTGTGTTTTGAGAAAAATTGTGAAATTATCACTTTCTTCGATTATTTGTTGAATAGGAGGTCAGAATTGATAAACAGATGTAGACACATTAAGAGAAATCTTTCAAGTTCATTTGGTCCCGATTTACTTAAAAAAGACCTCTATAAAAACATAAAAAAATAAACAAAAATAATGTTACTTAGGGTAAAACATTTTCCAAGCTCTATCGGTCAGTGTTTGTGGGAGTTCCCATGGCGTAATGACTAAAGTACTGGACTGCTGCCTCGAAATAAACGAGTTCGAACTCCAGTCACGCTATGGCGTTCACTTTTGTATCAATACAGTTGGGAAATATATGGGCCTCCTTACCTCCATAGCTATGTGTTAAATAGTGCGCTTGTTATTCTTCTATGCGGAGGCCTTTGGCATTAAATAACCCACGGAAGTCGATATGCCATTAAATAAAAGAAACCAAACCTACCAGTGAATATTACGCTTCTAATTTTATTGATAGAGGAGTAACACTATTGGTGCTTGTAGGATCTCCTTATAATACACAAGTGTAGCGTTCTGTGTGTACATGTGTGTGTCCGTATATACTTAATACTTAAAAAAAAAAAATAAATGAAAGAAAGGAAGAACGGAAGGTGAGATTTCTGACGTTTTTTGTTGCAATCTTTAAAGAAAGAGAAAATTGAAGTGTAAAAAAATAAAGAACGAATCATGTGAATTGTAGCTTGCCACATCGAAAGAGAAAAGAAAAGAAAGCAAACAAGTTGTCAAGTCAGCAGTTATAACAGCAGACTGACTTGAGAATTAAAAAAAAAAAAAAAAAAAGAAAAAGAAAAAAGTAAAAAAGAAAGAAAGATTGAAAGAAAGAACTGAAGGCGAGATCTCTGTCGTTTTTGTTGTAGTCTTTAAAGAAAGAAAAAATAAAGTGTAAAAGAAAGAACGAAAAAAAAAAAAAAGAACTGAAGGTGAGATCTCTGACGTTTTTGTTTGATTTTTCCGATAATTCTAAGTTTGCTGCATGAAAGTTGTGTTTTTTATTACAATAACATATGAGATACTTTTCATTTATTGATTCATTCTTTTTCGATTCTGAAATCTTTTTAATCTGGATTATAAAAAATATTTTATATAAGATTCAACCGTCATATTTGACGGGTGTATTCTAGTGTAAATATAAGCGGAATTCATCTTTGAAAAGGAAGCATATTGTACGTCTGATGATTGAGTACAACTCACGTAACTGGCAGTACATAAATCCTATTTTAATTCGTTTTTATTCACGAAGATTTCAACAAGATTCTAAGATTTTTTAGAGTGAGGAAGAGAGAGAGAGAGAGAGAGAGAGAGAGAGAGGCAAACAGACAGAGAGAAAGGGGAGAAGGATAAAACATAAAAAGCACCGAATATGACACGGAACTAATGATTGTTTTTTCACTGATCTCGTGACCTGGTTTGGTCGTGGTGGGCGCTACTCATTTTGCATGTCCTTAACTGGAATAGCCTGGTGGTGCCCATCCCTCTCCAAGTCTGCAACTGGTTTGAATTCAGAGTTTCCCTTGTTCTAGACTCATCCCAGTCGGCTGGGGTAATAGAATTCACCGACTACATCTGTGCAGAGAGGTAAGCTTTCCACCCAACAAGTGTCCTGTATTTAACACTAAACTATCAGAGGGTGAAGCTCTTGACCTGGAACTTTGGGGAATGTGGAGTACCCCATCATTGTCATTACTTCCAGGCCTTTTTGGAAGGTAGTAACTGTTAACTCTCCATTGTCAAATAGAACTGTCCTGAGTTAGACACTAAACTGGATCTGATGGTGAGGCTCGAGTTTTGTAGCTTTGAGGATTGTGGTTTAGCCCTGTTTGCAAATTATTTGCTAATTAGATAGGAATAATTGATATCATATAACCGAGAAAAAAAACCCGGCAAAAACAGAAAAGCACCCCCCAGTAAAAAAACAAAAACAAAGCAAAACAAAAACAAAGCAAAACAAAAAACAAAACAAAGAAACAACTATTCTCAAGAAGTTAAACAGTGAAAAATTGTCGTGAACAATTAAAAATTAAAATGTAATTATAAAGGAATATTCCTGCTTCTTATTTAACTTTTTTATTTAACACACACACACACATATATATATATATATATAAATTTATACTACCATCCACAAGTGAAACGGACCGTAAACAGATGTACTGTCTTTACTTTATCCTTGTAAAATGACTTCGTTTTCCCCGTGTAATTATTATCAGCACATGATAGCTGAACTGTATCCATAGTAAGATGTTCAGGGAAGTTAACTGCATGGATCAAAGAACTAGAAAATTGATGACCATGTATGAAGTCTTCCGTTAGTTATTACTGTAAATGCAAAAGGAAAGAAGGGAAATAGCCGACTCTCAGCATTAAAGATTGTTCTGATTAGGCTGTCAAAAGATTTTAGGATCAGGATGTGTAATGAAATATTATAGCGGTCGGAAGTTGTCGTTAAACTAAAAAGAGACAAATGAATTAAAAAATCCAAAAATAAATACCCGAAAGTCGCAAAAGAGTTTCTACCGAAGAGATTTTAAATAAACTTTTATTTGCAATTTGTGGCCAAAAAAAAAATTTTCTTCAAAATCCTTGTTTTTATCACTACCGAGAATTAGTTGGTCTTATTTAGATGGTTTTAGAGATAGGAGGTAGGTGGCCGTACAGCTGCTGTTGTATGGGATTTTATTTACAGGATTTGTTCAATATAGTTCGTAGCATTGTCGTGCAGTTCTCGCCAAGCCTTTTCTCTATACGCTTAGTCTGCCTCCATGTGGTGCATCCATACAGTAGAATTGACACAATCGCTGCTTGGAAGAAGTTGCATTTTATTTCATCGGATAAGTCAGACTTCCATATGATCAATAACCTTTATAGAGAGCTGTCTATGTCTTTGTTAGGCGCAACTTGACGTTATTTTCTGTTGATGAGACACAACTACTGAGGTATGTAAACTTAAAGCTGAGTTGAATCTCCCCATAAATAAGCTAATGAGTTGAAAAAGGGGTTAAATTACTTCTATTAGAAATTTATCTGCTGTCACACATCCTACTCGTGGCGGAAGAGTAAATACATAGATTAATCAAAATCATGAGAAAACTTATGGGAAAAATCATGGGAAAACTTATTACTTTTGAGCTTCCTTTCTAAAGTTTCAAGTATAAAATATATTTTTAATAGTTTTGATATAATTTCTAATCAAAATGTTTAAAAAAAAGAATAAAAAATAAAATTAAAAAAAAATGAAAATTTTAAAAGAATTTTTAAGACTTCACACACTGACGTTATCTTTTAGAATTTGTAAAAAATTTTAATTCGTAAAATAGTTTGGAATTAGAAACATCTATATCAAATACGATAAACATTAAAAAAAAAAAAGAAACTAAACACTAATTACGTCACCACATTGTCAAACAGAACGCTATTAATTATTTCTCCATTTTTATTTTTATTTTTCATTCAAAAGTAATTTTCGGATGACACATCACCCTGAAGATACTTTGAAAAAAAAAAAAAACAACAACAAAAAACCCTACCAAACCCACAAAAAACGACCCCCACACCCCAGCAAAAGCCGGAATATTAATATTTGGCATATTATCTTATATAAACAAATAAATACATCCTGTCTATTTCAGTCGATTCATATCTATCAATCTATCTATTTATCTCAGCTTTCTTATATCTCTATTGCTATTGTAAAGCTCTTAAATAACAGATGACAAAATTTTACATTTTTCCGCTCAATGTAAGGGCTTATCTTCATAGGAAATGGGATCAGCGGTCCGTTGTTGGTATTATTTGATAAATTATTCAGGCTAGTATGTGGTCTTTTTCGTTTTAAGCGGCTCGAGTTCAAATCTTGGTTTGCGTTTAATTTCGCGTTAATGCCCTTGAGAAAAGCATGTAATTATCACTTCTTCTTCCGGCTAAGGTTAAATAGTAGTTAACCTTCTAAGTCAGCCAGTCTGAGAGAAAAAAAAATCTCTGAAGTCAATCCAGCTTATCAGTTATCACATCCTCCTCGTGACGGAACACTAAGTACATACATCAATCAAAATCATGGGAAAACTTATTACTTGGTCATATTTAGAGCTTCCTTGCTCAAGTTTCAAGTATAAAATACCATGTGGTTAGACAATGAAATTGATTGGGTAAAACAAATTTGTTGAAAAAATTGCAACGTTTATGTGTCTATTTTTCGTTTATTATATATATATATATATATATATATATATATATATTGTAATTTGATTGAAGCATTGCACAAATTATTTTATTTCATTGTATTGTATTAATTTAGAGGGCTATTGTGCGTAATGATAATTATTTGAGTCTAACTAATTTCAAAGTTAAATTTAATCGTCAGAAACTTTTTTTAAAATGAACACGATGTTGGGTGTTCAAATTTTTTTGGGACGTTGGAAACATGGTGCCACATGAAGTGTTTAAACGCCAATTATTATTTTTGCATGTGATTAAATTTCATGGAATCAGGATGCACGTGTGTTGAGGTATTCTTTAGTTCTGATGTGGAGGGGTCTGATTGAACTTCTTATGTAAAAATTATGGCATTTTAAGCAAATTAAACGATAAATAGTGTTAGTTTTTTGGAATATATTTGAATCTCTTATTGGGCAGTTGGCTAGAGTGCATGTTGTGATAGTATTGATATTTTTCTTTGTTAGGCATTGCGTAGTGAGGGTCCGGAGTGGACCAGTTGTATATCAAGTTTTTCCTTGTAAATAACTCTGCATATTTCTTTGGTGATAATTTCACTGAAATGTGGTAGTTTCAGGAAACAGGTGTCAGAGGGTCTATGTAGTTTTCGTGATTTATCATTTAAATGTCGTGTGATTGATGTTGGATAATCATTGTTTCTGAAGGTGTTTATAAAGTGTGCAGTGTGTGTAATTTTGACTTTTTCTTCGCTGCATCTACTGTGAATTCGTTTAATCTCATTTCTAATATAATTTGTTTTAGCACTGAGTGGAAGTGCTGATTTGAAATGCACAAAGAGGATTTTAGTGGTGGATATTCTATAGAAACTAGTTTAAATCTTACTATTTGGTGAAATTTTGGATTTTAAAATCTAGGAGTTATCTCGATGTTCTAAGTTAAACCGTATATGTCGTCTATGTTTTGGAACTTCTCATATATGGCTGTGGCTTGTTTTCAGGATGATGTCAACAAGAGTATATCGTCTTGGGAAGAATATGTAGATGGATAGTGCACGACGTTTTAGTTGGTCCATATATGAAATGACTAGTATGCTTAATATAATGGATCCCATGGGTGTTCCTGTTTTTTGTTTGTTGGTATTTCCGTTGTAAGTGAAGTATTGTCTACCATAATGGATCATCGTTGGTGCATATCTGTTGCTGTTAGTTTATGGCAATATAAGTTCTTGGAGATTATATGTTCTGATATGATATTGATTGTTGAGTGTGCAGGTACTGTGGTGTAGAGAGAGATTACATCCAAGCTGAATGCGTAATTATTTTGCGTAAGTTGTTCTATATTTAGTTGTGTTAGTCTGCGGATGACTTCATCAGAATTTTTAACATATCCTGAAAAGGTGGGAAGCAAAGATTTCAATATTTGTGCGAGAAGTCATGATATTTTATAAAGGCGTCCTTCTAAGCTGGAAATGATAAGTCTGATCTGGAGTGTTGTGATGAGGTGGTTGAAACTGGGTAGTTTGTTATTTCGAGTAATAAAGTTATTCTTGTATTTATTAGACTCAAATAATTATTATTTCGCATCGCAATAGCCCTCCAAATTAATACAAAACAATAAGATAATATATACCATCAGCGTTATCATTAAGGCCAACCAACAATACGGATTTCTTTGATTCCCGCACGCCATCCGTTGCTATCGGCTATCGAAAATGGTAAGTTTTCTCGACGGCACCCAGTGTTCACACAGAGCTGTTGAATTAACTGATAACACATTTGATCTGTGTATTTATCTGTATACTGTTCCATCTCTGTGATTAAAATTTGACTCTAAATTAAATGCATTGTTACACTCGGCAAAACTTAATAAACTCAAAATAAACCATACAAAACATGATAACTTGGACGTACAATGATCAGGATTCCTTAACAATATATACCTAAAGGTATAAAATAATCCAAGACTCGTTGGCATTCAATGATATTGTAACAGCAGGCATTGTACACAATATAGATATTAGACTAAGCAGGGACCTTGTGCCAGATTTGGATAGTGCAATGTAAAGAAGTGTGTGGAGTGATTAACGAGACGGATAAATCTGGTGTGTGCGTGATTCTTGTGAAGTGTAAGGAACCAGAGATTTAATAGAAAAGGGAAGAGGAGAGAAGTAATGGCGGGTTGCTCGATATTCGTTGTTTTGGTTCCGATTGTGTGAACGTGTTTTTGCAGGATTTGGCTTGAAAGCATTGTTGTCGGTGGTTGATTAGTAAGGATCTTATTCCCTAGACGAGAGAAACAAAACAAGTTTGTCTGCAGACGCATATTTCTCTTTACACAACGTACCCGCAACTAGAAAAAAAAAACCCCTACAAAACAATGCTTTTATGATTATTGTTCATGATTAGAATTTTTTCTATTTCCTTGTTCATTATTCATGATTATATATGTACACAATCTACCGTTTGAAACCCCTGGGACTAGATGTTTTTCAAAATTTGGATTTTGACGGATTTGAAAATGGGAGTACTGGTACTGTATATAGGGTAGACAAGTCGATTATTAGGGAATGGCAGTGTTTCAGTTGTAAACCTTGTAAATATTCATACTTAGTGAAGTGAATAATGGCAATAAATGGTATTAGAGTTTTTATGTTAAGGAAATACGGTAAACATAAAAGATATCAAACGAGAAAAAGATATGAAATTTATTAAACCAGAAAAAAATATGAAAATTATTAAACGAGAAAAAGATATGAAAATTATTAAATATGATAAAGATGTTAAAATCATTAAATGAGAAGAAAGCTTTTATTAAAATTATCAAATTTGTAAAAGATATCAAAATTGTTAAATGAAATATTATCAAAATTATTAAATGAGAGAAAGCTATCAATATTACAAATAGACATTTTATTAGGTCAAATAAGTTATGAAAATCCAAAAAATATTTGCTTTTTTTAAATTTCACATGAATCACTATATACCAGTAATTGTTATATATATATATATAAAACAGAATTATATATATATATATATAATGAACAAAAGTTATAAGATAAATCGGAACGTTTTAATGCTATTTATTTTTTTTTCATTGTTCTCACAAGTTTCGACCTAAGGTCATCATTAAGAGAACGCTTTTTGGGAACTATAAGAGAAAGGAAGAAAAATCAACTGCTGACATCGTACATCCATACGTTCAATGAAAATTATTTTCTTGTATCCAAGTGTCCTCAAGTAAACTTTTAATTCTGTTTACTGGACACCTGGAACTAAGCCCTACATTTGTGAGATATACATAAAGAATTGGAGGAGTGTTTCAAATTAGACGTGACAGCTTCATTTGTTTATTTAGGTATTGATTTGTCACCCCAAATCTGTTTATCCTATTTCAAAGCAGAACCATTCAGTTTGATTTTTCACACGGTCCTGTCGAATAGGAAAAAATTTTAAACATATAGATGAGACTGTAACAAGTTTTAGCACTGAGGATCTGAGTGGACCTGGAAGTCATTTCAATGAAGAGATACTCCACACTCCATGGATCTCTAGAACTAGAGCCTTACCACGGGATATTGTGCTATCCCTCAAAAGGGGATATTCTAAGTTTGATCGGACAATGAAAACGAGATAAAATTGTCTGAATTTGTGATATTGTAGAACTATTTCTGAATCAGAAAGAATCGCTTGGAACTTGAAACGAAGTGAAAGGAAAGGATTCTGTTGATTTGGGAATGGTGTGGGAGTAAAGAGCGGTAAACAAAGTTACACAATTAAATTAGACGAAAAATTGTGATTTTGTTAGGAATCAAGAAATTTGTTGGCCAACACGTTTGTCTTACAATTTTTTTTCGGAAAAGTATATTCGATAGGATAATCCACATTATCAGAGCCTTTTGATTATCTTGTCTCTTTTATATACTGGCACGGAGCGAGTTTTCTTCTTCACAGAACAAACTTTATCGGCTGGAAACTGGGCAATGCTTTAAAAATGGTTTTAATTAAAACAGAAAACTGGTAAAATCTCTTTAAAAAAGAATATAAAAATACTGTCGATGAGGCTTAGAATACGCAAACCGTATCCCATCCGAAAAAATGGTGTTCTGGGTATGAAACTATATTGATTCTGATGGTGAGGCTCCCGATCTGGGCATTACCATTAATCTCAGGTTCACTCTGACTCGGAGAGGTAGTATTTGTTAGGGTCCCATCTATGGGTCTAATAGATCTGTTTGAAGATGTTCATATCAATTGACAAGATGTTTGTATCAACTGACAGATGACGTTCGTATCAATTGACAAAATATTCATATCAATTGATAAGACGTTCCTATCAATTGACAAGATTTTCATATCAATTGACAAGATTTTCATATCAATTGACAAGATGTTCGTATCAATTGATAAGACGTTTGTATCAACTGAAAAGACGTTCATATCAATCAATCATATCAATTGATATAAACGTCTTGTTAATCTTATCCAGTCAGTTGCTTTAAAGCATAAAAATAATGGATCACCATGTTAATCCGAATATAAATTATGAAAACTTCCACTCTATTTTATTGGCAGAATACTATATTACACAATAATTTCTTCTCCTAGGTGCACACTGCTCCTATGTGCACACTATAAAGTGAAATAATTCACGGACGTGCATATCTATATGATTATGTATCTTTATATTCACCAACCCTTCGGCAAAAGCAGAATTTGACACAAATTCAATTTTTTATAGCGAAGTTTTAACTTCAAAGATTACCTTCTCCTCGACCGGTGGCCATACCAAGGTTAAAGAGCCAAGTCTGTGCAACTATTTACCAATAACTGGGAGGGATAATTTTGAATGTATTCCATTCCAAAGGGTCATGGCACTATGTGAAATGCAAACAGTTTCGTCTAGGATTTGAAATCGGGTCACCGTGTCCATTTCTTACGATGATAACCATTGCACAACGAACGCTCGAATACTTTGTATCTGTAAGGCATTTCCGCAGTCCCAATATGCATATATATATATATATATATATATGTGTGTGTGTGTGTGTGTGTGTGTGTGTGTGTGTGTGTGTTGCGTGTGTGATGTAATTAGTGTTCGAAATTTATTTTAAAGCGGAATGTATGTAAATTTCGTACACAAATTCCATCACATATTTTGCAAAGAAACGTCACTTACGGTAATTGAGTGCAAGAGTTTTTAAACATTTTGTTGTTTCATTTTAAGATTGAATATAATTAAGAAGATACAACATTATATGCAAACATAGCCTTGATGATGGTTTAATATAAAAACCGAAACGTTTAACGTAACAAATGATTCAATTGCTAAAAAAAAATTATCCCTTTTTTTCATATTTGCATATTTACGTACTGTCTGATTCATTTCCATTTCCCCTGACAGATAGATAGGTATTGAGAGAGAGAGAGAGAGAGAGAGAGAGAGAGAGAGAGAGAGAGAGGATACTTGGGTTTGGTTTGGCTGGGTTTGGTTTTATGGCATATCACTCATCGTGGGTTATTTAAAGCCAAATCCTGTTTATACAAACATATTAAATATGTTCATGATTTGAGTACACATTTTGTTGATAATTTTTCTTTAATGAGTCTGAGCTCTTTTTGCACTTAGTTAAATGGTTTCAAGTATTGCTATATAACAGTCATAACACACATAGTTTGTTCTATTTGACCCAAAGATAGGACCCTACCAAGTGTAACCACTCCGGGTCAAAGTTGACCTGGGAGCAATGGCAGTGAAGGGGTACTTAACATTCCCCAAATCTCCACGGCTAAAGCCTCACCATCACATGGTTTAATGCCATATCCAAAACACTCGTTGGAGAAAGGTCTTACTCCACTGCAGAGATGTAGTCGGTGTATTCTACTGTACCAGCCGACTGAGTTATTGATAAATAGAAAGTTTTCTATAGACCGACACACAGCCAAGAATCTTTTAAAGAATAGATCTTGCCATCTAGAAGATCAGCAAAAACTGTTAACTTATTATTTAGTTTCGAGTAGCAAGTTATACCCATCTATGAGGGTCATTCAGTAAATAGGCGGAATCTATCTATCTATCTATCTATCTTCGCATTTACATGTGTATGTCATTCATTACACGAGAAATGATATCAATAAAAAAAAAAAAAACAGAGGAAATCCTATTCTGTTGACCCTTTACACACCAATAGTAAATCGCCATATATCAACAAAAAACTCCCTGACAGATAGAGTTAATAAGCAAACGGATAGGAAAAACGTTTCCGGCTAAACGTCCATAGAAAATAGTTGGTATGGTCGGGCGTTTTTTGAGAAGAAAATACAGGTTTGTGGTAAAAGACTGATTGGTTAAGATATAAAATTTTCAAACGATTAAATAAAAACACTTTTACCATTACTATTTTAGTTTTTTATCCAGGTTGTCTCAAAATAGATGCAGCCCATTAATATGATAATAATTTATTACTGAGTCAAGTGCGATAGCGGTCATTTGGAACACCCTTTCAGCTAGAGACATCAAATCAATGTTTTTTTTATTATCATATCTGTTTCTAGGACATGCAATCTTTTTTGAGTTTTTGTCTCAGTAATAAACCCTTATCATATTAACTGGTTGCATCTATTTTGAGACGATCTTGTCTCCAAATAAGTATTGATGCAAAATGTTTTTCCTCTCTTGTCCAAGGCATTGTGATCGAGGATTAAGGGAGGAGTGGCGAGAGAGGGTCAGGGATATCCGTGCTACCAGCGTGACATGATGATAATGATAGTATTCAATTTTCAAATTTGGAACAAAAAAAAAACATTATTATTAGTAGAGTTATTAGCAGCCACAGGGCTACCATGTATATTGAGGCATCCTGTATTTGTTTATTTTGTATTAAAAAATCCGAAAAGATATATCCGGAATGCAGTGGAGATTAGCGAGCTGATCTTTATTATTATTCCTATTGTCTAGTGTTCCCGATTTGTTATTACCTATATTTTAAAAATCTCATCACATACAAACATGCACAATCAAACAGTCAGACACACATAAATATAGGTATCATACAATAACTGATGTTTATACAACATTGCTTCTAACAAAGCCTTCATCAGACGATGACTCTAGGTTCAGGCATGGTTTTGGGGCCGAAGCATTATTATCACTAGCCCAGAGCGCCCCAGCAGTATCCCATGACACCACCAGACTTTGTCAGATTGTTGTCGCTTTATAGGATTGCCAGATCCACGCTGATGCAGTTAGAGCCTTATTTTGGATCTTTTCCATGTATTTCCTCTTGTCTGATGGAGTAAGTCCAAGATTAGTCAAGAAAACAGAGTTGTCAATTAAACCTCTGCATCCGACTTCAATAGGAAATACATTTATTCTCCAGCCATTTCTGAGACATTGTTCTCGTAGATCTTCATATTTTTCCAACTTACGCTGATGTACCCAGTCGAAATTTTCTTAACTCAATACCGAAAACTTTTTTTTACTTTAACGGACCAAATGACAATATCTGGACGCTTTGTTGTTAACGCTATTTCAGTTGGAAATATGAAGTTATGTTTTAAATCGGTTGCGACGTGCCAGTCCGTGCAGCCCTCAAGCAATGATGGTTTACGCATATTTTCACGAGCAGTTTTCAAAATATATCCTTCTTTAACGAACTGAATTGCTCTGGGGTTGATAATATTTAGAGCTTTATTGGAAGTCTCACAACATGTTTTTGAAACTCCATAAAAAATCTCCCGGACTTCGTTATGTCTCCAAGTATAGCTTCTTAGAGCCAGTGAAAATATGTTTGAGGCTCGCAGTTTTGCCACATGCTCTACATCGGTTGGATGTAGTTAACCCCCAAGCATGAAGGTTGACTGGTGTTGGTAGACTGCTTTTTATGAGGAAACTTAATTTCTTTGGCTCCATGTGCTTAAGGTCTCTCAATGTGACAGCTCTTTTGCACTCTCCCACTTAGTCCATGCATCCTGTTTCCTTAGTCCTACAACTGTAGCAATAGCCTAACTTCCTCAAGATGATGAATTTCTTCCGATACCATTTTTCTTCTGTTTGCCGTGGATTGGACCACCAACGCTGTGGATGTAGGCCTAGACCTGCTTTTCCATTTGCCACAGTGCCAATTATTTCTTTCATCCTGAGGGCCTATTCTGCATTCTCAACGGCTATTTTTGCCTTCCATTTCCGACCGGTTATTATAGAAGGCTGGGCGTTCGTCACCAGTGGGTCACGAGAGTTACGCAGCATTTGGAAGAGTTGCGCTTTTCCTAATTTATATTCCTAAATAAGTGACAACGTTGGAAGTTTTAGTTTTGTTGATGAACTATATAGTGCCACGTTTGTTAAGGAGTTAGGTACTCCCAACCATTTTTTAAATAAATTTACTGATTAATCGCTCCATTGTTTCAACTTTTGTAAGTGATACCTCATATATTTGCAATGGCCATGCTAATTTAGAAATTAATCTAAAATAAATACACCCTATTTTATCTTAGTTCATGAGGTCACATTTATTGATGGAGCGTAAACCATCTTGTAGCTGTTTTCTTAGGTTCTGCCAACCATGTCGATCAGTAAGTGGTAGGGAATAGCAGCGACCGAGACTCTTAACGCCTTTTTCGCGGATCGTAGGGATTTCGTTTCCACAGACAGAAAACTTTATTTCTTTGCAGTTTTCTTTCAGCAACGATGAACATACCACCATCAGCAGCAATTCGTACTGTTCACACGGATTTTCTTGAATCTTTCTCGCCTTTCGTCTATCACTCAAGGCAGGTCCTCTTGACGGTATTAAATGACCGCACGGAGTGGACGAATATAAATCTTTGTTGGTCGGTCAACATTGGTGTGTCCACGTCAGGGAACCCGCCGAAGAGCTTCGTTTATGGGTTTGTCCTTGATTGCAGTGATCAGCATAACTAAGCCTAAAAACTAATGGACCATTTCACATACCTCGGTAGTACTATCTCGTCAACTAAAATGTTAGGATAGCGTAGACACAGTATCAATGGCACTTGATGACTGTCAGTTTCTTGCCAATGCAATCATCAAATGATCGCATAAGTCCGATGATTGCCTAGGTCCGATGATCGTTCTGGTCTCTCTCTCTCTCGATATATATATATATATATATGGTGTGTTCGTGTGTGGTATAATAGTTACTGTTGCAGGAAATGGACACGGCAACACGAGTTCAAATCTTGGACAAAGGTTATCATTGTATTATTATTATCCCACCAGCTATGCGTAGATAGTAGGGTAGACTGGGTTCTTTAACCTTGGTACGACAACCAGTCTAGGAGAAGGAAAACTCTGAACTCAAATCTTTTAAACTCCGCTTAAAAATTGAACTTGTGTAACGTTCTACATGTGCATATATATATATATACTCATTGATTACTTTGCAGGTTCTGAGTCGCGTCAAAAGTCAGTAGATAGAAAAAAATCACCATGGGCCGTTGTTATAACAGGAAGTTAACAATCAAAGTTCGTCTTGTTCATCATAGAATTGGTTATAGGGCCAGTTGTGACCCAAGTCCAGAAGAAGGGACACCCAGTGAGAAGAAAACTCATCAGTTATTACTAATGAGTTTCGTCTGGTAGCCTTGCTCGCTAATCCTCACAACACTCAGGACCCACGTTCTTAATTGACACAAGGCCATGCGTAAGGACTGCTTAGCTGAGATCAAACTCACCATTGAGTATCAATCGATCTGCACTATATACCACCAATGTGGGTCAGAATGGATCTGTGGGCCGATGCTAGTCACGGAGACCAATGTGGTGTGACTACTAGTCACAGTACTTGTAGTACTATTCTGTTCGTGACTACCACATTTGGTTCTGACTGTATACTTTGTTAAATCTTTCCGTGCCCAAGCTGTGTTTGAAAGATCCACGAAGGAGGGGGGGGTTGATGCAATTCAGGCGGACCTTCTTCTGACGGTCAGGTAATATGAGTGGCTAGATTGTCTAGCAACTCAAAGAATAGAGAAAACCCGTTGTTAACAAATAAAATAATATTTTTTATTGAAACACGTTAGTGAGACAATAAATAATAAGCAAACAATGTTTGCTTTCCTGACAAAAAGAAGAAAGAATATCGAGAGAGAAAGAGTGACGATGAGGTGCGGTTAGAATGACACTAATGTCTCTAAAGTCTGGGACTTTGAATTTTTGTAAAGTCTGAAGGTTGTTCAGAGAGCCTTGGGTCTAGAATGGAAAGGATCCTTCTTTGGCAGTCTTGAGTTTCTTCTTGGTCTCTTTCCTTATCCTCTCTGATGATTCCTTTTACAATTCTATCTTTATTGATCAATATCTGGACTAAAAAAGGTTTCTGATTGGTTGTCCAATAAGAGACAATTAGGAGTCATATCAGCCATTCCTAGTTCAGGATTATATTTTACAGTGTCACGTGGTATGCCCCTGAGAGGGGAGACGTATGATTTAAGTTCCCTTTCCCTTATGGGTTTGACTAACAAACACAACGACTGACCGCTAAGGGCAGCCAGGATAAGGTCAAACTACCTGCACTCCATAACGGGGTGGACGGAAAAGGAATGTTGGACATTGGGTAGCATGACCGGATGAGGTGGAGGAAGAAGAAGGAGCCAAATGATTGGCCGAAGCCTTAGCGCCGGAAGTAGTACCCTTTTCGTCAGAGGAAATAGGGATAAGGTTTCTCAGGTCTTGGACAGCAGTCGGCGTGACAAGATGCGTTGAAACTGTAGCCGAACTCCCGGATACCTCACCCGTGAAAAGAATTGAGTTCTTGGTCAGCAGTCGAAACTCCGGGGAATAGCGGAAAGAATCTTTGGACAGAAGATAATAGGTACCTTCCCGCCAGATTCTAAAGAAACGCTGCTCCCCCGTAACAGAAAGGAGTCTAGGAAATGAACTCTTCGAAAAAGATAAATACATCTTAAAACTGTTTTTCCTCCTTACTTTCCCAAATATTGGAACTTATATGTATTAAGAAGAGGAAAGAAATAGACTGAAGTGATTCGTTTCGTAAACTGTAAATGAACTACCTTTTCAAGTTTTAAAAGTAAAGAAAGAAAGAAGAAAGAAAGAAAAAAAAAGAAAAGAAAGAGAGACATTTGTGTTTAAGACTGTCTGCTGGTTTGATATCGCCGGCACCTTAAAAGAAAAGAAAGGAACTGTTGCTTAAACCTCATAATTATTTGTTTGATCCTCACGTATTAGAATTTTGTTATATTTTAAATGTCTCCTCTTGTCGAAATTTATTCACTGTGTTGTTTAGCAATCGAGTTGCCTTCTATTGCATATATCCTTTTCAGCTTCAGTCGCTTCAATTTATTCTCGCTAAATGTCTTATTCGCCTTAAAACACATTATACGGGAAATTAGAATTTTCGACTACAGTGAATAATATTTTATCTTAACCTAGAAGTCCATGTTTTCCGTTATCCGAGGGGGTAGGAATACGAAAGGATTTGATGACGTATGTAAAATGAATTTGGAAACCCCTTGCCAGCGGCGGTCAGTCTAGCTCCAAATTAACCCCCACATTAATTGCCAGTTACCATATGCCCGAAAAAGGAATCTCAACTAGAACTTTTGCGAGGGGTCAAGTGCCAGACTGCCCCGACTTCACACGTGCGTAAAATAAACTCCCGTCCTGGGATAAATGTCTATGCACCGTTACATACAGGTATAGGAAAAACACTTTTTTAGATGCTTTGATCAATGAGAACAGGTTTAGAGCAATGGGGTTGAACTAAAAATTCTCAGCCTCACCTGATTGGATGAGCCATGCCCAGCTCACCTTTATTTAGGGTGAAGCAAAATTAAATCTCCTTTTTGACATTGACCTTTAAGGTAAGGACTAGAAAAATATGTAAAACGAAATGACCCGTTTCATCATTATGATCGATGAAGTTAATTGACAACCGAAAAATTAAGTAAATTCGCTGACCTTTAAAATCAAAAAACAATTGTCCCGCACATAACTGACCTTTAGGTACAATCAACCAGCTTTTTAGGTCAATTTATGCCTTGAACAAAAAGATACTTATTTTAAGGATCGTTTTGTTTTATATATATATATATATATATATATCAATTTTCATATATTTCATAAATTTTGATTTTACGTATTAATTAAGTATTTCACTGCACGCAGTGTCTCAGATGTAGGAATAATGAAGATTTTGATTAGAATGGATTTATCTCTGCAGGGGATACAGTCAGCGTATTAGAAGGAAGGGTTGGTAATGACCAACCCTCCCTCCTAAAAGGTGCGGATCAGTTTTTGTTTTGAATTTACAGAATTTATCCAAATTTGATTGTTTTTCTCTTTAAAATCGTTTATCATAAAAAGAAATGATTCTAAATGAATAAATAAATAATTTACTGGCACTGTTCATATAAAAAGCAATGCAAATCACATGAAAAGACAAGTTAATTCTACGAATGTAACGATACAAACAGATTCCTCTTGCCACGAATTAGGTGAATATAAAGTACTTACACAGTTGCAAGTCGAAAAGTAATTTTCAACACTCAAAAATTCGCAAAAGACGTAATTTGGGAAAAAATGAACGTCAAAGTAACAATGATTTAATTTAATACATTTAATTAAATTTCGCCACATAAAGCTTTTCCCCTTTGATAGTTGGCATCTTGGTGCAGTGGAATGACATTTTGATGTTAAGCAGAACGGTCAGATCCCCTTGCAGAAATAGACAAATAGAAAAAAGTAAAGGAAGAGAAAGAGAATAAGAAGCTAAGGAAAAAGAAATCAGAAAAATAGAAAGAACAAAAATATTTCAGGATGAAAAAAAAAAAAGAAAGAAAGAAGAAGAAGAAGAAAGAAAAAAGAAAGAAAAAAGTGAAATTGTGACGAAAGTAGAATACAAAAAGAAAAGAAAAAAGATTGAAATGGAATGGAAGAACTAATAAGGCGAAAATAACATCAAGAACAAGAGCAAAATTTGAAGAGATATTCATTGGTGAGGTGGGGTGGGGTGTATTGACGCTTGCAGATTTAGGGTAGAAAACTCTTCTTAACAGGAAGATTAATCTCCCAGACTCGAAGGTGGTAGATAACATTTCTAATATTTCGTCTGATACGTTGATGTATGGCCTTTAGTGAGAGCTTGATTATATTGATATAAGCACACCTTGTGTCTACGTCAGGCATTCCAAATGTTCTGATCAGTGGGCTTGTATTGGTTACGAGAAAAAGCAGTGTCCAAGATTAACACCAAAACAGCCTAACCTGCTGATACACATGTTTTTAAAATATGTAAAGTTCTGTCTCGGGCTATCTAAGCATTTTTAGCATGTGTACTCGTATCAGGCATTTTACTGATTTCAGTATGCAGTATTCTTTTAAGAACCAACGGTAGGTTCGATCCTCATTGCTGATTTTACATATATGATTATTTACTAATCTTAGCTGAGACTAAAACAAAGAGATGCAGCTAGTGAGGATCGAACTTTCTAAGGAAGCTGTGGCGTAACGGTTATCGACTACCAAAGTTCCGATTTTGGACGAGGTTGTTTGTATTTCATATTGGAAAAGTTGTGAACCAATTATTACCCTCCCGACTATGAGTGAATAATAGGACAGACTAAGCTCTTTAACCTTGGTATGGCAACTGGTATGGGAGTGTTTCCTTGCTAGTTTTACTATTCGACCACAGGATGGTGGAAAGGGAAGGACATAAACGAGAAAGAGTTTCGAGGGAGTCACAGAGAGAGAGAGAGAGAGAGAGAAAGAGAGAGAGAGAGAGAGAGAGAGCAAATGGGAATGAGAACGGTCGAGGGGTACCCAAGATTAGGTCGGGATAGTAGCGGACGTCCGGGTTAAAGATAGAAATGTATCTACAGCATATCGACGCCGAGTTATGTTTGGCAGGAAGAAACCTTAGAGCAGTAGACGTGGTATAGAAAACAGTGAAAGAAAGTCAGTTGGGGACAAGGCGCAACGATGTGCCGACGGCCGAAAATTACGGCACCCATTTTTGGATGAGCTTCCCGAAGGAGTCATACTCCTGCAGTGAAGACAGAACTAGCAAGCAAGCACGTGCGAAAACAACAGAAAACGAGAAAAATAATATCAAGTTCTGTGTCTGCTCTCTCTCTCTCTCTCTCTTCTCCCGACGATCTATTTCTTGTGAACTCGTTTTTCGAGGTTACAACGAGGGTCCTACTAAAACTTGAGGCGTAATGCTATACTCATAGATCCATTAAAACCGTGGTGGGACAAATGTCTGCGTAATGCCATTGCGCTACAAGGGTCTGCCGAGAACCGTGGTGGTGCAAGCGTTTATTTGGTGTCGTAGTATTACAAACGTCTATTTGAGAACCGTAACATTACTGGAAAAAAAACTGAATTTAAACCAGATCTGGAGAAAGATGATTTCCTCTTGGCTATTCCTAGCTAAACTCACGGCGTGAGTAACGTCCGAACGATAAAACTAGATTACGGGATAATGTCTACAAGTGAAAACTTAGTAAATAAAGACAAACTCAAGATTATTAAGTGTGGATTGAGAGTTCAAATCTGATTAAAAGCTATTTTTCTACTCGATTTCATGCTGTTTATTTTTATGGTTAAAAAACTGATCAGCTTTAAACAACAAAGTTGAAGAAAACTGGTAAGTCCGTGTCAATACAAGCTCACCTGAAAATTCGATACGTGAAATATGTTTTATTTTTCTTCCCATTTTTGTTTCCTAGTTTTAATTGTTTTCCTGTCTGTACTTATGCCAAAGCTGCGTTAATTATCTTTCTTTATTCTTTTCAATGTTGTCCTTGTATTGATGAATCTACGTAATCTTTAATGCTTCTTTTCTTGACGTATATAGTTTATGTCATTTCTCGGACATAAAGTCTTGTGCGTTGTCGTAAATTTTCTTTTCCTTTGTTTAAGGAAAGGACAAGAAATTTTCTTCAAAGGCACTCTTTTCTTATTTTGTTTCTTAATCTTCGCTTATTTGATGGTGTCAGATTCCAATGTTCCTTAGTATTTTTAGTTTTTCTCTCCAAGCGTTCTAATCTTTTCTTGAATTGATTGTTCTATTTCTTCCGCTCTTTCTCTTTTTTCATTATAAGCAAGGCCCATTTTTCCAAGCCCAATTCCATTCCTATATCCTGGCTGTATATTCTTATTGTTCGTATCAGAGTCTTCACTTCTTTCTTATTGTTGTAAATAGTTTGATGTCGTCCATGAGGCAGTAAATATTTTTCGTGATTTGTAAATTCATAGCCCACTGTACATTTGTTAAGAACATGGTTGAATGGTAACATTGCTAAAACGGAGCAATGATGGGAATGAGTCTCTCTGGAAGATATTTCTTTGGGTTTTTCTTTATGCTCGGGTTTTTTTCTCCCGTTATCTATTCCACCCTCCTGTTTTCCATGTGATAAAGATAATGATTTTGTCGGATATTTTGTACATTTTCAGACACTCTATTGCCAAAGTTTGCAGGACCATATTATAGGCTTTTTTGTTGTCACTCCATGGTATTACTACATTTTTTCAGCTTTTTTGTGGATGTGTTGGTCTATATAATGTAGGTTCTTTGTTCCTTTTTGTAGGCATTTACTCAGTTACAGGGCCAGTTGGTTGTAGATGGATATGATTTTTTTAAAACCAAAATACATGTATGTTATCATGGCCTGATGTTTTCCAATTTCGTATTTTCTTGAATATTTGCCTCGTGGCCTTCAAGTTTTTAATTCGTTTTCTCCTTATTTATCCATTTAGGATTTTTGTTACGATCTTTCTCTGGTCAAATTGTATTGCAGAATAGTTCTGTTTCTTTTGGATCCGTTTGCTGATGTGTCCATATGCCATTTCCACCGACATGCAGGTAGAATATTATAATTTTTATCATTATTAATTTTGAATAGTATTTCCTTTCATCGTTTTGATTTGAGTTGCTTTTCATTGCGACTCACTGAACAGCAAAGAACAGCACGTATCAGAGACAAACATAATGGATGAGCTTTGAACTCACTTGCTGTTGGAAAAATATCAACCCAATCGGGTTACGATGAAAAGTAAGTAAACTTACATATTGGGGAATATTAGTCAACATTAACAATAATAACAATTGACAATGCTTGATCTAAAAATGAAAAGAGACGACTGTGTACTGCATATGAAACTTTGAGTAATGGACTTAGCTAAATTGAGACATGATATTTGTGTGTGTGTGTGGGGAGAGAGATAGAGAGAGAGAGGGGGGAGAGATTGTGTTTTTATATTTACCAATATATATGTATAACAAACAAACACACACACACATATATATATATATAAGCAGACAGTTATATATTTGATAGCCTAGTCGGTTGGGGCTGCAGAATACACCGACTGCATCTCTGTGTGAGGAGTAAAACTCTTCCAACGAGAGTCCTGGATATGACATTAAAAATCTGATGGTGAGGCTTCAGTAATGCTGGCGCTTTGGGGAATGCAGAGTAACCCTTCACTGCTATGGGCCCTGAGTGGTCAGGCCTCATAGGGTCTTATCTATGAGTAAAATAGAACTGTTTGACATCAAAGCTGTATACTTATGCTAAACTGAATTGTTTGAAGGAGAATTGTTTTGACATTTAAGAATGTAAACAAATGACTGATGATTTATTGAATTGTTAGTGATACATAGCAACACTTCAAAACATTGAACATTGTGCAAACAAATGATTAACTGTAAATAGAATTATTCGTATTACATAGAAATAAGCGAAACCATTCAATTATTTGAAAAAATGAGCTCAGGCTTGTTTAAAAATGTTATAAACAAAATGTGTTTATAAATCAAATATTTAATATATATATGTATAAAAAGAATTTAACATTAAATTACCTACTATTGTTGATATGCCATAAAACCAAACCAAACCAAACCAAAAGGATATATACATATATATATATATATATATATATATATATTTGAACAAACAAATATATATCAGTTGATAGATGCAAGCAGATTACATCATATATAAATATGGAAGGGAAAAAACTGAGATCGAAAGATACATAAAACGCTCAAGTACGCGCACACATAATATATATATATATATATATATATCGCTATCGATAGGCACCCTGACTTATAGGCAGATACGAACAAACTTTGAAATATATTCCCGGGAGACAGAAAAGGGAGCGGGGAATTGTAGAAAGAGTGAGAAGAAAATTGGAGCCGAGAAGTGAATTGGTGGATCAAAAAAGCAGTTAGTTTATCTGCCACTCCGTTTGCTTCATTTACTAAAAAATAATCCGAGTTGAAAAGAATCCAAACTAAATCGTCACAGCCGCGATTTGCTGAGTGCACAGCTTAAAACCAGTTGAAGGTCACACTATTCACTGGCATTAACTACAAATCTAACTACGTAATACCGACGTTCTTAACAAACACAAAACGTCTACTCAAAAGAAAGTCAAAACTGGAACGTGAATCTGAGCAGCGACGCCTTACATGAAACATTAAGAAAGAAATTATTTAATTTGAAACCAATATTGTATTAAATACCAAGAATGCTTTGAAAATCCGACTGAAATAAGAAACACGAAGCAAATGTGGACTAAAATGCGTTTGATTATTATTAAGATCCAAGTTATTGGTTTCTTTAGGCCGCCTGGGTTTGCAAAACCATCAATTATGCCCTTCAATATCAAAAAATGAATAAATAACAATGAAAAAAAAAACAAAAACAAACAAAAATGTTGAAAATTTTCACCTTTCGTTTTGAACCAGATGACCCAGGCCATATTTGACACAATGTCATTTTAATGTGGAGAACCTGATATCCCAATAATTTCTCGCAGGAAAACAAAACAAAACAAAACAAAAATATGAAATAAGCCATTAAAGATTCAGGTTAAAAGCGCGGTAAGGGTAACTTTTATTTCTAGATCTAATTATTTTGATGCTGGCATCATTGGGGAACAAGAAAATAGAAATTTAATTTAAGAAATTAGTTGTAGTTTATCAAAACATTTGTCGTTCCCAATGATGTCGAAAAATGTTCAGAAAATTTCTTCCTTTAGTGCAAAGGTGAGTCAAAAGTTTTAGTTTAGTTTTACAACATGCTCTTAAATATATATTGAATACGCGATTTGTAAACACATTTTGTAGATACACTCAGTTAAATAATCAAACTGTTCTATTTCTAACTATTGAATATAGCCTTAGTCAACAAAGTTAAACGGTTCCAAATATTGCTATGTATCCTTAATATTTCAATTAAATGTCAGTCATTAGCATACACATAATTAAATAATCAAACAGTTCTATTTCTAACAATTCACTTTAGTATTAGTCATTTGTTTGCATTCAATTTAAATGTTAAACCGTTCTATTTGATTCATAAATAGGATCCTATCAGGTGCTACTACTCCGGTTTAAAGTTGACCTGGGAGTGATGGCAATGAATGGGTGCTCTGCATTCCCTAAAACTACAGCATTACTGAAAACTCACCATCAGATTATTTAATGCCACAATCAGGACATTCATTGAGAGCGGGTCTTACTCCTCAGCAGAGATGCAGTCGATGTATTCTACAGCCCAAGCCAACCGGACTTTAAACATTCTGTTATATTTTGGTTCTCGCTATTTTGCAATCAATTGACCGAAGTCGTGAAACCCTGAACATTTTCAAAATAAAATTGCAAACAATAATCAACTGAAACAAAAAGATGCCAATTATAAAAAAGAAATTGACATATCCTCAGAGCAGAAGAAAAAACCTAAAAGGAAGTGAACAAATAATCAGGTTCAATTTTGAAGAACAAGAATTTAGTTTTTTGTTTATGTTTACTGATTAATTCACTGTACAATCTATTCAGATATATATTATCTATTCTTAAATCTTAGAATTTGTAGTTTCTTTTCGAAACAAATTACATATCACTGACACGGCAATTACAGCAAGGTTTATCATTACTAGTACAGAGGGTTTCATTGCTATACTCTGCTATATTTTTATAAAACAATTTTGTACATGAAGCGTCAAAATATTTTTGTAAAATAATCTACGAAGAGGGCTATCTCTGAAATTCTTGTTTATAAATCTGGGAAAGGTACCGGCTCTGATGGTCTTGACATCCTTGTTGAAAGGTGAATTAAATTGTCAGTCTAGGTCTTTCACGCTTTTTAGAGTTCTGATCAGAAAAACTAGAATTCGGTTCAGAATTTCTAAGGGCATTGGTGTCTGAAACAAAGCTTGATGATTTTTATCATTCAGGATTTTTGGACTATTGTCTTCATCTTTATTGTTATATTCAAAACGTTTCGGCCGATATATCTTCCGTCCTTTTTCAGGTGTTTCTTGTCGGACTCGGGAGCTCACACGGAACTTCGAACCACACCCTTTATTTAATCAATGGAGGTCACTTGCTCTGATTCTGTTAACCATAACTGGGTACAAGTGCTAAATATTCCTGTATTGTATACTCGCCTGTGAATTTTGTCAGACTTATCAACTTAATGTTCTTACATCACTATGAATTACTAATATTATATATGATTTTTTACTTGAGCTAATTATACGAATATTTGATTTAATTTTTCTATGTAACCTTTTTGATCATTAGTTCCTATATTATGAACCAATTCCCGTGATAGTTGATTGTATAAATTATTTCATTATCTCGTTTGGTTGGGCCGCGAGTTTTTCAATTAGCTGTTAAGTAAGCAAAAATGTAAGTCAAATTGAAAAGTTCAAGCGAGTGCATCAGCGACCAACACAGAAAGACCGAATGTAAATAAAATAGATTTATGTCTTGTCACCAGTTTGATTGAATAAATGGAAACACAGTAAAATTGGCCACACGTGTAAGATGACGCAGTAACTTAGTAAGATAACATCGCACTACCGCTATCTTGAATTTAGATATATAAAAATTAGCGTATTTTGAAAAAGTGTCAGTTGTTATTAGAAGTTGGAAGCAGTTGTCAGTTGGGGCGAGAGATCAGTCGGGTCGGCGGGTGTCTCTTTGTGTCTCTGTTCATAGAGCCTTACAGATTTTCTCTCTCTTGAGTAGCCTGGACATCGAACAGAATATCTTGATAATAAAGCGGTAATTTCTATAAAAATATTGGACATATCACTGTTACACCAATACGTTCCAATAAATGATTGTTAATTGTTGAAGTTCTTCTTGTCTTTGAGTTGCCAACACCCAGGCAACTTTGTTCCAACCAATCACCCTGATTGTTAGAAGAAATTCCGGATGAATTGTGTCATTCTCTATCTGCGGATCTTTCAAACACAACGTGGGCACAGAGAGGCTTGATAAACAAACAATCTGGAAACGTATTTACCAAAGTAAAATTACTGTGTATCACATTTGGTGCTGTTACCAGGATAAGACCAATTATTATTCTCACATTTGGTACCACAAATGTAGACGTGCACAACAATATTTGCTTTGGTGCTGGTATCGGCATTGGTAGTCATGACCCCGAAGTTGTTATCGCAGTGAAGGTGCCAGAACATAGTATTAGATATTGTATTTATCCCTATACTAAGTCTACTCAACAGGTCACTGTAGCCCAGCGTATGTGCTGATTTTTAAGGCGTCTAATTCTCGAATGTTCTCTATCAATTATTTCAACTTTCTCTCACAAGGACAGATGGTTTCACTTTTTCTTCCATATATAGTCCATCATACCCGACTTTAAATACAGACAGCTAACTAGACATTACAGTAAGCCACCGCACATGACCTTCCAAAAAGTACATAAGGATGGAATTCCATTAAGACTCATTGTCAACGTATCACCCATTGAGAGGACATATCGGCTAAAATGTTTTGAATATAACAATAAAGACGAAAAGCAAGTCCTAAAACCCTGAATGATAAAATGGCATTGGTGTTGTCAACAGCAGCTTAATAAAATGTGTTTCATTGAAAAAATAGAGGGAAATTTGAAGGTGGCCAATTTGAATCCGTGAAGAGGGGATGATTTGAATTAGCGGAGGAGATGATTTGAATCTGTGGAGATGGTTTAAAACCGTGGAAAGATAATTCGTATTTGTTGTGGAGATGATATGACTATGAGAGATAAATTGATCTGAGTGAAATGCTTTGAATCTATTGAGGGATGAATTTAATCTGTGGGGCATTATTCGAATCTGTTGGAGATAGATTAAATTTGTGGGGATTGAATTAAATATGCTGTTAGGGATGAATAGAATATGCAGGGGGAGGAGGTTTGAACCATCATCTATATATGGAGGCTTTGTATTGGGCTTACAAAAAGACTTCTACAATCAAAGATCAAGACAAAAACTGGCGTCGAAAAAATCAACGTTATCGTTTACACTTGAAATCAGTTCAATTTTAAATTTGTGCGACAAAAAACACATTAAATCTTCCCTTGCCTGGTCAACTTGTCTTCTGAGTGACTTTTTGCAAAATTAACTGTCCATCATTCTTGTACGATGAATATTAAATGAATTAGCAAAACGACATGGTAAGTAGACACAATTTCACGAATTTTAGAGCCATCAAAGTACCCCAAAGCGACATCATTTTTTGTCCACAGTTGTTCATTATAGACCAGGACAGATTTCTGATAATGTCTTATTGTCTTCACCTCCTCATCAAACACACAATAGCGTTGTTTTGTTAGTTTGATTGCCTC
The DNA here is from genome assembly GCA_963585895.1 of Sepioteuthis lessoniana. Taxonomy (NCBI): domain Eukaryota; kingdom Metazoa; phylum Mollusca; class Cephalopoda; order Myopsida; family Loliginidae; genus Sepioteuthis; species Sepioteuthis lessoniana. Next base: position 4,474,072 of record OY757934.1, read on the forward strand.
ATTGATGAGTCTCTCGATAATAAAAGGGTAGCAATAGCAAATATCAAACTTGATCAATACGCATCAGTGTTTGTAAGATATTTTCTTGAACCTGTGCATTGCGCTTTTTGTGTTTTTTCATTGGTTAACGCTATCAATTTTTGTCTTGTCAGTCCATCATTCAATAATAGCGTTATATAAAAAAAAACTTGCAGCGGCTTAAATGAATATGCTAAACCCACTTCCCTCCACTCTTTTTCACTTTCTTTTTCTTTTAACTCACTAAAATTAATTCCCAAAGATCTCTTATGAAACCCAGTATATTTGACTCCATCTCCTAACACACAGCCACAGCCAAAACCAAAAACCACTACCGCCATTACTTAGACCCACACCTACCTACCTCTCTATTGCTCCTCTTACTTGCCTCTTATCTTTAGACCCTCTTCCCTCCCTTTCAAACCTTTAATTTTTCCTTTATTTTATCTATTTCTTCATTTGCTTGAATGTAGAAAAACTCAAAAAATATTTAGCCCGAAGAAGTTCTTGGAATAAAAGAATGAAATATCACTACTACTAAACCTTTGTAATTGTTTTATCTATCTTTTCTCCTATTTTATCATATACATCACAAGAGTAAAATATTAGGGTGCTCAGTAGGAATCATATTGATGAGTTCTAAACTAACCTGTCAAGCATAATATTTTCTTCACTTAGTTTAGTCTGGCAGAAGGCCATAAAATTGAAGCAATAAATCAGAATCAAACTTATAAGGATTAGGTCTACGAATGTAGTTTATTGATTAATGTAGGCTCCCATTATGTAGATGTTTTACGATTACAACTTTTGATTTCAAATTCACCACTTCTATTTATTATTGCGAATTTCAGTAATTTCCACTGGGCTTCAAAATGACTCTATATATGATTGATCTCCCGTTTGACAAAAGAACTTGCTCGGACAAGTTACCATAATTACCTTTTGCAAAATTAATATTTCATACCACGCTTGTTAGACAAAAAAGATTTTATCTCTATTAAGGAGGAGAACGGATACTCATACCCAACCTATTTTTTGTTTTCCGTTTTTTAACATAGTTTTTGAATTTTTATTCATATGAATAACAGAAAACAAAAAGTTGAAAACTAAACACAAAAGTAGACAGAAAATAGGATTTGTTCTAATATATGCCATTATTATTAATATTTACAAGTTTAATTGAGAAAGCGTTCTCAGTTTAACGGTAATCATAAAAGGAAATGGAATGGACGAGCCAAGTTCCAGTCCCGAATAAAGTTGACTGAGTTTCACATCTCTTCCTATTTCAAATGTGGGTAAATAGTGAAGTATAAAGAAGAGTTGCCAACTTCACTCCCATAAAAACCTACTTTCAACTGAACATGTAGCACCATCATCGAATGAGGTGAGTCCTCATGGTGTAGCGGGTAACGTGTTGGACTGTAGCATCGTAGTAAACCAGTTCGAACTCCAGTTGGACTTTTTGCATTCACTTTCGGACAAATACCGTAAAGAAAGGTATTAATACCTCTTATTCCATGCTATGAGTTTAATATTACCATTAGTGTTTTTCTACGAGGATGGCTTTAGAATCAAATAACCCACGAAGTTATTCATTTTTGTGATTAACTCGTAATGTATGGATTTGCCCAACCCCAGGATGTGACACAAGGTCAAAATTTAAGCGGAGTAAAGTGGATTTGAATTCTGTTTTCCTTCTCCTAAATTGGTTGCCATTAATCGTTTTTTCTGGTGGCAATACACTGCCATATCTTATAAAACTAGAAAAATCTCAGTTAATTAGGCTAGTTTTATAGAAGTGGTAGTGTATTGGCACACACAACCCCACCAAAAAAAAAAAACCCAAACAAAAAAAAATTCGGCTGCGCTTCTCTTTCTGGGTGAGGCTTAGCACATTTAAAACTACCCCCGTATATATATATATATATATATATATATATATATATATATATATATATATATATATATATATTGGTTTCTTTGTTTAATGGCATATAAGCTTTTGTGTGTTATTTTATAACATCCTGTGAAAACGTGTGAGTAGAAACTCCTAATTAACCTTGAACAACTATAAAATCTTAAGATTAAATTAAATTAAATTAGCAAAAGGCTAAGAACCCCTCCCCAAGAAATGAGTGTCCTAGTTATCATACTAGAATGGTAAGCCTCTAGCTCAGGAGCTCTGAGGAATGTGGAGTAAACCGCCATTTTCATTATTCCCAGATCCTTTCTCGGTCAAATACATTAATTTAAAATTATTCGTATTCGATAGGACCCGGGACAAACAAAGAAAAAGAAAAAACTCAAAAACTCTTTAACAACTGTACAACCTCTAGGTATAAAATACTCTTCAAAGGTTGCCATGCCATTAAAATCAATCGCTCATTCATACATTCATATATATATATATATATATGTGTGTGTGTGTGTGTGTTTGAATTGAGATCTTAGTATCGTTGATAGAGCGTATATATATATATATATATATATATATATATATATATACGAGCTATACTGACATGCCAGTGTTGGCTGACTTACAAGAACTTACCTACAACAGCTTTGTATGCATACAGGATGTAGGCTAGAAGACCTGCCGGGAGCAATGGAGGATAGGAACAAATAGAATGTGTGTGTGTGTGTGTGTGTGTGTGAGAGAGAGTTGAGGAGAGAGAGTAAGTGAGAGAGTTAGGGAAATCTGTGCTAGCTGCATGACTTGATAATATATATATATATATATATATATATAAATTGTGTTCTTTGTGGGGTTTTATGCAAATTTTCCGGTAGGTGGGTTTTTCGTTTAATAAAAATAAGTTTTCTCCTATTGTCGTTAGTCGGTGCTAGGTACCCTGAGGAGCCGTTTTAGGCGAAACTGTAGTAGGATAGTCTCGACTCGCGATTTAATTTATATATATATATATGTATAATAAAAACAAATGGAAAAGTGAATTAACCAACCTTATATATATATATATATATATATATATATATATATAAGTGAAGATTGCGAAAATGGAGATTTAACGGTGCTTGGCTTGACGAACGTAGTCAATAAATTGACTTTTACTAGCACTGTTGATTCTGTGTTTACGCAATCCTAACTTATTTATATATACATATATGCATATATATATTACATACATACATACATAACTTGCGTAAAAAAATAAACAAACAACTAAATCAAAAATGTAAATATGAATATACAATGAATGCGATTCCCAAACCAATAGGCATAAAATAACCCTAGATGGGTTGAAATACTGTAAAAATAAATGAATAAATAAATCTATCAATCATTTTCTTTCTTTTACCGCTTCTTTCGTTTACTCCTAAGAAAAAAACTTTTCTCTTAATTTTCATTTTTTTCCTAGCAGCATTTTTTTTCTTCTTTAACTGGAATGACCATATCGCAGATGATTTTTCCACCCAACCTGACACCCCACCCAACCCATCGCAAAGAAGGCATTGTGGGATTGTTGTTATCAACAAAAAAGTTTTTAATGATGATGAAAATGTCAAAGGCTCATATCTTTCATGGTTTCTCGGAAATTATTTGTCAATGTGGAATGCAGTGAGTTTAGGGAGCATCCCAACTGGTGAATATTGAACGAATCGCTTTAAATTCTTTGGCCAATTTGTTTTTTCCCATCGCAGTAATTTCTAAAGTAACTGAAGAATTCGAAGCAACAGATGGAATGTTCTCACGGTTCGATTAACTAATTAAATCAATCACTTGAATAAATAGTCGAACAGGTACATAGTTTGTTCGAAAGTATTTATTGATCCAACCTCTCCCTAACAGTCAGAATGCAACACAATATCAGTTTTATGAGTGAAGTACCTCTTTCGCAAATCCTGTTGTTTGATTTGGTGGAAGTGGTTCTCAAGTAACGTCTGTTGGACAGGAATAGCCTGGTAGAACCTATCTCTCTCCAGGACTACAACTAGTTTGAATTTATAGTTTTTCTTTTCTTGGACCGGTTGCCGTACGAAGGTTAAAGATCTCAATCTGTCCAAATATTTATCCATCGCTGGAGAGATAATAGTTGGATTTCCCAAAGGTATTAGCGAGTCTCCTCCTGCCGATTCTGCTTCCTTCAACGATTACCGTTACGCTGCGAGCTTATAGTTGGTTTGAAATCAAAGTCTGGCTTCTCAAAGATCGGATATAATACCAGTCCAATCCAATTGGGCTAAATTGTCCATCCTCTCCTAATCTTCCTCTAACAACAAGCAAATTACTCATAGTTGAAGGAAGAAGAAATGGATTTATATTTTTCGTAGAGCCTATTTTCTATGACGGTAACCGTTACGCCAAACGTACCTCATTTCGAGAAAAAAATGGTCGATTGTATTATAACACATTTTGTCATTCGAGATATGACTTGGTTAGATTTACGGGATGTCAATCCATGTTAGACTATTTCATACCAAAGTTAGTCTTTTCTTTTGCAAGCAGGTTTCAGCTCTGGAGATCAAGAGAGAGTGAAGTATTCTTTCATTGTCATTACTTCCAGGTCCACTCCGACCCGAAGTGGTAGTACCTGTTAGGGTGATGTCTACGGGTCAAATAGATCTGTTTAAAATGATTTGTATTTTATCGAACTGTGTGCAAAAACAAAAAGAAACAATTGCACAAAAAATGTAAATATGAACGTACAATGAACATGATTCCTAACTTCTAAGCATAGAATAACCTCAGACAGGTTAACATGCTGTTAAAATCAATCAATCAATCAAAGAGGAGCAAAAAATGCAGGTTTTAAAATAGTTGATCATCTGGATCTTTCAAAGGATGTAAAAGAATATATCACTTCTCGATCTTTTGGTTGAAGATGCAACTGTTGTCACCCCTGCCGACTCTTTTGAGATTGCATTCAGTAACGTGTCTGTGCACATATGCCGACCGAGAAAGAAAGCAAGTGCGTATGAAAGGGGAAAAAATCCATCTGTTAATTGAAAATTGCCAGATAAAATTGTTTTCGAAATAAATTAACGGTAGATGGCGCAACTGTCGACAAATGTTAAAACTCGGTGATCGCGTCGCACATTTGCAAGAAATTACTTTTTTATTATTCTCATTTCCTAATTAATATTTCACACCTTAGAGAATAAAAAAAACAACTTACAGTTAGGTTAGCATCTACTCTTTTTCCGTTTTAGCGAATAGAAGAAGCAGAAATATATCCGATGTCAGTGCTGCAGTAACTATAATAGCAAATGACATTTCATTAAGAGGATTATTATAATTAAAGTAATTACTATAACAAAGTTAATTAATATTAACCAGCTTTAAAAGGGAAAGTTTTATTGAATTCATATCTGATTACAATCTTTAAATCGACAACTTTATTATTAAAACGTTATAAAGATTCAAAGGAAATGTTTTTTTTCCGTGTTTTATGGTTTTTATTTAATGCCAAAGCCCGTTTACACAAACATATGTGCGCGCACACACACACATACACACATATTATCTGTATGTTAATTGTTAGTAGGTAACATTATTTTCAAATGAAACTGAGCTCATTTGTTTGCACACAGTTAATTGGTTTCAAGTATTGCAATGTAATACTTAAAATACAATTTGTTAAATTGTTTCAAGTAGAGTAAATGATTTGATAGTTCTATTTGACCCATAAATAGGAGCCTATCAGATAGTACCACTCTGAGTTAGGGTGGACCAGGGAGATATGGTAATGAAGAGATACTCTGCATTCACTAAAGTTCTAGGACGAAAGCCTCACAATCAGATGGTATAGTGTCATATATCAGGACACTCGTTGCAGGTGGTCTTACCCCTCTTCAGAGATGTATTCAACAGTTCCAGCCGACCGGGTGCAAAGAAAATGTTATAAATGGTATATACATAAACCAGAACCTGTTCTAGAAAATGGGACCTATTAAATTTTATAATAATGAAAATAATAATAATGATAAAAAAAAAAGCGCGGAAGAAGACTGATTGCAGTCACCAGAAACAATACTAACGACACGAGGACCAGCGGAACGACAATGACCAGAGATCAAAAGTGGGAAGAAAAACAACTCAATGGACGTTTTAAACGACTAACAAGCGACATCTCACATGAAATAACGCGGATGTAGCTAAGAAAAGGACACCTTAAGAGAGAAACTGAATCCCTTTTAATAGAAACACCAAAAAACGCCATGAGGACTAACCATATCCAAGTGGGAATAGATAAGATGTAACAAAACAGCAGGTGTAGATTATGTGGTGATAGAGACGAAACGATTAATCACATAATAAGCAAATGCAGTAAATTAACACTGAAAGAATATAAGACTAGGCATGACTGGGTGGGAAAAGTGGCCCACTGGGAATTGTGCAAGAAGTTGAAATTTGACCATACGAACAAATGGTATATGCACAAGCCAGAATCTGTCCTAGAGAATGAGACGCACAAACTCCTCTCGGCCAGATGACCAGATCTTATAATAATCAACAAAAAAGAAAAAAAAAAAAAAAAGAGAACTTTCAGAATTGTGGATTTTGCTCCCCGGCCCCCCAGAGTGAAATTAAAAGAATGGGAAAAGAGGGATAACTACCTAGACCTAGCTAGGGAATTGAAAAAGCAGTGGAACATGAAAGTGACGATAATACCAATTGTAATTGGTCCTCTTGTTACAGTCACCAAAGGATTTGTATAAGGACTGGAGGACTTGGAAATAACAGGATGAGTGGAGACCATCCAAACTACTGCATTATTGAGATCGGCTAGAATACTAAGGAGAGTCCTGGAGACTTAAGGTGACTTGTTGTCACTCAAACTCCAGTGAGAAACCATCAGCTAATGCTGGTGTGAAAAACTCTCAAAAGAGAATAAATGATAATAATTATAATTTTTATAAGTTTTTCGCACCTGTAGTAACTGATGTTATTTCACTGAGTGACAGTAAATCATTCTAGCACTCCAGGTCTCTTTAAAGTATTCTAGCTGATCTTAGCCGTGAAATGCTACGGATAGTTTCGAATGAATAAACCACCTCCTGTATATACGTGAGGTAGTTTATCTTTTCCGGCCCATTTTATAAATCTGTTACCCCTCCACTCCCTAGAGCATTTCCTAAGTATATAATTGAATAACATCGTAGACATATTTGTGGCGAGAGTAAATCTCGCGCGAAGATACCTCTTTGGATTATAACCTCAACAACGTATTTTGATTATTACTCTTCTTATGGTTGTTGTTTTTTTGTTTTTTCTACACCAGCGTCAGCTGGCGGTCGTTCACTGGAGTCGGATAGCAAGTCACCTCAGGTCTCGTGGACTCGTTTCAGTATTCTGGCCAATCTCGGTTCTCCTGATTTTCAATCATTCTAGTCCTCTTTCAAAGATTTTGGGTACCATCACAAGCGCATTAATAACTGTTGGTATCACTAAATTTCATGTCCCACTGTTTCTTTAGTTCTCTGGTAAGTGAGTTGTCTGAATTTCTGAGATGAGGCTTGAGGATTTTTATCATGCAAGGTTTTCGGACTATTGTCTTCATACTCATTGTTATATTCACAACATTTATTTAATCCCCGGAAGCCGCTTGCTTTGATTCCGTTAACCATAACCAGGTACAAGAGTTAAGCATTCCTGTATTTTGACTCGCCTGAAGTCAGGATAGAGATGTAAGAGCATTAGGTTTATAAGTTCCGAAAATTCTCTCTAAACTGTCCAGCGGAACACATAGCGTAACGGTTATATGCGTTGTTTCCCTAACCTTCTAAGGGACAATCATCTGGAGATTGCAGTTTCAATCCTGACTGCAGGCGAGTAACAATACTGGAATACTTAGCACTTATACCTGGTTATGGTTAACGGAATCAGTGTATTAAGTAAAAGACGTGGTCCGAAGTTCTGTGAAGGCTCCCGAGTTCAGCGAGGAACACCCGAAGAAGACCGGAAGACATATCGACCGAGACGTTGTTAATATAACAATAAAGATGAAGACAATATTCTGATATCTCTAAAAGATAAAATTTCTCTGACAAGATCCATTTATTTATTTATCACTTCATTTTCTTTGATTTCCATTCCTTGGTTCGCCGGAAAGGTAAAAACCACCAAAGAGCAGATTCTCTTTTTTTCTTGTTAATTAACACAATGTCTAATCATCTGGCAGGAATTAGATGATCCGTTTGTATCATAAAATCCCAGATAATTTTCTCTCTCATTATCTTGGATGGATTCTAGTTTGTGCATATACCATTTGGTAGTATGGTCAAAATTTAACACCTTGCAAAATTCCCAAAGGACTACTTTCCCACCCAGTCGTGTCTAGTCGAGTACTTTTTTGCTAGCTGGCTGCGTTCTTATGCTATGGGATTAATCATTTCATCTTTGTATATAACCAACTCTTCCTATTCCGTTACGTATAATCGATTTTCGCTTTAATGTAATTAGTCCTTATGACATTAAGTTTTTTACACTAGTAGTAAACGTTTTTTTTTTTTGTTGCCGATGTCGTTGGTTGCTGTGTTTTATCTCTACTTGTTCTTGCTTTGTATTTTTAATGTCGGTGAGGAGTCATAACCTTTGGTCATTCGGGGGACGAGCCGTTTGTTCGTATGGACAGGAGTGGACGTGAACGCTTTGCTAAGACTATGAACGAAAGAGGGTTTGACTTTTCCACGCCCTGATTTTATATCCTACTTTGGTCACGCCACATAGTGGCTATTGGACGCACTATTTGGCAGGTAAAGGAAAAAATTTCTACAATACGAAAACTCCAGCACTGAGGATATTATAATTACTAAGTAAGCTTGGGAGGCATTATTAACTTCTTTTTAAACAAAATCACGACATCGTTTCGAAAGTTCTAATTTCCCGTAAGTCTGACTCAACGTGCTTCCATATAGCCAAAGCTAATCCCTAAGCAAAAGCTTTTAGTTCAGATATTGAAGTTTTTACATAACATTTTATAGTTAAAATATGATATTGTTTGAAAGTAACTTAACTTTTAAAAGAGTTGTTAGAGCTCATTTGTTTAAACACAGTTAAATGGTTTCAAGTATTTCTATCAAACACTATTAGTTCTATCTAATATCAATCATTTATTTGCATACATTGAAATGGTTTCAATTATTGCTATTTAAGATTGATAATACTGTTTATCAAGTATTCCTATGAAATATAAATAATTTACATACATCTCCATGGTTTCAAATAACAAATAACTCTTTGTAAATTATTGAACAGTTTTATTTGATCCCATAGATGGGACCCTAACAAATAATAGCAATTATGGTCAGAGTGGACGTAGAAATTATGGCATTTTCCAAAATTCCACTACTGGAGGCTCATTTTCAGACGCAGTTTAGTGTCTAACATAGGATTACTCGTTGCGGAGTGGTGGTTTCATAATTCGGCAATGTTGTCAGCGTATTCTATAGCCCAAGCCGACAGGGAGTGGGATTGTTTTTGCGGTGAAAAGTGACGTTTATTACACGAATATATATATATATGCTGTTTTACTTGCACGTGTGTAAAGAGAGGGATTAAAACTAAAAATCTGCCTTAATACCAAGATGCCCCTGAGAGACGTCAAATTACTTTTCCTTCTACGTCTGATTTATATTCGCTCTTGCTTTGTTTATGAGGCAGTGTGTGTGTGTGTGTGTGTGTATTCGTGCGTACCGGTGTATTTCTTCGCAAGGCCAACCAAGGCTGCCCGTGGGCGGTGAGAGAGAGCGTGAAAGATTGGCTCACTTAAACGAGAACAGAAACTTAAGCTTCTCTATCTTTCATGATACCAAATTTTTCTCTAATGAGTTTTACAGATATGTATATATATATATATATATATACATGCACATGTATATTTATAAATATGTGTGTATATATAGTGTGCTAAATTTTAATGCGAAAATGAAAGTCACAAAACTCTATCACGACTATTCGAAGCCGTGAACACACACACACACACACACACACACACACACAGAGAGAGAGATGCAAGTTTGTACAAAAAGACACACATACCTAAGCATACAATATCGAATCGGATAGATGGAAAGATGGACAAAAATATCATAAACTTATTGGCTGAACACTTTTCTGGATTTTCTACTCGGAAACAAAAATAACCGGTCTCACACATACACACACATACCATACACACAAACATATACGAGCTTGTACGTACACCCTCACATCCATGCATGCACGCACTGCCATGAACATATCCAACCAAATGCATGCTCGGTTTATGCAAAAATTAACACCCGATATTTTACTCAGTGTTATGGAAATATAAAAACAGGCATAATTGCTTGCATAAATTATTGAGATTTGAAGGTGCATCGTAGGAAATAGAATAGAGCGTGGGCCGAACATTATGTACTTTGAATCGTTAAATTTAAAAATCTGCTCGAAAGAATTTGAAATATTTTGAGAAGTAACAACCAACCATAAAGTAGCTTATTTAGCATTTGCGGACAAATACACCCACCCTAGCCGAAACCCTTCTACTTAGTCTGGCACTTTCCAGATGGACCGTCAAATTCCCAGCCGATATGCATCAGGTGAATCTTTGAAACCTGAACATTTGTCCACAGAAACTATTTGAATGGTCAAGAGAGCGATAAAATTTTAGTGCAAACGCTTAAAAATACATTGAAAGTGATCTACGTTCTTGAGTGCAGAACACCTGGAAATATTGAACATGTCTGGTCTGCATCCAGGATTAGAAGATCTGTGATTTCCACTGACATTCTACGATTTTGAATATTTTGATTGGCCATTTTTTACGCTAAATGGAGTGACTTTTGGCAAAACATATCGGCACTCAGGTCTATTTGCCATCCTATGTAACATTGTAAGCAAATGGAACTGAGACCAAAAGAAAGACGATTTGAAAGAGTTTAATATCTCTTCAAGTGGGTTAGATATGCTTGATCAAGCACTCTAGACCACGGGTTTTGTCGAAGTCACTAAATTTATGTTACCCAGGGGGTAGTTGAGGTGGGTTGTTCTATGAACCTCTGTATATATATATATATATATATATATACGGAATTTCGAGATCCGGTCTCTTTTTCTTTGTTGGCTGAATTTCGAGGAGACGGGCATTTAGGTGAGCAGAGAGTAAGGAATGGGTCAAAGATGTGAGAAAATATGGTTCCATAAAAGAACGATGAAAGACAGCTCGTGCGTTGAATTTCTTTCGGCTTCCTCGAAGAGAGAGAGAGAGAGAGAGAGAGAGAGAGAGAGAGAGAGAGAGAGAGAGAGAGAGTGTGTGTGTGTGTGTGTGTGTAAAACTACGAATGTACTAACGCTAAAATGATAAGTGTTTTACGCGTTTCCCCCTTTCCAGAAGATAATTCACCATTACCGACATAGCAACGTTGACAACGCTCTACGTGTATCTTAATCTCAATAGAAAGCTTTGCAGGCTACTTTTGAAAAGTGGAAAGTGAGTTTGGGATAATTATGTGAGATCCTACTTTGTAGGGGACTAATGCGCCAATCTCCTAAATCGGCTATACTTTTTAAATATCAAACTTGTTAAACAGAACATAATTTGTGTACATATTGATAAACATATGTGTTCGAGAATTTTGTATGTGTTGTATTTCTCAACCGTACAAGAAGTTAATTGACACACTTAGCGTAACGGTTATAGTCATAGGAAATGGAATCGGACACCCAAGCTGAAAACCAGAGGGATGCTGTTCGCGGTAATGCAGCTGAGAAAAAAAATCATGAACCCATCTGCTCTTCCACTACAATGGGTAAATATTAGAGCAGGCTGGGGATTTAGCCTTGGTTTGGTAACCTGTCTGGGAGAAAGAAAACTCGAAATTCAAACTTGCGATACTCTGTCCAAAATTGATCTTGTGTCAAGCCCCGCCCGCAGCGAAAGTGTTAGGTAAATACATACAATATGTTAAAATTTGACCAGATAAAAAAGCCCAAATTTTGAATGCACATTTGCAAGGAATTTAAGGGGACTCTTTAATTCGAATAAAGCTATTTTCTTGTAACATAATTTATTTAATTCAACTTAGAGTTCAGTTCAAAGACAAGTGTAAGACAAGGAAGTGTAAAACAAGGAAACGTTATTGCTAACATAATATAGGGTGTCAATATTTCTGTGGCAATATGAGGTGATAATATTTAGGTGAAAATATGTAGTGATGATATTTGGTTGATAATATATGGTGATAATATTTTGGTGACAATATGGGATGATGACATTTAAGGTGATGTTTCGGGTGACTATATTTGTGTGGCTTCATGGTGTCATATTTGAGTGATACTATTTTAGGGATTATATTGAGTGATGATACTTTGGTCACATTATCGGCAACTAATATCTATGGTGACAATATAGGGGATAAATTTTTGAGTGACAATATTCGTGTGGTAATATGGGGTAATAATATTTAGGTCACATTATTAGGTGATAATATTTGAGAGGTAATATTTATGCAACAAATATGAGGTGATAAAATTTGAGCGAAATTAAGAGTGATAATGTAGGTGACAATATGGGGTCATAATGTAAGTGATTATATTTGTACCATATTATTTGAGTAACAAAATAGGGTGATGATATTTGTGGTACAATATGTGGCGTCAATATTCTTAAGATAATATGGAGACAAAATTTGTGTGACAATAAGTGGTGATTATAAGCGTGATAATAAGTGGGACAATATGGGGTGAAAATATATTAGTGAAATGTAAAGTGACAATATTTGGGTGTCAGTATTTGAGTGGTAATATAGGGTGATAGTATTTGGATGAAAATGTTTGAATGATTATATGTGCTGAGGATATTTGGATGACAGTATGTGGTGATAATATTTAGGTGAGAATTTTTGTGACAATACGGAGTGAAAAAATTTCCGCGAAATTTATTTGAAAATACGTGGTGAGAAACTTTGGATGACAATACGCGGTAATGACATTTTGGTGAAAAGCTGGAGTGATAACATTTGGTTGACAATATGGATTTATGATATTTTGGTTACAGTTTGTAGGGATGATATTTTGATGAAAAATATTGGGTGATAATATTTGGGTGACAATATGTGGTAATAATATTTGGGTGACAGGATTTGAGTGAAAATATGAGGTAACCATATGGGGTCGTCATATTTTGGTGACAATATTTGGCGATAATATTTTTTTGACAATATTGAGTGATAATACTTGGGGGAAAATATTATATGATACTTTTTTTTTGACAATATGGGCCGATTAAATCTGTGATATCAATATAGTTCGCTAATGTTTAGGGTGATAATATGGAGTGATAAAATTTGGGAGATAATTTGGAATTATGCTATTTCAGTGTCAATATTTGAGTGAAAATATGGGGTGACCATATGGGGTAGGGTTATTTTATGCCTATGCGTTCGTGAATCCCATTCATTGAACGTTCATATTTAAATTTTCTTCGAAGTTCTTTCTAAAGAGGTCCTATCAAATAAGAATGATTTTTTTACATACTTTGACAGGTATTACTACTTCGGGCTTTGATGCGGACCTGGGCGTAATGGCATTAAAGAAGTACTCCTCATTCTCCAGATATCCATAATTAAATGCTCACTATCAAATACAGTTTAGGGCCATACCTGGATCACCCCTTTTTTGAGGGGTGTCGTACCCCTCAATAGTAGATACAGTCAGCATATGCTAAGCCCCACCAGCATAGCTCGGAGATCTTTAGGAAAAGTCGAGAAAAGAAAGATTGAAAAAGTCAGACGAAATGCCTTTTTATCCATCGGTAATCATTTTCTTGTTCATTATTTCCGTGTTGTTGATAACCTAGTGAATAATTAGTAAACAAGTGAATCTATCTCTCCACTAAAGATTCAGCAATAACTTTTTTTCTTTTGCAATTTCGGGTCAGATAGTGGTTGTCTCTAAGTTTGGTTTTCTGTGTTCTATCGTCTGTTATTTTGACAAATATCGGGTCAGGTTTCAGTTCATTTGCAGCCATTTCGGATGCCTTTTCGAGATTATCGCTTCAGTCAGCGCTTTTCGATTAAGATGGAGTCGATATACTCAATTGTTCCCATCTCATATTGCAATATTTATTTGAATAGATTTCACGCTTTTTTATTCCAACCTATTACTAGGATGAGTCAAAATATTTGCAATATTTTGCTCGCTTTTCAAGAGCTTCGACGATCAGATAAAATCAGATAAGCCTAAAACCGTTGATTCCCTGACCCTTCTTGTCATAGTAGCAAATCCAACAAGTAGCACTCGGAGAGTATCAGGTGAGTCCTGTGTGCTTCACGACCTCAGCAAAAGCATCTTGAGCTACCGAATTGTGCAACACGTTACCAAAATATTGCTAAACTTTTGATTCATCATTGTATCTTGGAATAAGAATTACAATCTCGTAGATTCGAATTCACAACAATGATTCCCAAGTCTATCTTGCTAAACGCAGCTCCACGGTGAAGCACACAGATATTGAGCACAAGATTAATCAAGCACAAGACTACAAATGTAGTGTTCCGTGTAAGGATTGAACTCAATACTATCACATTGCTTTGCAAGACTACCACTGGTCTACGGAAAGTATACTGCTTTCAGGTCGAGAGGATAAGAATTAGCGTATGTCAATGACTAGGATATATATATATATATATATATATATATATATATATATATATATATATATATATATATATATATATATATATAAGTAAATAATGGAAACTAATCGGATAGTAAATAAAGAATAAAAAAAAAACTATGTAATCCAAAAGTGAACTTATTACGAAGGAGTGTCGACGTTAAAAGTATCTGTTTTAATGAACCTTCATCATTTCTTTTATTTAACATCTATTGTTGTTCTATCAACAATTGTTTCACCATCCTAAAGTCCAGACGAAGGTTTGTTAAAACCGAAACGTTTTAACGTCAGCTTTCCTTCGTAATAAATTCATCACTTTTGGATTATTTTGTTTTTCTATTTACTCTCTCTCTCTCTCTCTCTCTCTCTCTCTCTCTCTCTCTCTCTCTCTCTCTCTTATATATATATATATATATATACAGAAGGAAGAGCACTGCCAAAGCTAAACTGAACGCCACCAACCAACAAAAACGAATAAAACTGTGGAAATTGCTTTTCGAGAATCTACTCAGTAAACCACCGAAAGTTACGCATAAACCAATCACGAGAATTATTAGTTAGCAATTAGACATCAAACTAAAACCGTTTACTCTAGAAGAACTCGACTCAGTACTTAGAAAAATTAAAAACAGAAAAGCCGCAGGGCTCGATGAAATTCCCCCAGAATTATGGAAGACCAGACAATTCGACGACGTACTGCTCCGATACTGTAAAGCAGTATATAATCAAAACCTGACAGACAGATTGATGACGGGATGCATCCTCCCTTTCTCTAAAATGGGGGAGCTCGGATTAGCCAAGAACTATCGAGATAAAACACTTACATCCATAGCAGCCAAAATATACAATGCCCTACTACGTAACCGCATAGAACCCAAAATTGACAACATGTTTAGGAAGAACCAAAATGGCTTCCGGAGAAATTGATCCACGGCCGCACAAATTTTGACTATCCGTAGAATTCTTGAAGGCGTACGTGCAAAAAACAACAACAAAAAAACCTATAGGCAACAATATTATTTGTCGGCTTTGTATAGATACGGGCTGTAGCCCTGAAGACCTGTTGAAAGCGATGAACGATAGGGAGGGGTAGCGAGAGAGGATCGGGGATATCCGTGCTGATGGCACGACAAGATGATGATGATTTATATACATAAATATATATATATATATATATATGTATATTTTGGCAGCATTTCTTCATTAATACAAATTTCGTTGAACATAATAGATATTTTCTGTCTACATATTTTCTTGTTGATCTGTTCATATTGCCGTATTGCTTTTATCATATTTGGTCGGAATCGATTGATGTATTTTCCATAATTGTATATGTGAAGGTAATGGACGCAACGTACCTGGGCATTCGAAGCGTGCACGAACGTGTCTGGCTTGTAGAGCGGAAAAGCGAAACCGATATGGCTGCCTCGAGCATATTTGACGATGGGAGATCTCGAACCAGCGAGAGGTAATTTGCACGTATGCAAATTCTTGCGAGATCTCAGGAACATAAAATACGCACGGTAACGGCTGGAAGCGACGATTTGTTCTGAGTGCGTTGCCCGACGAACTTGTTACAACTTAAGGAAGGAAGGAAGGCGAGAACCGGAAGGAGAGAGAGAAAGACAGAAGGAAGAAGAAAGAGGTTTGGAGAGTGAGAGAGAAGGAACAGCGAAGGAGAAAGAAGGAGAGAGCGCTCGAATCAATACGCCCTGAAACTGACTTGCGAAATCCATCGCAGCCTACCGACACACAGAATTGGGATTCGCTCATTGTCTCTCGTGTGAGGTGTACATTGAAGAGACGGGAGTTTGCGAAAGGAAATCCAAGAATCAATTTCACGTTGTCATTTACGTCCGCTCTTGACAGCAGTATATATCCCAAGAACTTTCTGTTCGACTTTGGGCCATCATCAGGGGAGGATCTATTACAAAAGTGATGTAACTTTTGTTTTTACATTACTACTATGTAAGAGCGTCTGTAACGTTGGAGTGTATAGCGTTTGCTTTTACATGGGTTTCTATAAATAGTGTCAGTAGCTAAAGACATTTAAGTACATTAGCACTGGTTTGAAAATTAATTCTGTTAAGTGTGGGTTGCATGTTTCTAATATGTAGTGTTTCGAGAATCTGTAGTTTTTGTTTGTTATTTTGATGTTCTAATATTGTTGTGTTGTCGGTGAGAATTTTTCGTAATTCTGTTGTTGGGTATGAATGTTTTTTGAATTATGGAAATTGTATCAGAAAGGTGCACTGTAAGTCTCCTCGATTGGATAGTTGAGGTTAAACCAACATTTATTATTATCAGAGATACAATCTCCTAAAGGACATTTAAATTGATATATAAGGTTGTTTTTTGCAAAGCCCTAATCGAGGGAGAGAAACTATTTTTAATGACCAAGTTGGAGGTTTTAGATTTATTACAATATATAATAAGTTTTATCTTTTTATTAGGATCAGTGGGGACTATGTTTCTATGAATCAATGTTTTTAATATTTTTTCATCTGATTCATAATTGTAGTGCATTTGGTTACGGTAAAAAAAGTTTGATATATGTTTGTTGACTGGGTGGAGTAGTACAGTGTTTATTTTGTTGGTTAAAATTTTTAATCATACGTTTAATTTGTTCATCA